>VZRZ01002083.1:40239-88202 GCA_013398175.1 Climacteris rufus | reverse complement strand
CTCCCCTTCCTCCTTCTTCCCCCTTCCAGCTTTTATTGTTGACCACAATGCCACACGGTATGGACTAGCACTTTGTCTAGCTGTGATCAGCTGTGACACAGTCCCCACTATGTCCCCTCTCAAAATCTTGTNGCTTCTCATCAGTTCTGCACAGTGGGATGGAGGAGAGAATGGCAGAAGTAATAGTAAGAACACTTCTGGGTTGAGATAAAACCAGTTTAACAGTTAAAGCAAAAGCTGCATGACCAAGCAAAACAAGACAACGAATTCACTCACTGCTTCCCATCTGCAGGCAGGTGTTCAGCCACCTCTAGGAATGCAAGGCTTCACTGTGTGTAACTGGCCAGCGCCCCTGTCAGTCATTGTAATCATCCACAGTGATTGGCTCTCTCCCGACTGCCCTCCCCTCGCTTCTGTGCTATAACAGACACCCCCCACAGCCCTTCTTTTCTTTTGTCCATGGCTCCATAAACAAAAACCTGCTGGTAATAAGCGGAAAAGAACCCTTCCTCATCTCTTTATTTCCCTGCTTAAATTAAACCGCTGTGCGTGAACTGAGCCAAGACCCTGTGGGAGCTCTGATGCAGGCTCCACTCTGTTCAAATAGAGACTGGGTGAAGATGAAGTCGCTTCTCTCAGGTCACGCTGCTGAGGGCTCTGAGTTACTCACGCTTTTTACCCTTGGCACTTGTGCAGCCCCAGCCAACCCACTGGTGGCATGCGATGAGAAACAGAAAAGGCCTTGATGCTGTGTAAGCACTGCTCAGCAACAGGTAGAACACCAGTGTATTATTGATCCTTTTTTGGTCACAAATCCAAAGCACAGCACTATACAAGCTACCATTAGAGAAAATAACTCTATCTCAGCCAAAACAAGTACAAAGAAATTTTACATGAGCTTCACTTTAACTATTAGACTATTATTCATAGCAATGGAGCAACACCATCATTTTGGGTAAGAAGTGTCTTGGGCTGTGAATTAATATCAACCTAATTTCCAGGCAGAATAGACATGCTAACCTTAGCTGTTGGTGCCCATAATGAACATGTCTGAGCTATGAGAAAGTTAGGAAGCAGTTTTAAGTGCCAGCAACCCTAAGAAAATCCATTCATTTTGCATTTCACTGCTTTATCACTGCTTGATAACATACATTTTGAGAAAGACATGTTTAAGAGTAAGTGTAGTTTGGTTTACTGGTGTTAGGAGGAATGGGTTAAAAATAGAAGATTAGTGAGGCTGGGGTGGATTTGCTCAAGTGACCTTGCAGCTGGGAATACCAAGGCCTGGAGAACATTAGTGTGGGAAACCATATATTATGCCTACTGCTGTTTATCCTTTGTCTGTTTTGAGATACAGAATTTCTGTGTAGAGACAACATAGATGTTTACAGAAACTTGGAGATTCTCTCTCAGACATGCTTGAGCTCCCTGATGGGAGAGAGATCACAGATCAGAGAGCATAAAAAAGGTACAGAGGAAAATCACAGCATGGTGGAAAACTATGCATGTGTGGGCCTTTGATAAATGGGTGCCAGCAGCAGGCCTGCCATCTGCTAGGAAGAACTAGCCTAATGGAACCTGCTTTCCCACTTGTGTCTGTGCCTGGGTGTTGCTTTGGGATGCTTCAACCAGCAAGGTATTGAAATAAATTTACTCTTTGCATTTCATCCATGGTTTTGTTGTTGTCCTGGCAATCTGCTTCTTTTGATTCATACAACTGGCTAGCTTAGTTAAAATGCATGAGGAAAACAAATTTTGGATCAAATTAACAGTGACTGCTTTGGCTTCCTAATCAAAATAAAACTAGAAAAAATTACCTGAAATAATAATTAAACCTAAAATAAAGCATTTGCAATCAACACAAAAAACGTTTTCATGTGTGTTTATAATGAAGATGCTTTAGTTGCCTGATAGTGACATCTGATACCTTTGAAATTTTCCAAGGGTGTACCAGACATCTGGATGACAAGACAAGACAAACGAGTAAGAGGTTTATGTGACAATCCTCTGTTGCTTCAAATAGTAGTAGACACATATATGTTATTTCATTCACAGTTATCTCTATAAAATCTTGATGTGTAAACCAAATAAGAGCTGAATTCTAAGGAATTTGGCTGCTGTCACTCCAACGCCACCCTTCACAATCTTCGAACAACCATGGCAATTGAGAGATGTGCCTGAGGACTGGAGGAAAGCAAATGTTACTCCTACCTTCCAACATGACAGGAATGAGTGCCCAGGCAACTACAGTCCAGCCGGGTTTATCTTGATCCTTAGGAAAATTAATAGAGTAACTAATCCTAGGAAGTGTTTCCCAGCATATGA
The DNA here is from genome assembly GCA_013398175.1 of Climacteris rufus. NCBI lineage: Eukaryota > Metazoa > Chordata > Aves > Passeriformes > Climacteridae > Climacteris > Climacteris rufus. Next base: position 85,877 of record VZRZ01002083.1, on the reverse strand, counting down.
AGGACAAGAAAGTAATCAGTAGTCACCATGGCTTCATCAAGGGAAGTCACACTTGATAACTGATAAACATCAAATTATTTGCTTAATGGAAAAGGAGGGAGACATGAATATTGTGTATCCAGATTCCAGTAAGACTTTTAACATTATCTCCAATAAGATCCTAATGAAACTGAGGAAGTATGGGCTGGATGAACAGACAATGAAGCAGATTTAAAACTGGCTGAGCATCCAGATCCAGAGATTGGTGATCAGTGGCACAAAGTCTGGTTGGACACCAGTAACTGTTGCAGTGCCTCTGGGAGTAGCTGACAGCCTGGCCTGGCCCCACTGTGCCGGAGCCGCAGGGGCTGGGCCCTTCCCCCCCTGCCCTCCCCCCACGCCGATGCAGCCGGGGGTGCCACGCCCCAAGCCACCGCGGGGGCTCCCTGGCCACGGCGGGGGGGCGGTCCCCGCCCGAAAGGTCAGCTCATTGGTTGCTCTGCCGTGTGCGGACAGACGAGTAGCTGGCCGGCACCCCTGTCAGTCATTGGAATCCTCCACAGAGATTGGCTCTCTCCCGACTGCCCTCCCCTTGCTTCCGTGATATAACAAACACCCCCAACAGCCCTTTTTTTTCTTTTGTCTGCACCCTTCACGGCTCCAGTGTTAAAACCTGACGGTAATAAGCGGAAAAGAACCATTCCTTGTCTCTTTACTTTCACTGCTTAAATTAAACTGCTGTGCATGAACTGAGCTAAGACCCTGCAGAAGCTCTGATGCAGGCACGACTCCGTTTACAGAGGCTGGGTGAAGCCGGAGTTGCTTCTCTCATGTCACGTGACTTCTGCTGAAGGCTTCGAGTTACTCACGCTTTTTACGACCAGTGTACCCCAGGGGTCAGTACTGGCTCCAGTCCTGTTCAAGATCTCATTTATGATCTAGATGATGGGTCAAAGTGTACCCTAGCAAACCTATGGATAACACAAAACTAGGAGGATGGGCTGATATTCTAGAAGGGTTGTGCTGGCATCCTCAAGGACCTCAATAGGCTGGAGAAATGGGCCTTCAGGAATCTTCGACAGGGAGAAGTGCAGAAAATGCCCTGATGGCCCCGATGAACAAGTTGATCATGTGTCAACACTTCACCCTTGTGACAAAGGTGACTTTCCTAGGCTTCATTAGGAGGCATGTTGCCAGCTGATATGGGGAGGTGATTTTCCCTCTCAACTCAATAATGGTGAGGTCACATCTAGAATTCTGTGTCCAGTTTTGGACTCCCCAGTATAAGACATGGAGCTACTGAAGGAAGTCCAACAAAGCGCCATAAAGATGATTAAGGGGCTGGATCATTTCTCCTATGAGAAAATGTTAAAAGAGCTGGGGTTGTTTCGCCTAGAGAAGACAAGGATTGGGGGATCTCATCAATGTGTACCATTGTCTGAATGGAAAGTGTAAAGAAGATTGAATCAGAATCATTTCAGTGATGCCCAGTAACAGGACAAGATGCAATGAGAACAAGCAGAAACATGGCATATTCTGTCTGATCATCAGGAAACACTTCTTCAGTGTGATGGTGACTGAGCAGTGGAGCAGGTTTCCCAGAGTGGCTGTGCTGTGTCCATCCTCGAAAAACAGGGACATTGGGCAGAATGACCCCCAGGGTTTCCTTCAAATCAATCATTCAGTGATTTTGTGGTTCTGTGAAGTCAGAGGTGTCTATTTGGAAATAAACAGACCTTAGATGTTGTAAATATGTATGAGGAAATTTAATTCTGAAGTTAAAGTTTTCAACCTAGTTGTAAGTTAAAAGATACAAGGTGTACATAGAGGAATTACCATTAGTATTTTTTAAATATTACTTTAAAAAGAAAATATAAATGTAGTGATAAAGTTGATATACAAACATATTCCTAACAGTAAGAACCTTAACAATATTCATCAGGAAAGAATGGGAATATTAATATTTACCTCATATATAAAACTACCTATAAAATTTATAGTTTTTCAGGTTAATTGAAAACACTGCTATGTGGATCATTATTTAATAAAAAATAGTGTATATATGTACTGACAGAAACGCGTATCTTTTAAAATTTACAAGTGTGTAATAAAATACATAAAAGTAGTTTTTTGTCTTGCAAGTATAGATATTAGCCACAAAGAAATATCAACAGCTGTGCCTATGGTATATGTATATAAATATGCTCAGAGAAATGCATGATATGTATACACCTATACTATTAAGACAAATCACTTTTACAAATAATATATAATACAATACAGCCAAAGTGGAATGATTTTTGCTGATCTACAGGACGTTCCTTTCTTTTTCTAAAAGCCATGACAATGTGGCAATTAAATTAGAGTAAATTAGAGATGGAATTACCACTGAATTAATTAAATAAATTCACTAAATAAATTCAGATTTCAACTTTGTGGGTTTGTCTCACATGGAAATGTGAGTACTTTTCTTTATTATACCGCAGAAGTCATTGAAACTGCCATGAAGAGAGTTTTACCAAGGAAACATACTATTGAAGGGTAAATTCTGGGTCAATATCATAAAGCTAAAGATAGCTAAATAAGTTCCATTTATGCAAGGATTTCTCACAATTACACTAACTACAAGATGCAAAGTGTGTGAATTTACAAATTGTGTTTAACAAGACACCAATTCAGAAGATGTAGGTTTTCTCCCATTAGTAAGAATACATTAGTATTCTACTCTTTAGCAATTAATTAAAAGGCGCATGCTGAACAAATTACTTAATTCCTAGGGAACTAAAACTTGGCAGAAACATCTGCTTTGTTTCATAAAAACAGAGGAAAAAGAGGAATAAAAAACATTGTTACATGGTTTTATTTAGTCTCAGGAGATAAAGGAGAGTGTAGGCTTTCTGACATCAAAAGTAATTTGTCTTGCAGTAATAGTAATAATGTGGAGTTTTGGACTTTTGACCACACTACAAACGCTTAAGAATTTCTTAGAATGTGTGTGTACCTGGATGTGTAGAAGAGATGGTTTTCCCTGGCTACCTGATATTTTTGCAGGTAACAAGCTACATCTTCTCTTTCTGTAATTCTTTCAATTTTGGTGGGTTAAAGTATGCTTTAGCTTTTTTCTTTACTCCTGATAGCATATTTTAAAGTTACATGTCTCCAATGTCTCCGTTTTAATGTTCATCTTAGTATGCAAAGGATTCAGTTGGCACCGTACAGGATTTGACTGGTGGTAGCAAGCACATTCAAGGAGAGAATGTCAATCTTGTGATGTCTTATCTGACTTAGAAATGAGTGTTACCATCCTCTCTATAATATAAATATTTAAATTTCCCTTAGGCCTCTCAATTAAGAGTGTATGACCTTATTGTGCTCTTTCAATATGTAAATAGAGGAAAGAAGGAGGAAAGAAGAGAGTATTTTTACCAAGATATGCAGAGACAGAACAAGGGGCAATGGTTTTATACTGAAAGAGGGTAGATTTAAATTGGAGAAAAGGAAGAAATTTTTTTGTGATGAGAGTGCTGAGACAATGGAACAGGTTGCCAAGTGAGGTTATGGAAGTCCTATTCCTGGAATTATTCAATAAAGTCAATTTGGATGGAACATTAAGTAACCTGGTCTAGTGAAAGATGTCCCTGCCCATGGCAGGGAATTTGGAATAAAAGATCTTCTAAGGTCTTGAGGGTAACCAGCTGATTTGTTTTATTGGTGCAAAATTAAATAAAAACATTTTACTTTTTAATATGTTCATACTACCTGTGAATATTGTATATAGATATTATATAACATAGTACATTTCTCTTTTTTTTTTTTTTTCCTGACGACATTTCTGATTCCATTATTTTTATTCTTTCTTGAATGGGAAATTCAGTTGTCATCTTTTCAATATGTGAATAAAAAGTAAGAAATAAAGTGAAGAAAAAAACCAACACCAGTTACTGTACTGTGGTTGTAAATTCTGCAGAAATTATACCTGTTGTGATGAATTCAATCTTGTAATCCTGTTGAAAAAGTAATTAGAGAAATTCCAGCTCCAGCAAAGTCTTTTAATTAAGTTCCAACACACAATAGTGTTGCAAGCCAATGACCCCTTTACACATGTGAGAACTAAAATTTATGACAATTGCTTTCATTTGATTTTTTGTCACTCTAACCAATATAATTGTATCTCTACATAAACCTAAGGAAGAAAAAAATACAAAATACAGTAAATGGTGACATGATGTTGTTGATAAAAACAATACTGTCATTTAACAGCTGATTGCTCTGTTCCATACAGCTATTTTTTTCCCATTGTGATTATTATGTTTTTTTTGAGAGGAGCTGTATTCATAAACTGAATCTCTTAAATTATCACTGCAAGCAGTAATACAGATGAGCTGTGGTATACAGCTCCTGCATCTGATTATTTTCTGGGAGTTGTAGATGAGTGGTGACATAATTGAACCATTGGAGTCCAATTTAGATAAAAGATTCTTCAAAATTATTAAAAACTTCTGATATCACTGAAGCCTATGAGTAATCTCACTGAAAAAATATTATATGAAGGAAGGAAACCTATCCTGTGCTACCTTTTATAGCAGAAAGATAGGACTTTTTAAAAATAAATGCATAAAACTTAATTAATGGAAAGACAAAAGCCACTCATTTTCCAGGTTTGTCTATGCTGTTTCTTTCCTTTTCAAGGACTTTTAATAGATAAGTCCTTCTTTCTTCTTAATTATTTTAGCTTACACTGAGCAAACAAACTTTTCAATTTTTAACTAAGAATCCAAACATCTCTCCTTGTGCCTCATATACTGATTATTCTTTAAGAGTTGTTTTTAAAACCTTTACAAATCTGTAGAGAATCACTTTCATGACCTGATCAAAACTAATGGATTAAAGACTAGATTAATAACTTAAAACATTTGCCATTAGTCAGAGAAAACTGAGCAGAAAATTCTATATTTTTTTGTCCTAAAGAGAGATGTATTAGATAGACTGATACAGAGAAATACCACCTCATAGGTGACAATTTGAGATCAGTGCATCTACTTTGGGAATGAATTCTGTGCTTGCATTTTTTAATGCTAAATTTCTTCTTTAGGAATTATTTATTTTTGTGGGCATTGAACTTCTGATGTTTGCTAAATTCCTGATGGTTTAGATTAATTTATTTTTTTGTTAATAGATAAGAACATTTTTCACATGTATTGTGAAAATTGATTGTTTAAAAGTTTACTTTTACAAGTTACAAAAAGAAAAGGGATGGAAAAAAATACTAATTTTTTCATGATTGGTGATTTTGTTCTTAATACCTATTTAATGATCCAGACTAATAAAGTTTGTTTTCAAAAACAAACATTGCAGAATCCTCAATCTTAACATTGTAATGCAGTTTATAAACTTCTATAATGGAAGTGAAAGAAGACATCAGTATATCCAGAGGTTGTATGAATCATCTTTATTTAGGATATGAGCCCCAACTTCTGGTCTCTTGAAGGTATTTTAACATTCTGTACAGTACCAGCCAGTATTATAATTCAATAATATATCAAGATCCTGAAGCAATTTGTAGGAAAAATCATAAGGGAAATACAAATATATCAAAAACAAAATCTACATCTGAAGTGTCATTGAGTTTTGGCTAATTAAATAAATTTAATTAATTAATCAATCAAACTTTTAATCCTTGCTCTTAAAAGGAGTAAAGGGAACTTCCTTGAGAACCTGAGGATGAAAGTAAAAAACCAATAAAATTAAATTAAAAAGACCAGTTGCTAGTAGACCAAAGAATGTTTGTTGTATTTAATAGAAACCTGAAGTATAGGAAGGAGTATAGTAACTTGGCATGAATATGTGTCTTATAAAGTTTGGTAAGAAAAATAGTGGTGATAGAAGTAGGCTTAGCAGTACATTTAATATTATTCTTTAGCTCTGAAATACAACTGCATTACTTCCTTGTCTCTAAAACACCATATTTTTTATTGTGTAGATTCTAGTTTTAATAATTAAATTAAGTACCATTGAGATGGAGTTAAACACGTATTTCTGAAGTTACTGGTGTGAGGGAAGGAGTAGAAAAGCAACACTTTTGTATATATTACCTGTAACACTATTTTCAAAGTAATTAATAAGTTTCTTATTCCATTTTGTCATCAGAAAAATGATAAGGTATGACAAAAAAAGATATTTATGAGAAAAAAAACCCCCACAACAGTAATATGCCTCTCATACTTTTTCCCTTCCCTTGTGTCTTTGTTAATCACAGACACTGAGAATTCCGACTGTTCCTCTTTCAGATTTGTTAAAAATAGTATTAAAAATATACTCCCTTTTCATTCCCTCTCCTTTCTACATTAATCTGTATACAAATTACCAACAACTACAGTTACAAATAATTGTTGCAAGATTGCATCATTTTTTATATATAACATAAAACATCTTCAAATATGCAAGTTGCCTTGTAGTTCATAGACATAGATAGAAAAGTAAAGGTAATATTTTATTAAAATATATTATTTCAATATCCCAAAAAGAACTTACATCGAACTTGTCTGGAAAAAATCCCTGACTTTTTAAAAAGCACACAAAAATGTCAACATTTTCACTCTCAGGGAACAGTAGCAGTTTTATATTTGAGAAACTTAAACTTGTCTGGAAACATCTTGGAAAGTTAAATGCATACATCTATGCTGTGAAGTTAACATAGCTCCGGGCTAATGTTATATAAAACTGCTTACTGACAAGATAGTTCTCTTAACATGGTTGACTGCTTTTTTTTTTTTTTCATTCCATTAAGTTTCCGTAAACTTCCCATAAATCCCTAAAATCTGTTGCTTAAGTTAACTACTTTAAAGATTACATTTTTCTATTTTTACATGACAATTCAGGAAAAATTCACCATACACTTCAAAATGTGAAAACGTTAAGCATAATGTCTAGATAAATCATAGAAAGTAATGACAGCAGAAATGTTTCAAAATTCACTGTGTTTAGAGACAAAATCCTTATTTTTCAGTTCTTATTTAGGTTTATCTAGGAAAAACTACTCATAAGGCCAAATCCTTGTTTCAGAGAATTTTCTTGTGCCAGTCCTTTTTACATTCAACACATGGAGCAATAGTAGTCTATATATTGCTTCATGCTTTAATGAATGCAGAGAGACAATTCAGCAACACAGATGCAGGTTTTTATACAAATATATTTACAATCTCTAGGTACATAGGAAAAATATAGAATCACAGCAAATGAAAACCAGTCTTACAATAAAAACATGGCTCTCCTGTTGTGAGGTTATATTTCAGTTTGTCCCAACTCCACTCCAAGAAACAAATACCTGAATAATTTGAAGTGCACAAAAGGACAATTCCATTAGAAAATGAGAGAAAAAGATTGCAATGTGAGAAGTTCCTAAAAATTTTAATGGTGCATTACTGCCTGCAGATTGATGCAAATTATCACTACATTTAAATATGTTCAGTTATCCGTATGCATGACCCAACAATTGTACTTACACAGGTTGTATGTACATTGGACCTCTTCAAAAAATCATGAGCCCCGATACAGGCATCAGGACAGGTACTGTGAGGGGAACCCAGTCCCATAATGAATGCCTGCTTGTACCACGTGGCTGTGGCACAATTGCTTGTAAGGTTAACATGAGGGAACATTTGCCTAATTATTCTCTCCTGCTTCCTAGTCTCCGTGCCAGGTGAGATGTTTGAAAAGCTCACAGACCTACTCATCCTGTGTGCCTGTGGTATGGGATCACAAAACAGGGAAGAGAGAGGGATGCTGATCTGAAAAATGCATTTCAGTCTCTTAATGGGGTTCTAAAGACTGAGCCTCATATTTAGTACATGAGGTTTTTCAGAAATTTTGTCCTTTTTTCTGTCATTATCTTCCATCTCAAACAATTGCTACAAACACATTAGTAGAGATTACTCTATTTAATTCTATTCAATCTCATTTTGAATTGAGTAGGTGAGCTCTACATTCTCTAATACTGCTTGTGATAATTGTTTATTTAGAGCTTGTGGGAGAAAAATCAATAGATATATAATTTTGTAAATTTTGTTTCATTCTGACATACCTCATTTATGTGACAAAAAAAGGTCTGTCAAGAAAACAAAAATGAAGGGTTTTGCTTGGCATGAAATCTCATTTGAAAATGCTATGTTTCTTTGTGGCTTTGTTCCTCTGTTCTTAAAGCTTCTTTGTTCACTTTATTAAAAGGTGAAAAAGTGCTACTAGAGCTTTGTGACTTAAGATTTTGTCTTATCGACAGACAACAGAAGGAATATTTGGAACCTGCTAGTACCATTCTTTAGACATTTGCTGTGTCCCTCTCAGTAATGGTGTATATAGTATTTTCCCTCTATGGTCTTGAAATAAATTCTGTAACGCTTTTATTTTCGGTTTTTTTGAAAATTTGACATAGTAAGACAATACATAATTTGAAGAATGAATCTAATTTTATTACTCATCTGCATTTTCTAGGTTAAACCCCATAGATAATGAAGATCTTTTAAAGGATCACTTTTTCTGTGTGTGTTTCTGACACTGAATTTTCTTAAGCATTTGTAGTGATACTTAAAATATAAAGATCTTTGGGTTTATCTTAGGAACAAATTTCCCATTTCTCTGAGCTGCATCTTCCTGGTATACATGAAGTTTTAATTATATTGGCAGACAATAATGCAGACAAAAAGTTTTCCATACAATAAATTCTCATTACAATTTATTAACAGGAAAGGCACAGTATCAAGATGACATTAATGTTAATATGGAATCCTGGCATTTTGAAAACTCTATTGAATGGAAATCCCAAATATAATAATCAGACTTTACTGAAGACAGCTTTTGATCAATAAGAATGTATTGGTAAGTAGATCTGTCATTTTGTCTATTGACTTTTGCAGTATAAGGAACTTAATTTGATAGAAACTGGGTTTTGACAAAGGTTCCTGGTAGGTAAGTATCCAATTACCTTTGGGTTCAAGTGAAGTTATCGAAAGTATATGTCTGAGATAATGAGAATTCAGCCTTACCAGGTTGAGAGAGAAGATGAGTGAAAGTTAGATGCATAGACATTATCCAGAATTGGACATATAACACAGGTTGGTTTCCATGTGTAGAGGATTTGAAAAAAAGTTAGAAAAGCAAAGCGAAGCAACAACAATTAGCAAAATATTTAGAAGACAAATATAGAACTAAACAAGCTGAAATAACTAGGATATATTCCCAAGATATGAACAAGTTCCCTAAACTGATGTAATCAGGAGAGATCAAAAGGGAAAAAAGGAAGGTATAGAGAAGCCAGCATAGTAAGAGGGAGAAGAAAGAAAAAAAAAATGGAGTGGGGGGAAAGGGAGAGAAGTGTACTGTGTTGAACTTTGCATAACAACTAATACCTGGAGTCTTCAGTGTCCGTGTAACAGACATAGTGTTAAAGGCAATACAAAGCCTGATTTGTCTTTTCCATCATTTTCTCCTTATTTTGGTGTTCCTCTGCAGCTAGTATGACAATGCTGGACTATGCTCCAACTAACAGATAAGTTTAGCCATAGAATATCTGGGACTACTAGGCAGTTACTGGAAAAAAAATCAACCATACACAGTATCAGAAAATCCAGAACCAGTAACCCCACTCCACTTCTCCAACTGATCTTCACTGTATTTTGAGTTCCTCATTTCTGCATTTGTTCTGGAACCATATTTTATTGATTTTTCCTGCATGATGTCAAACCAGAGTGTGATTAAAAGGCTGGAGTATGATTCTGTCTTAGATGACTTTCAAATTTCAGGAAGTAAAGTACTTTAAAAGACATTGGATCAAAGTGTCAACCCCAAAGTAGCCCATTAAAACAACTTCATCAGTTAATAAGTCTTCCAAGTACATTACTTGTGGAATTGTTTGCATTTAAACTCAGCTTATTCACTGTGATACAGAATTTATTAATTCTTTATTAAATAGGTTTTTTTAGGTTTTTTTTTTTTTTTTACGTTAGTGCCCCTTGTTATCCTACTCTTTGTAATTTAACATGTTTTTCTATTCAGTTTTTGGTTAAAAGACTTTACTATCATCTCATCTCACTTGTTTCCCCCTTATTACCGCTTATTACGGCTTATCTGCTGGAGACGCAGAACAGAGGAGACGGAGAAATAATGAGAGCCGAGTCAGAGCTGTGTTCAGAGCAAAGGGCGGAAGGGGGAGAACCCACCTTCGTTTAATTCTTATATACACTTTTAGAAATCACAGTTCATTGGAGAAAATTAACACTTCCGTCTCTAACTACATTTTTTCATTTTTTCATAAATGATGAAATGACACCTGTGACTGTACCTATTCTTCTGTATATCTGTGTCATAGAAATTATTTTCTTTATAAAAGCTGATTTTTGTTGGATACATAGGATTCAAAAAACCTGAATGAATCTACTGCCAACAAAATTTGGTCATGGTTTATAATGTCTGCTTGCATTCCATTTCCAATAAATTGAATTAGCATAACCCCGTTTTTTGCACTTTGCATCTGCTTCTTTTTTGTAGATAACTCCCTTTAGAAGTTCTAATATCCCATATATTTAGTCTTTGAATGCAGCAAAATAAAACAAAACAAAATCAGTAAAACACATTGATTAGAAAACATTTGCTAATATAAATCATACTTTCTTTCATCCTTTAAAAGTAAGGCCAAATTGATCCAAAGCCTTTCTATTTACTATACCTGACAGATGCTAGGTAGTCAGTAATACAAGGAAAGCCAGGAAGTATATGTCTTCAGACAGAAAATAACCTGAGTAATGTATGCTATTTCATGTTATAAGGAATGCTATGCAAAGCAGAAGACTTAACTCACAACTATAATGAACAGCTGATGAAAATTGGCTAAAGAAATACTGGAAAAAGTATGTGGAGTACCTGCAGCCATAAGTAATAGCAAAGTAATCCATGAGTATGTATTTTGGCAAAACTGGGATTTTGGTTGGATACTGTTTAGATTTAGATTAAATTATTGCAATAAAAAGTATCATCTTTTTGGTGAATTCTGTGGAAGTTTCATACTGAATTCTCTAAATAGGAAAAAAATATTTGAAAGGGGCTTTTGTTTAAATAGGGGCATTTTTATCATATTTTAAGTATCACTATCTATGATCTAATGCATAAAAATAGTGTTAATTACATTGTTTTTATAGAAGCTTTTCAATCAGAACATATTGCTGATTGCCGTGGATAGTGAAGCAGTGTGAGGAGCACCAGCAGTGGGACACTTCAGGGATGGAGTAAGAGGTCAACAACAACAAGAGTTGTTCCCTGAGCATATTGGATGAGACAGCAAGGCACACAGCCTGCACCTGTATAGAAACACACGAGATGCAAAGAGGCCAAAACAACAGGATGGAAGACACTATATACTACCCAGCAGGAGGGCACATGGCAACATGGTATCTGTCTGGCAAAAACCAGGGGCTTCTGCTTCCCCTGAGCTTCTACCACCTGGTAGAATAAATGCAGCCACACAGGCAGAGTTCTTGTTCAAGCATCTGACCACCCAGGTTAGTAGCTGTAGGATGTCTAAAGGGATATTCCTAGAGATGGAAAGCAAGTGCAAGCAAGACTGTGGTAGATGTGATCAGGGTGATGAACTGCTCTGGTTGGTGAAGGAGATGCAGAAGGAGGTAGGCAAACTGAGGGGTATTTGAGAGTCTGAGAGGGAGATTAATCAATGGAAACCTACTGTGCAATCTCCAGTGTATGTAAGCCAAATCTGTATGCATGCATATGCAGGCAGTTTCAGGATCTTGTGGGGTTTTTTTTGCCAGGAGGAAGGCAATGTCCTGAGCAATAAGGAGGAGTTGAAGAAGTTTACAGTACAGAGTCATAAGAGAAACCTTTCCTTACCCTCTAAGGAATGCTTACAGGGTAGGTCTGAGGCCCTGGGTACGGTAAATGAACTGAACTGAGTGAAGAACTGGCTGAAGGGGAGAAATCAAAGAGCTGTAGTGAATATGGTTACATCTGGCTACTGACCAGCTATCAGTGACATTCCTCAGGGTTCAATTTTGTGGCCAGTTCTCTTTAAAATCTTTATCAATTTTCTGGATGCAGGAGTTCAATGGATCTTTAGAAGGTTTGCTGATGATATCAAACTGAGGGGTGGTGCTGACTCTCTTAGGGGACAAAATGGGCAATGATCAAAGGCATAAACATAGCAAGTCCAAATGTTGTATTCAGCACCTAGGATGGAGTAACATCAGGAACAAGTATAGACTGGGAGAGAAGTGGCTAGAAATCAGCCCTGCAGAAAGCCAAATAGGTGTGGGAGTGTGCGTGGCTAAAGCCACAGCATGTAAGCCTCAACACTGGTGGAAGGGAGCTCAGCACACTGCCCTCTGAGGCAGCTATTCTGGTTAGGGTGACACTGTTACCCATTCCAGCATTCCTTTCAGTTGTTGTTTGCATGCATTGTTTCCATTGGTTTGTTACTCAGTTATGTAATGTTCTGTATTTGGTCATGTTCCAGAAAGTTCATGTCTCCTTGGTTACCCATTGGATATATTGTAATTTCTGTTCCCCTATTGGTTGTATCCCCTCTCCCTTTCTCTATATAAACCCCTCTTGATCTCTGAGCTGGGTTCTTTGCTCCGGAACCCTCAGCTCACCTGGACCCTCGTTCCTGCTCCTGCTCCTGGACCCTTCCCTGGACCCTCTCCTGCTGCCCTAGCCTAATAAAAGAGCTGAAATCACCAGACAAAGGCCCCTCCTTGGTCTTTGTTCTCGCCGACCCGCTGAAGACCACCGGGCTACGGGCAATCCTGCTAAGCAGAGGAGCCGTCACTGTCCAGCTAGGCACTGCTGCAACCCTGCTCGGGGGAAAGGTGTTGCAGCTTGGCAGCCAGCCCCCGTACCACCAGGGGAAGCCAGCGCAGGACGCCGTGCGCCCTCGGGCCTGTCCCCAGCCCTTGGCAGAGCGCATCCAACAGCGCGGCTACAAATAGGGACGCTGGTTGACAGCAGGTTCAATAGGAATCAACAGTGCGCCCTGACAGCCAAGAGGACAAACCCCATCCTGGGGTGCATCAAACACAGCATCACCAGACAATCAAAAGAGATAATTATCCTGCTGTATTCAGCAGTACTGCAGCCTCATTTCAAGTACTTTGTGTAGTTTTGGGAATCACTCTTTAAGAAGAATGTTATGGTCCTCAAATGCATCCAGGGTAAGGCAACAAAACTAGTGGGGGGGAAGGGATGTTCTCTGAGGAGTGGCTGAGGACTTTGGGTTTATGTAGTTTAGAGAAAAGGAGGCTGAAGGGTGACCTCATGGTACTCTATGGGTTCATGAGGAGGGGAAGTGCAGAGAGAGGTGCTGATCTCTTCTACCTGAAATCCAGTGACAGAAAGTATGGAAATGGTTCAGAGTTGCACTGAGGAGGTTCAGATTGGACATTTGGAAACATTTTTTTACTGAGAGGGTGGTAAGACACTGGAACACTTTTCCTAGAGAAATGATCAATGCCTGCAGCTTGTCAGTGTTTAAGAGGCATTTTACAATGCCTCCAACAACATGGTTTGACTTATGTTCAACCTTGGAGTGGCCAGGCAGTTGGACTAAATGATCCTTGCAGGTCCTTTCAACTGAAACATTCTAGTCCAATTTTAATTCCTCTGCTAGAGGAAATAGAGAAGATATCTGTGGGGAAGACCAGAATATACTTGTACCTTTTCTGAAGTAAAATATTTGTATAAATGATGTTCATTAGAAAAAATGCCAATAATTCATACAAATTTAAAAAATTTTAATTCAAACTGTAATTATAATTGTTCTAAGCAGTCTTTCACATCACACAAATTTGTTTTATTATTGTCATATATCTTTCTGTAGTCCACATCTGTTTCACTAGCAGTCCATGTCGTATAGCGATTGCAGGTTCAGAATTGTTTTTTGTATGAAAACAACAAAACTTCTCTGAGATTTTTTTGTCCATTGCAAATTTCCTCTTAAAAGAGAGAACTGGCTACTCACAGCAATTTAAGAATAAGACTGTGACAAATAATCCAGTTTTCTTTACTGTTGTTTAACTATGGGATTTTTTTGTTGATCATATTTCTACTACAATCTGTCATGAGAATCAAAGATTAATGTCCAGAAATGTATTATATGTTTGATTATAAGATGTATGAAAGGGGAATAATTATATATACAAATGAAGAGTCACATCAAGTTAGATATGTCTCTTCCAGATTCCAGGAAGGTTGCAGCAACCACAAGAGGCAACAAGCAATAGAAAAGTGGTTGAGAACTGGCAAAGAAAACCGCACAAACATTTCAGAATCTATCTGGGAAGTACAGTCAGTACAGCTGCTAAGCTTCAGTCATCCATTAGATCAAAGCATCCCCCAGGCTCACTGACCAACACTGCAATGCATTTCTCTGTTCATCAGGCTAATGGAGTCAAGATGGTGATGTGTGTTTTTCAACTATACTGGCAAGTTAAGTATTGTGAGACAGTAGGATACAAATGTCTCTGCAGTTAAATTGTCAGTATGCTTCCTGGGATGATTTTAGTCCTGCACAATTTACAGTCTTCAATAATTCCAAGGTACAATTAAGCAGTTTGCAGAGACCAGAAGCAAAAATCCTGACCACAGCTATTCTGTCCCAAAGGAGAATACATTTAACTGTGCAGTTATGGCTAAGCCTTATCATTTAGCATCTGAGTCAGAGGAATGTTCCTAGCATCATTTAGCTTATTAGTATCAAAACAAAGCAGAATTTCACATGGATATTTTCTGAGGAAAACATGAAGAAAATCTATTCATGCAAACTATTAAAGAGTCACGAAAGAAACAAAATTCGTTAAGATGTGCTACATAACCCTTTTGAAGAGCTAAAATAGAGCCCATTTTTTTTTTAATTTGTGCTTTTTTTTCCTTCCGTATTACTGTATTTAAGCAATGAAGAGTTAAAACATTGTTCAGGCATCAGGTTGATAGTTATGATGTCTCTATTTAACCTTGTTATGAAAGTCATATTAATTTAAGAGTATCAGTGTTTACTACTCCTTTGTATTTTGCAATGCTGTGTTGACCTCTTTGAACCAGCAAATAAAACTAGAAGTGCTTTTAGTTGGCTCCTTCTGGTGCTGTTTATAGTTATGATATGCCTCCAGAGTCAGCAGCGTACCTATCACTGAAGACAGCTCTCAGTTTTTTCCTAGGGTTTTTTATGAGTTTCTTTTTTTTTTCTTTTTTTTTCTATTTTTTTTTTCCCCAACTGGAATTTCTTTTCCCAGTAAACATTTTTTTATTCCTGTGTGCAGCCGACTTGATAGGGAGATCATCTTTTGGGACTAAAAGGGAGAGAATACAAATCAGAGTGCCATGGACAGAAACTATAAGCTATAAATGCCATAAGAAGAGTGGTAACAAGGCTGACACAGTTATAAAAATGAGAGTATTTACTTATATTTGTACAAGTAGTGACAAGAGTGCTGCAAACAGGACTCAATAGGGATGTGGTTTTATGTTATTTCAAGATTTCCTATTCTTGTGCCTACACATGGCAATTAGTAACTAAGAAAGATCTAGGCAAGCATTAGTATTTTTACAATATTTCCCACAGCATGTGATACTTATTAAACACTTTTAACTGAAAATCAGACTTAGTCCTAGTGTGCTAAATAATCTCGTCAGATATTGTGTTTTATTTGTCATCTTACTTCCTGTGCCATTCTCCCTTCCTTCTCCTTCTATTTTATTTTGACAGATTATATAGTCATACCACTCCAAATCAGAGCTCAAACAATATTTACACTAAATATCTTACTTATTAGACTATAAAGTCACTTTCTGATTTTTGTAAGTGTAAATGTTGATTATGATGATAAATGTTGCAAATCTTTAAAACAATGTTCTATGTTATGCCTCACTTTTTCTGGCAGCTGAAATTTGTTCACCTTCAGAACTTTTAAGAAAATTATTAAATATGCCTATATAATAATTAGAATTAATCCCGTTTTTTCAGTCAAAAGTAGGTCTTCTCTTCCAAGGTGCAAAAGATAAACACATGTTTATTTCTTTATCTAGAGCTCTAAATGTGTTTCCTGAATTACAGTCAAAGTAATTAACTGTAATAAAGTTTTCTTCTTTCTCAATTGTGATATTATCTTTCTTACTTCTGCATGATAATGTTCAAAATACCAAGGGAATACTGAAATAATACTGGGAAAAATATTTGAAACTCAATCCCACCCTATTTCTGACTTCACAGAGCTTTTATGTTTAATGTATTTCACATTGACATTCTCTTTAGTGATGCTTTTAAGTTGAGAAAACTTGAACTGTCTCGACAGCATCCTAGAATATTTATAGATAGATATGGGGATAGTCAGAGAGATCCAAACTGGGAATCAACTAAATTAAAACACTGAAGTTATTGTGCCTCACTGATCATCCAGGTCCAAATTATGAACTCACTATGGTTTAGGGGACTAATGTTTTAAATATACATATTCACCTAGATGCAAGTAAGAACTTTCTTTTTTTTTTCATTTGCACCTACAGTTCTGTTTTCTTCAGAAGTCTGATATAAAGGTTGTGATAATGAAACATTGCAATATTGTCTCATGAGATGATAATTTAAGGCTATTTGCATATATGATAAAGCCCCCAAAACTCCTGAACACAGGGGTAGTATACTGTTGCCTGCCTTTACCAATCCTCCACAGCTTGAAAAGTAATATGAAAAAAAAAGTGGAATACAAAATTGCTGAAGATAATAGAATTATAGAAGCCACAGATAATCAGGCCTTTGTTGCTTACATTAAGAAATTCACATTGCAATATGAAAGGGTCTTTTTCAGAAAAGATTTATATTTTTATGTAACAGGGCTTTAGGAGTCTAGTACAGTATCCTTTCTTTCCCACTTGTGGCCCATCTGTTACATGTACAAGTCAGAGTAGTTAAATGATGAGGAGAGGACAGAGTTGCAAAGGCAAGGCATGATTTTGAAAAGGAATGTGTGATCAGTCATGATAAAAACAGCAGAGTTCAAGTATGGAGCAAAGGCCCTGAGACTTGACGTGGAGAGGTCATTGTAGGCCTTGATGTTAACATATCCTTGGTGAACAATAAAAGTCAAATTAGAGAGGGCCTATGTTGGATTGAGAGCAAGGGAACTTGAGGCAATTGCTATAATCTATGAGTTCAAGGAGTTCACCGATGAAGGGAAGAAGTGATAAAGAAAAGAAAGGGGGAATGGAAGGGTTGGCTTTCAGAAACTGCTGGATATTACAGTATGATTATATAGTTAAGAGAAGAAACAGGAGAAAGGACAGCAGGTGTCGAGAAGTCATGGTGTTGAAGTGGGAAGAAATGGAGTCACAGGCAGGAGCAAGGGCCAAAAGATGGAAGTAGGATGTAAGTGGAGAGGTCATGTTGGATCTTGTAGATCTTTACTAGGAACTACAAAGATAATATACCTAAAAGGAAGAACCATTTCTTTTATATGCCATAACAAAAACTGTCCCACCTCCTCGTTTGGGCTGCATGCTAGCACAGATTAAACATCAAAAAGAATAGCATTTGATTCACATCTGGTTAATAACCAGACTCTATGTAAATGTTATAGCTTGAAAAAAATAAGCTAAGTTTGTGGAAAAAATATATTAGCCTATAATTGAACAAAGCAAGTCCATCTTTTCTGTAGTATTTCAACACATCCATTTATATTGGGAGATGGAAGTGGAGAAAAAAAAAGACCAACAGAGAAGGAAAAGATCATAAGATTTCCATCTTAACAGAAGAAAATATGGCATGTTATTACAAATGTTATTATGTTTCACCAGGATAAAAGTAGATGAATTTTCAAGTTTTCCAAACTTTTTATAAAAACTACTTTGTCCCAGGTAAATTCTCATAAATAGTATATTTCACTGATTCCTGTCAGAAGGTAGTACCAATGGGGAAACCTTAGTGGTTGATATAGCCAACTCATATACTAATTCAAGTATATGCAAATATTGATTCCAAAGAGTGCTAGCTAGGTGACTAGTCCCAAAGAATTCTAGATATTCAAGTACTGGTTCTTTTTCATTCAAAATAGCACAGATCTTCTCAAGTTAAATAGTGTGATCAAACCCTGAGAGTCTCTGAAGTATACAAAAACTCACAGAATTTTAAATAGTGCATGCCATACTTTGACACAAATCTGTATTATGAGAATTTGTAAGAAATTATATTTCTTTTTAGCACAGGGTGTACACTTTCAGTGATAATTAATTGTATGATACCCATCAGAAAGTATTTCTGAAGGCTTTACTGTTTTCTATTCCTCTCCAGAGTGCAGTTTGTTTCAAACTCCAACATTTTTGTAAATTATTTGACAGAAATAAATTCCCCAGCAGATATTGAATTGTTTCATATGAATCTGAAAATTTTGTTCTAAACAGAAAAATGGAAGAAATTAAATTCAAATAATACAGAATCATGTTAAGTCATACTGTATTGGATGGTGGTGTAGATATTTACATCTGCAGTGATTGAATGTAGCATTAGAATACTTGTGTTATCTCTGTGATTTCTCTAGCCTATGGAGAGTTTGCTGCAGCAGTTGTTATGTAATGATCTCAATTTACACAATAAATAGATAACTACTTTCAATATTCTCTCACTGAAGCAGCAATACCACTCCTCATAATAACTCCACATTTACCATGCCTATGGCACAAAATGATTAAATGCTGCATTTTACAATATTGAAGATGACAAATCACTACTCTGTAGAAATAAATCCTTAAAAAACACGTTGTTTATAGAATAGTGCTAGTACATAATCATATGCATGCACCAAAATAAGTGCAACAAATAGATTTCTTTTGGTGGTAATTGTGAAGTTATCTATACATTTTCTCAAATTTTAAAGTAAATATAATTTAATTGTTGCTGCCAGGCTTTTTCTTCATACCTCTCCTTATAATTCATCTTGAGGGCAGGAGTAGATAGATTTGAGAGCAGTGCTAGAAACCAAACTTAAGGGTACTGAAGTTGTCCTGATGAACTGCATACCTCATCACTTGAAAAAAGATCAAATTCTTCAAAAAAAGACAATGTAAATTAATTCACATCAAATCATCAGAGAAGTCAGGAGGAATGAAGAAACAAGTCAGTTCTATGCTCCATACTTTCTCTGAGGGACAGTAAACTTTGGAAACATGACTGTTAAAATCCTCTGTAGTTGAGCTTCCCTAGGTGTGCTGAGCTTACCTACATGTATTAGAAACCAAAGTGGTGCGCTAGGAAATCATGTGTTTCATTATCTGTTACACAACTCGAATGAGAAATTTCCCCACACAAACATATGGCTTCGGGAACTTTGATGAAGTAAACTTTCAATCTCACAGGTGCAATTTTAAAGGTTTAAGCAACTCATTTGGGAGTCCTACAATTGCAATAAATCAGTATTCCTGGCAACTTGATTCATCTTGTAGTGGCTGAATAACAGATGAACATTAATGAATGAGACCACTCACAGATGTTTTCTGAAATATAAGGAAGTTCTCTTTCAAAGATGAATTTTTTGGTCTGAAACATCCTAAACTTTTCTGAAAGCCAGAATGAGTGGGATTAAAGTTGTTTAAAGGCTTCAGATTTCCTGTTTCTGGTATCACCATGACAATTGAAAAAGTAGACCCCTACCACAAAAGTTTTGTGGGTAAGAAGATTTGTGTCAAATATTTGCTGCTCCAAATGGAAAACCTTCATATATTTTCAGTTGGTGGATCGTTCATTTCCAGTGAAAATTATTCTCTTCCCTTTATGTTGTTTACACCGTTTCTGAGAAAGGTGTATCCTACTATACCTGATAGGATGTCACTAACATATAAAAACAGACTCCATGTTTTGCTTTGAATCTCTCTTCCAAGTAGTAGTTGAACAGAGCCTTTTTTGCCTAATATTGAGTCCTTCTTTAGTCCTTGCCTAATATTTGCCTAGTATTGAGTCCTTCTGCTGGTCACAATTGCATAGTCATAGATCTAACCACAGATTTGAAGAGGAAACTGAAAATATTGTGGAAAGTCAACCCTAGTCCTTAGTGTAGAATTCACACTTGGCATTTTCACTTTTTTTCCCCAACAATAATTTGGGTAATATGCTTATGTTTGGGGAGAAGGAAAAAGTAATTTGACAATTATTGAAATTGTTTCAATTATTAGTAGAAAAGATAGCAAATAATACTTCTCATTTTTAAGTAAAGGGGAAAAAAAAAGAATATCCTCAAAACCCTCCTTGGCCTTAGCTTCTTCAAGTTAGGCATTTAGAATGAAGATGAAATTTAATGTTTCTGCAACACACACCTTCATGTGTACTATTTTCATAGTGAATTCTACTGAAGAAAATATAACTGAAATGAATCTCAGGCACTATCTTCTATCTTGAAGTATTTTGGGAAAGTAAAAGAACACAAGGCAGAGAGAAAGTGCATTTAGCCTGAAGACTTATCTTGATCTGTAGATACAATAGGCTACCTACTTTCACTTCAATATGTAGAATGGTTAAGAGTTGATCTGTGTGCCACAGGAGTCAAACCAGCTTTTTCTGAGACTTTTTAGTCAATACATTCTTAACATCAAAAATAAGCAGTAATTTTTTATCAGTTTTGGAATGTCCCAACTTTCCTTTGAATTTTTCATTTCTTCTTTATTTAGTTTTTCATTTTTTAATTTTTTAAATTTTTTTTAATTTTTCATTTCTTCTTTATATTTAATTTCCATATACCAGTTTGTTCCCTTCTCTATATTAACAATATGTTAGCAATGAATAAATATTACTGCTTTTTCTGATCTGTAGAAACCAAAGTGCCAACTAAGAGCAAATTGGCTTGACTATATTGTGAATCCTTGCTTGATACTCAGTATATGAAATACAAAATTTGTTCAGATTTTAATAATTTAATTTATAATTATTGTAATCTATGAATCAACAGTTGCATACAAATTTATGACAATAATATTATTGCTCTAGTGTTTAATTCTATGCAGTTAACCTCTTCACATTTTTATAACTTACATACATAGAACTTGTCAATTTTCATCTCTAAACTAACTGAAGTCTAACCTGAAAAACCTAAATCGTCCTTCTTATGGAATGTCCTATAGTCTCCATCAGGTACAGTAAGGACAGAGCCTGTCAGGGCTAGTTTGGTGCACCCTGTAAAAATAACAAACAAGCCAAAAAATGTTTAAAAGGAGAGGAAAAAATTGAAAGGTTTTATTTGAATATAAATATTTGAACACATATTTTAAAATGTATCTCTAGGCATTTAAATTTTTTCATGGTAGGGAAATAATAACTAACAAGTCAAATGTTTATTATCCCCACTAAACTAAAATGTTTATCTGTCTAATTAATATAGAAAGTGTAATAATTATGTGCAATCTGTGTCAATACCATAGCTATTATTATTTATCAAGTTGAGAAGACCTATGCACTATTTATTTGTCATACTTAATACTTCTTTGCTTTTTATTCCCAGGAGATTACCTCTGAGATCAGTTAGGCATTTGGAACTACATGCTGTGCATTCAAGCATGCCAAGAATAATAAGCTTAATGTCACATCATGTGTTTTCCTAGTGTTCAATTATGTGACACAAACTGACTTGCAACTACATAGTTTATGAAGGAAAAAAAAAAACCCCAAGAAAACAAACAAACAAAACCCCATGACTACAGGGAAAAAAATGTAATGACTACCATTACAAATAATGGTGTGTTATTTAGAAAGCATGAATAAAGTATTTAAAAATAGTTGGGTTTTTTGTGTCAGAAATTAAAATGTTGGATTTGAGTCAAAATATAAGTAATATACTGACCACAGAACTTTGAATGGCATGGATATCCATTGTTTTGCCAGGCATTTTTTAATGGGCCATATGTCTGTTCACCATTTTACAGATGAAGATCCTGTGTCGAAAAAAGAAATAAATCCTAATAATTAAAAGAAAATCTGGTCTCTATTTTGTCTTTTTTAGAAGACATTTGGCATAAACAGAGAGTAATGCATGCCTGTAGGATTACAATTGAATGTCATCAGCTTTGGGCTTTAGCAAAGACCTTTTGAGAGATCAGAAAAGCATAGTATTCTCTAGTTTTTTGAATAACAGGGAAACTGTAACAGTTGCAATGACTATTTTTCTGTTATAAATATTATAAATATTTAAAGTATATAACAATATGGTGTTTGCGTTATATAAATAGATACTATAAATATATCATATATATATATAAACACAAAATTATGTTCATGTATTTAATATAAAAATACTCTGTATAAACATACACAAAATCAATCCTCTAGAGAAATCTATACAGTCAGTTTTGCCTCACATTTTCTTTATAAAGGCAGTAGCCCATTTAAGCAAATTATCAAGCAGTTTCCTAAATCCTTAAATTACGGATTGCTACATGACATAATAATAAATAATAGTAGTAAGCTAGTATTTTCTTTTTTCATTTGTTAATGGGAGATATTTGCCACAGTTGGGTGGATTCAAAAGCTGCAGAGAGCCCACCGCGTGGACTGGAAAGCTGCGCCTGTGGGCGCTACTTTCAGCTCCTCTTCACAGGAGTATGGCAAGTCTAAGAGCAGACACACTGGAGTACCGTCTCCACACCAAATGGAAGAAGCGCAGTGGAGACAAAGAGATGTTTAGGAGGGGCCTCCTCCTCATGGCAGTCCAAGTTTAATGCGAACATGTACAGAAGAAAAAAAGGCGCGTACACGAACAAGCAAAGCGCTTTTAAGATCTAGGGACCAGAGGCAGAACATTGACCAGAACCAATCACCAAGAGAACGGGTGCAACGTGGCTTGACTGACAGGTTGCCAGCCCAGCGAGATCATGGTCCATCAGCATGTAACCCCTGGAGCTGGCGGTTCCTAAGTGCGTGGGGACAATGGGACTCTTCGCCGCGTTGATACGCGGTGAGAACTCCACAACTCTGTAAATTGTAAAGTAGGTACATTTTATTCCAAGCACTGGGATGCGTGGGGGTAACCGTCCAAAGCACGTGCACCTTTTGCGGCACTCGGCTAGCTATATATCAAGTTACAGGTTACATATTCAACAGGTTACACAATATGCCTATACATATTCATAACCTATCTCTGCTTCATATTATAATGAGTTCAAAAGTCATTTGCATTAATCTGTGCATGCCCAGTGCCTCCTGGTGGTCGTGGGCAAGGGTCTTCAGATGAAGAAAGAAGTCTTCCTCTAGGTTGAACTTTTTACCTTGCTTCTTTGCGCAAGCTCCCTGATTCTCTGGCTTGAGTCCGAGCCTCAAGGCTGGTTTGGGCTGGTTTCAGGGTCCAAAAGCAGGATCTTTGGTCATGATTGCTTCCCTTTATCAACGGTCCTGCATCCTCTTTTTCTGCTTGGCAAGCAAGGTAAGTATTGAGCAAGCCATATGCATTGTTTTAATAACTAATTCCTACTAAGCATCCTTTTAACTCTTTTCTTCCCTGTATCAGCATCCACCAGTGAGGGACAGCCCAGGCAGCGCCGAGACGGCGGCCGCTCTAGCTGTCCCGGCACAGACTGGGGCTCCATGATGCCGTCTCCACCAGAGACGGGCAGCTTGGGCTCCATCCCAGCAGGGGCGGCCCCAGTGCAGGGCCGTCCTCCCTGTCCAGGCAGCTCAGTTCGGGCAGCACAGACTAGACACGGGGCCGCCCTGCCCAAAGCCGTCAGGGATGGCCCCTGCAGGACTGTGCCATGTCAGGGGTGCTGCAACAGATATTTTAGGTTTGTAACTTATATGACTGTTTTAAGTTTGCCCATATTATATCTGTTTTCTTAAACTCCTGGGTTGGCTGTATACTGGAGAAAAACTGTATTTGTTAGTTAGTTAGTTAGTTAGTTAGTTTTGTTTGTTTGTTTGTTTGTTTTTCCTCTTTTATTCAATTAATAATTTTTCCTCAACATAGGCTAAAAACTATCTAATTACCTTACTCTTCAGAAAGAATATAATAGCCATATGTTGGATTTCTGAGTGCTTGGAAAAGTGTTTCAAATTTGTTGTGCCCGTTACTCATTTCAAAGAGGTCCAGTCTGGATATGGGATTTACTCCATTGAACATGTTTACATTATCTGTTAATTTTTTTCTATTATTATTATCCTGCAGATTGCCGAAACTGGCATTTTCTTCCAGTCTACTCTTGATATTAGCAACAGTTTAACAATTTTCTCACAATCCACTGAATTTTATTGGCAGATAGATATACAGTTTTCTCTCTTTTAAGTTTTGAAGAATGCATTTTCACACAGCCTGTATGTATAAAACTCCTGTTCCAAAATCAGGGGAAAAAATATTGTTATCCAGCAAAAATTTTTGTAGTTATTAGGTATCATTTTTATGTTCTCCTAAAGTCCAGTTGCTAGAGATATAAATATAATAGTTTGCTGTTAAAAAACCAAACCAAACCAAAAACTAAAAAAGCAACACAAAAAAGTCAACTATCACCCTGCACATGAACCAGGGAGTGGGATTAATCTATGCTAATTTCAGTCATAAGTAAATTCAGTATGTATTCTCAGATAAATACTGATCATCCTTCAACAACCAATGGAGTTACACACCAGAGATACAAAATATAGACAGGATTAATAACTTGCTGCAAACATTACCCTTCTGCCCTGGTTATACGGACATCTTATAGCGTGGGGTTTGGCTGCCTGAATATCAGTGTCTAGTATCACTTGACATACACAAAGGTGTTACAGATTTCTGCAGAAGATCATTAGATATGGTAGTTAGACAGCAGAGACCTTTTCCTTTGGAAGCCAAGAGAAAGCAAGAGGTTTCTGGAGACCAGAGGATGTATCCCACCATAACAAAATTACACCATATAAACTGTGTATATGTCACTGCATCCTTTGGATGGACTTAATTGGATTTACTTAAGACCTAGATGGCATTACTGAAACTTGGTTGGATTGATTCTATGACTGGAGTGTGGCTATCAGTGGCTACAGACTGTTTAGAAGGGACAGAGGAAGAAGGATGTGAGGAGGGACTGCCCTCTACATCAAGAGGTGAATAGAGTGTAAAGAGACCTGAAGGTAGTATTTGAGTTTGTTGCAGACTCCTAAATGCAGATGTGTTGCTCTGGAAAGCAGTTCCACCCCCACCTTCAAAACAGCTAGTGTAAAGCAGGATGTATCTACCCTTATCTTTAAAGTCATCTTTTACACAGGGAATATGCAAAGAATGTTTTATTATAGACGGTTAAGTAGGACGAGTATTGCAAGTGAAATGCTATGTATTACAGTCATTACCATTGCATTACGCAGGAGATGGATAGCATTATCAGAATTCTAGTTACGAACAACAACACCTCTCTCTCTAATGTATGTTATGAAGTTTTATTTCAAAGTTCCTGGCAATGCTAGGGAATTTCTCAGAATTTCTGTGTTTAAGAATTTGTGAAGCATTTTTAACTAGAGTTTTGGACTGAGTAATTAGAATAAAGTTTTAACATTGAAACATG
Organism: Climacteris rufus; assembly: GCA_013398175.1. Lineage (NCBI taxonomy): Eukaryota > Metazoa > Chordata > Aves > Passeriformes > Climacteridae > Climacteris > Climacteris rufus. Next base: position 60,353 of record VZRZ01002083.1, on the reverse strand, counting down.
AAAAATAATATAAATAATAAGAGAAAACCCAAGGCTCAAAGTTACATCTCTTCATTTAGGGTAAACAAGTAAAGGTAACTTCCCCTTCATTTAAACAAATTTTCTATCTATAAATTAATATATATATATATATAGAAGAGAGATATGGACATTATCCATATAAAATTCTGTCTGTTACAGTATAGTATTTTGTCTATTCCTCTACAAATGCAAAATTCTTGTTTCTATTTTTTCATGACTGATTCAGTCATTTACAAATAAAAATCTGAATGAAACGTTCCTTTGCATATTTTATACAGAAGCTAATAATCTCAAAAAAAAAAAAAAAAGTCTAACAAGAAATAATAAAGTAATTTCCCTTGTACTCCACAATATTCTCCTGTATTTTTCATGCTTGCAAATAAAAAAGTCAGGCTAGCAATGATGATTTTAAATTACAGTTTGTTTCCAACTGTGCCTTCATATCGACTCAGTAGAGAAGAGATCTTCCCTCTTATTTTCTCTGCTGTGACAGTCCAGGAGTCTTCCGTAAAATAAAGTAACAACATGAGTGATGTTGGCTGATGGAAAACACTGAGGCAGCCTAGGAAAATTGCAGTTATGCTTTGTCTTTAAATACCAGCAGAAAAAAAAAATAAATTCCCAAACTACCACATCTGATTTTTGGCCTGCAGGGTCATCTCGTTCATGGAACTGAGAAACTGAAAAACTGTAAGACACATCAGATAAAATCTGAAAGGTTATTAGCAACTGTAGAGAAAGCACTATAAGAAAATAAATAGCAATTAAGTAAACTCTGATTCCTCTGTAATTTTCTCTTTGATTTTTAATGGAAAAGTCTAGAATTCACTGAGTCACCACAAATGTCTCTAACATTTGAGTACCTCTTCCCAGTCTTTTATTTATTATCCTGAAGTGTGTCCTCCAAATGATGTTTCTTAAAAGGCAAGTGTTATATCAACTTATATTGCAACATTATCACTAAAAAGAAAATAATTTACAAAATATTTACCTGTGGAAAAAAAAATGGTTTCAGGTTTATCTATATTAGTGTAAACTTTCATTTGCTTCTTGCAATACAATAGCCTCAAGATTTGGTCAAAAACAGTCTTACTAATATTTTTATGAAATTTTGGCACGAGTGCATTTATGTTATGATCTGATCTTTTGCATAAACAAAAGAGGAAAAAAACCCCGGTCAACGAAAACCACTTAATATTTAAAGATTTCAAGTATTAAAGGTAGCACTCTTGCTTAAACTGCTATTTTTCAGGACTAATGATTCTATTTTTAATTTTTCAAATGCATTTTCTGTTCACTCATTCTTGGAAGTATGAGTGAAGTTAGGATTTTTCAGAAAAATCTTACAGTATATCATATACCAAAAGAGTAGCTGGATAATAATGATAATTGTAAGGTTGAAATAAACTTTGTTGTTACTTCCATCTGCAATAGACCTGCTTCATATATGCCCTTCAAAAGTCTTGCTGAAGAGACCAAATGTAAACATTTACTGATGAAGCAATGATAATCTGTAAATTTGTGTATATTCTGAAGCATTAATCCAACTTTTGCTGGGGGCCCCACCTTCAGAACTTACATATCAATTTTTTACATCTACCAAAAAACACAATACAACTTGATCAACTTTAATGAAAAGACAGCAAAAGAAGGAATGCCTTTGAAGACCTATAAACTAGAGCTCAAACTGTTCAATTTACAGACTCCCTCTCTTCACTGGCTTGATCTGCTATCTTCAGAATATTAAGCAATTTGTGTCACAAATGAGTGGTTTGACTGCTGAAAGGAATATCAAAAAGGTATTGGCAAAAGGATGTTTAATATGAATTTGTGAAAATGCAACTTTATGGAGTTCGGTTCCAAGGTACACTCTGTCATTTATTACACACATTAAAGCATATAAAGGAAGATCAAATTAGAAGCAATTTGGAATGATTTACACAGAAGTTAAGAATGAAAAAGAGGGTAAAGGTGCAAAAGATATGAATGCAAAGATAAGGATGGAAAAGAGTTTAGCAACCCTTAATCATTGAGTACTTTAATATTTACAAAGCAATTTGACAGGGCTTATTACAATTATAAAAATTACTTAACTGTAGATTTCACATAGTGGCATTCATACCATAATCAATTCACACGCACACATGTAAAATGATGTGTACACCTATTTCTCTGTGTGCAAAGGTACCTATCAAAAATTCCCCTTGAGTTCAGTGGAATATTCACATTAAATCCTTTCATGTTTCCTAACAGGCAATGCTTGCATCTCGAGGAACAAACAGGTGTGTGTATTGGGGCAGGATATCAGCCTAGGCTTCATCATCAGCAATGGCTCTTTGAGTATCAACACCACCCTCTGAATTTGACACCTCTTGGAGCTGTCTGCAGTCAGGAGATCTCAAAGGGCCTCACTTAGGACTGCTATTTATAGAAGATATAAAGCACTTTTAATTTTCTGTGACTATTCTTTGTAGGTTACTTTACAGATTACATAAAAGTGCTCTTTTGTATTTTCTTAATTTTTATTTATTTCATTTATAAATTACTTCCACCCTGGCTTCAAAATATGTTTTTCAGCCAGATGAAAATAATGTTTAAAGGATTCCTAAAATTTTCACTTGATTCTCAGATATTCTACACAATTTTTAAGACTGAAGAGACTGCACTACCTGACTGCTTATCTATATTTATACTTTAATGGTGTCAAAGACTAATTCCATGGATCTATTTATGTTAGGACCCTGAAGTACAGACAGATACTTTAAATTTTGTGTAGCTATAAGGAGTTGATTCTGACTGTCTTTCAAAAAAAAAGCAGGATCAAACTTCAAAAAACTTGTCAGATAGATGTTCAGATCACCCTAAAATAAAGATTATGGCTATCTTTAGCTAGCCTAAAAGCTCACCAGACACTGCTGAGTGTGAATGAGACAAATGTAAATATCTTGGCCAGCAGAATATCATGGTCTCTGCCATCCACTGTAGAAGTATGAATTCTCCATCAGTCTTACATCATCAAATCTGCCAGCACAGCGTGAATACATTTTGTCTGAGATATCTCACATAGCATCAGGTATACACATTTAGGCAAATGAATCAAGTTTTTTTTTAACTTGATTAAGTGTCCATAAATTCTAAAGGGAATTTGAGGATCTAGTTTAGGCATTTTGAATTTAGACGTCACCCTATGCATGAAAGGCAGAGGCACTTTTTTGAATGCACTGGTTCAGCTGGAGAAAAATAAAATGCTTAAATCAGACAAATTGGATTCATTTTCCAATTACTTCTCTCTATCACTAATATTTCATAAGGTGACTGCTTTTCTTCCTACTGTAGTTAAATAAGACTTATTCAGAATTCAAAACAGGCTGAGATTTACAGCCTTGAATCTGAATACATATCATCTGTGATTAATTTCACACCTTCATCAGCTAGGTTAAGGTGAACTTTGGATATATGTTTCTCAAAGAAAAAAAAAAAGTAAAGAAAAAGGAAATCAAACCAAAAAAATACCCCAAACAACCCTATCTTACATTTTACAGAATAAGCTCCAAATTAATTGGCAATTCTGTAGGTCATCTTTTTGATGGAAAGAAAATAAATTGCTTGAAAGTTAAATAAAATAATTAAGAATTTAAGATTGTTGAAATATTGGCCACAATGAAATAAGCACCTCAGCAAGTGAAGTGTAATAAAGTTTTTGTTCTTTTAATTTTCTTTTTGTTTCCTTATCAACCATTCAGCTATTGTGAAACAGCTCCTGGTTTTTTACCATACTATATCAGATAAGTTAGTCTTGTTAATTGACTTTTGGCAAATAAAAAAAAAGATAGAGAGGATGCTCTACGAAACACAGAAGATAAAAATGTAATACTTTATAATTACAAAGCCATATTGATATATTTAATTCTCTATACACTATGCATCTAAATAAATAAATGACTACAATTAAAATGATTTGTTGACAAAAGAAACAAAGAAAGAAACAAAGAAACAAAAAAAACATGAACAAAAATGAATCACTAAACCCCAGATTTCTTTTGCCATCATTTATACAGAGGTACATATATCCTTATCTGCCCTTTAAAAAAAACATCAAATCAAATGCATGAAGAACACCAGAAATCCTATAAATCCTTCCCAAATAATGCACAGGTAATATTTACTGTGGTTGGTATGAACTCTGGTCATATATGGTGGTTCAGATAACAGATGGTAATTCTTTAAAATGCTACAAAATTATTTCTGTTATTTATTTCTCTGTTCTCCTCAGGGAAAGGTCTTATCATAAATGACAAACTCTCTATCACGCACTATTTTAATGCAGATCAATATTTCTTAGATCCCAAACAGTATAGCAAGTAGCATAACAAAAAGAATTAAAGATATCAGAAGCAGGACAAGCAACATACAAGTGAGCATAAAATAAGTAGTGACTAGGTGAAATTAAAAAGCTTATTATTAATAATATTTTTAGCTTGAATATTAACATGCTAAAATAATCACAATAGTTGGAAAACAAATCCTGAAAATCTTATCATATTAAAATGGATAATTTTTATATCAGGACTATATTGGCAAGGTTCACTTATCAGACAGAAAATCATTATTAATTTCTTCAGTTAGTATGTGCTTGGTTTTCCACAGATATGTCTTCCCATCAAAGGAAAATAGCAGTCTTTCACCATACTCCAGAAATTTAATAAATTTGCCATTATAGAGATTGTCAACAATCTATAATAAAAAAAAATTGAAGTGAATTGGAACATCTGTATTTTATTGACTGTTTTAATTAATGGAGGTATTCTTGAAAATTTGGAGTAACACAGAAGGGAATCAGTCTTCTTCAGGATGCAATCTTCTTCAGTATTTAGTGACTCATATCAACTAGATATTTCCTTATTACAAATGACTGCTTTGTAACTGCTAGACTTAATTCACCTGTTCAGTAGAATATTTCTCTTATGGAATTAAAATATATTTATTTTTTTTAGATTAAATTTATTTGGGACAAGGAAATCTACTTACTCTTTCCTATTTGAAGGAGAATATGAAGACACTCCACACTTTTGGTCTTACTGATTTGAACAGTTACAGAGGATGAGTCAGAGATGATGCCTAATACCAAGAGGAATTTAGTCTTTATTCTTGTGAAGAAATATCCAAATAGATGAGATATACCTCCTCACTAGAACATTTTGGCATACTTTTACAAAATTCTCTGTGATAACGCAAGAGTGTATTACCTCATTTGTTCCACTGCTTGGCTACTATTTCTTGAACTGTCTGTGGAACTATAACATCTCACTAAAAGATGATTCTTGTAAAAAAAACCCAACCAACCAGACAACCCCACCCCCCTATGTTTAAGATGGAAAATTCCATTGGCAACTTGTATTTTTACCTATCAATTAATTTCAAGATAGACTGTCAGTGTGAAAGGGACAGAAATTTTAGACTAAGCAATCTATTTAAAACTAATATAAAATGCTTATGTTTCTAGTTTACTTTTTTATCTTTCATATCTTTCCCCCCTCATTTTCTTTTTGGCCTTACTTCTCATATGCATGCCTGTTTTACATAAATGGCCATAATTATTTTTATTGGGTAATGCTGCTATCTACCTCACTAATTCTGAGTTGAATCCAGTGAGAGAACAAAAGATCTGCAAGCTGCATGTACAGTTTCATCTTTGGAATATGAATTTCTTATAGCTAGGAAATAGTTTATTCTCTTTGAACTTTTGCCTTTTTGTCTGGCCTCCATATTAATCAACTTTGTCTCAAAGACTTTTACAACTTCATCATTGATTTGCTCTGAGATGTCGTGATATGAAAGCTTTTTCCAGAAAGTTATTGATCTAAGAAAATATAAAGGAGAGATTTAGTTTTAGGGTATATTTAAAGGTCATTGTTAAACAGCAGGTATTCTTTTGTGAAAAAAGGCAGTTATAAAAGACATACTTGAGGATCCCAAGGTCTGCCGTGTCAATTATGTGATTGAACCAACACAAGCAAAATATTACCAGCATAGTTTCGGTAGTATTATAAAAAGTCACCACTGTGCTGGTCATATGGCTATGCCATAATCCAGAATGGATAACATCACGGGATTTTTGGAGCAGCCAGACGTGATAAATGAAATCGTCAAACCCACAAATCTAAGGAGAACAGAAATTATGCCATACTGGTACTCAACTACCTTGGCTGGTTTTGTTTCCTCTAAATACAACTTTGTAAATATTTTGCCGTCAGTTCTTGCTGAAGGGGATGTTAGTAAGGCACCTAAACATTTTTAACACTTGAAACTTACTCTTAATGACTGTGATTACTGGAGGACTTTAAAGCAGTTTAGATCAAGCTGAAATACAACTTCTGTGTTATGAATATTTACAGATTGAAGGGGAAATTCAAACTGTAACTGCTCAGCAATGGTAATTCATGATCAAGGAATGATTTAGCACAGAGGGCCAGAACGCCTAATGACATGATGAGAGAAGACACACCACAACACTGTCTTGTAGCAATTATGGAAAGAGGGTGTTCAGGGATCACTTATCGATAAACAGAGCTGGAGTTGGGGGTTGAACCAAACACCAGGCTGAGGCACCTGATGTTCACCTTCATGATATTGGTGCTGGTGCACATATATATAATGAATTGTCTTGTGTCATATCTTTGTAGAGCCACTTATGGTGGTAGGATTCTGCCAAATGCACTGTTCAATAAATCTTTTTATAGTTAAGCATAAATATATATTTAATTTGCCTCAAGAGGTGCGATATAAATTCTTCAACAAGAATATTGATAATCTTATATAGTACTGTAGAGTGACAGAAAAAATCTTGTTAGCCTCTGTACAGGCATACATCCAAATACAAGAGCCTGTCAGTGTCACTGTGGGATGTCGCTATAGATGTGGAAATAAACACACGACCAGCGCGGTGAAGGCAGCAACAGAGAGAGAGTTTATTGTCCTCTTCCTTTTTTATATGGTAGGAACACAATTAGATGATTCGCCAATATCCATCCACCCCCTGGTATGATTGGCTGGGTTCCACACCGCCTAAATCAAAACATATCATGCCTTGAGTCACAATAGCTGTGGAAAACAGCAGGTGCTTATCTTACTGTTTTTCATAGCTTGCATGAGAAAGACAACTTTCTCAAAAGAAGCCCTGGGCAGCTACAATTCCCCCTTTTTGTTTAAAAACCAAAAGGGAAGGTATCGCCTGCAATCCTCTGCGGGTCCCTTGCGGAAGGGAAAACAAACTCAGCATAAAGGGTCTGCTTGGTAGTGGCCAGTTACCAAACAGAGCCCAAACCAGATGCTGATTTAAGGTGGACAGAGAGACTCTCCAGCAATACCATGGATGATATATCTATCAAATCCAATTCTATATCACAGTTCTATCAAAATTAATTCTAAACATAGCTTTTAAAGTCCTTGCTTTCTGACTCCATAATAAAGGAAACTTAAAGTTCAGTCTCTGCTTGTGGAAGGACCATCTGCCTGATGGTCGATATCCTGGCTCTCATCAGAAGGATCATTTGGTTGATGTTCTGCATTCTGGTCATCATTTCGAGGTTGCTGGTTCTGCCTCTGGAGCTGCAGGTCAGGGTGAACGCATCTTGCAGGCAGCCACCATATCCCAGTATCTGTGGAAACGCAAGCATACCCACGACCCCAAGAGATAAGCTCATGCGGGCCTTCCCAGGTGTTAGTAAGTAGGTTCTGTACCCAGACCGTCACCCAGGGCAAGTGTGTCTCACCTGATGACTGCAATGAGAGAAAATGGTTCAAGATAACAGGATTATTTGAATTTGGTGGCACAGTAAGGTGATTAATTGTATACAAAACTTTTTCCACTCATCTCTGTCGCGTTTCCCCATGCATTCCCCCGTTTTGTTTTTCCAAGATGCGCTTCAAAGTACCACGAGGGTATTTGACAATAGTTTGACCAGTAGGAGAATGTGGAATACCAAACTTATGGTCTACACCCCATAAGTGCAAAAAATGCTGTGTTTTCTGCAAGGCATAGGCAGGACCATTATCAGTTTTCACAGCAGATGGCATGCCCAGGACTGAGAAAGCCAGCTTCCAATGGGAAATGACATTGCAGCCTTTTTCTCCAGCATGAGCAGACGCCCACATGGCTGAGGAGAAAGTGTCAATAGACACGTGCACTTATTTAAACCAGCCAAATTCAGGGATGTGCATCACATCCGTCTGCCAGAGCTGTAAGGCCTTTAGGCCTCTGGGGTTTACCCCTGAAGGCAAAGGTGCAGCAAGGCTGTGGCAATCAGCACAAACACTGATGATGTCACGAGCCTCAGTTGGCGTTAATTGAAACTGCTTTTGCAGGGTATGTGCACTCTGATGAAAGAAATCGTGCAATGACTTGGCTTGTGCAATTTTGTCAGGCTGAGGTGCCACCCACACAGGGTTGGCTAGCCTGTCAGCCCTGGCATTGCCTTCTGTTATAAAACCTGTTAATTTGGTGTGGCTTCAAATGTGCAGAATGTAATATGGGTGCATTCGGGCTTGAATTACATTCCACAAAGTTTGCAATAGTGAAAACAGAGTCGCATTATTGACTTCCTTTAGAAGTGAACAATCTAAATGTTTAGCTATACCAGATTCAAAGGTACCTGAGAGAACTGTTGAAAAGCCATGGCAACTGCCTTCAATTCAACCACCTGGGCAGAGCCTGACTCGTGGTCTTTCAGCACCTGCCACTCAGATCCCTCCATCCAGGTAGCAATGGCCTTTCCTGTTTTCCCAAAACCATCTGTGAAGACAGTGGGTCCGTGCACTGGTACCTGACTATGGCTGTAAGCCAAGGCTCGTTGAATTTGCCAGATGTAGTAATTTGTGGCTGCCCTGAAAAGTTTTGCAGTGCACTTTGCAAAGGAGCACTATTAGCAAGGCTCCATTCAAAGTTGTCCTGCGATACTGGAACAATGACTGTAGCAGGGTCCGCTGCCATCAATTGCAAACACCGATGACGGCATTTAATTATCAGACAAGCGATCAATTCAAACAATGTGGGTTCTGTCTTTTTTGGCTGATGAGGCAAAAAGACCCATTCCAGGATATGCAGAGGGTCAGCCCATTGTTTATTCCACTGGCCAATGACACCTGTAGGATGGAGGTCTGGAGCAGTAATGGAAACAGTGATATCAATAGAAGGAGCCACTTGATAAACGTGACAAGCAGAAATAGCCTGCTGTACCTCGTTCAGCACTCGTCATGCCTCAGGAGTCAATTTTCGAGGTGAATTTAGATCAGGGTCCCCCTCTAAAATATTAAAGAGTGGGGAAAGTTGAGTGGTGGTTAGTCCTAAATAAGGACACAACCAACTGATGATACCCAGAAATTTCTGGGCGTCATTCAGGGTCTTAATAGAGTCGGAGAATTGCACTTCTTTGTGTTGTATAGTTTGATCCAAAATTTTGACTCCCAAATACCTCCAAGGAGGCTGCTGTTGAACCTTCTCTGGAGCAACTTGCAACCAATAGGAATGCAGGGCAGCTATCAACCGAGGCTGTAACCTCTGCACCTCGTCTTAGGTAGATGCCGCTACCAGGATATCGTCCATATAATGGTAGCAGAATGCCTCAGGAAACTGCTTGCAGACTCCGGACAAAGCCTGACCTGCATACCACTGACAAATTTTTGGGCTATTCTTCATGCCCTGAGGTAAGACTTTCCATTGAAATCTCTTGGCAGGCTCAGCATTGTTAATTGCAGGCACAGTAAAGGCAAATTTTGGTCTGTCATTGGGGTACAAAGGAATTGTGAAGAAACAGTCCTTCAAATCAATGATCAGAATTTCCCACCCTGTGGGGATCATTCTGAGAAAAGGCATACCAGGCTGCAAAGCTCCCACGCTTTCCATCACTGCATTAACCTTTCGGAGATCTTGCAACAGTCTCCATTTCCCTGAATTTTTCTTAATTACGAAAACGGGAGTGTTCCAGGGACTAGTAGAAGGTTCAGTGTGTCCCTGTTGTAACTGCTCCTGAAACAGCTGACAAAGGGCAACTAATTTCTCATTTGGCAGGGGCCACTGTGGTTCCCATATTGGTGTTTTGGTTAACCATTGCAGAGATAACATAGAATACGGTGCACCCTTGCACACAGTGACCCCTATCAAAAATTTGTCCCTATACATAGTTACGTATGTAAAGTCAAGTTCATATAATTGATATTTTACACATATACATATACATATATGTATGTAGAAGTATACACACACACATGCATAAATCCATTCAAAGTGACATCCATAATTATGAGTTGTCAATTCCTTATGTATTTCTTGGTAGTGGGTTGGATCAGTACTGCATTTTCTCTTGAACTTGAATAATCACTGAGAACTTTAAGCATGATGGAAAATCAATAGAATGTATTTTGGATTGCATAGTTTATACAGGGAATTAAGCTTCCCTCCCTTCACATAGCTGATGGGAAGGAGAGACATTTAATGCAATGATAATCCCACTTAATTCTTTAGATATTCACAAATTGAGTTGCCATCTGTTTTGCTACTTGTTTTTCAATTCCTGTTGCTCTGCATGCCTAAAAGTGCTAAATCTGTATGATACCTAAGGTTGCTTAGGATTCATGGAACAAATATTCTCTCACCCAAGGCTTAGAGTATCTTGATCTGCAAATTATTCTCAGAGCACATGAAAGATATTGCCATTGTTTGGTTCAGTATAAACAACTGTACTTTCAAAAAAATTTTAATGATGCTTGCTCTTTTCTCATGCAAAATTATTTTATGCTCAATTAGCAATGGCTGCAGTGGGAAGGGACAGTCTCTAATCCTTTCCACTAATGGAGTTTCAAACATTTACTATGCAGTTTTATGAAAGCAACAGGTAAAATATAAACTGGAGATAGAGGAAATGTAATTGGAGGGGAAAAAAATTGCGGTTGAAAGCTTTCTTTTGAGGAAGAAAAATGCATAATTCTTAACTTCAGAAAGCTAGAAATCAGGAGCTAACTCTAGGCTGGTACTATGGAAACAGCAGAAATGTTATTGTTGAAACCTTCAATACTGTTTTCACACTTGCTTCAACATCTCCTTACTGCAAAATGTACAAGATTTCTTGGAGTGGGGATTGTATTCTAGGCTTTTCTTTCTTCTGGTAAGGTTCTTTATTGTAGCAGCCCGAAGCTACTGCCTGGGACTGCTTGTGTGAATGTCCTTCTTTCCCACGGGAGGTATGAGAAACAGTAAGATAAAGCACCTGTTGTTCTGAGTCTGGGTATGATATGTTTTGAATTGGGTGGTGTAGAACCCAGCCAACCACACTGGAGGGTGGATGGATCTTAGCGAATCATCTACCTGGGTTCCTACTATATAAGATGGGAATAGGACAATAAACAGGGCTCGCTCGCTGGCTCTTGGCTCTCTGCGGACCAAGCTGTGTGACATGTTTTTATTGCCGCTATTGTCACACTTTATCTCTGACTTTCTAATCTTTAACTTGTTCATACCTAATCTCTGTGTATAAAGATCTGGTTTATTCTAAGTTTTTTGCAGGTTTAAAAGCTAGGGCTAATAATATCATTTTAAGAACGCAGTCTATTTTATTCTTATGCATAAGAAAACTCCTTCCAAAGCTGGACAACACATCAAGAGGAATAATAGAATAAGAATTAAAGAATTCAGAAAACCAGAAACCAGATCACAGACTGGTGAAAACAGGTGTAGTGCTGCTACATGGAGTCAGTTCAAACTTTCTGGTCATTCCTGTCTCAAACTTTACTTTAAACAGCCTAGATCTAGTTATTAATAAAACCAAATAAATATACACACAAAACACACAGTGCCATCCCCGACCATTGTCTTCATAATTTTAGACTACTCCTTTTTGGTTTTCTGAAAGTAGATAATTAGATTAAATTAAGGGTATTTTCATTGTCATTGCAGTACTATAAATCACTTTATAGGACAGTCATAATACAGTTTTAATTTGCTGATTTACTTATACTAATTTTCTAAAACCTACAACGAGGCTTATCAGAGAAATATCAGTCTTATTCATTTATTTACCATAATATATTTGCCTTGTAAGCATGTATACAAATGTACAAATTGTCTAAATTTGCTTTGCATGAAACTACATGTACATATTATACAGTACATATTATTCTTATTGTTAGACAGAACTACTTCACTCCCACTGAAAGAAGATAAAATGAGTTATATAATTTACCTGGCTTTCTGTATATTTATATTGTGGTTAATGAAAGCATATGTACAAAAGAAGATACACCTAACACATAGTTGTTCCAACAAAAAGGTATAGGTTCAGTGTATGCTGCCTATGTATAAAAATGAGTCATGGACAAAGTCCTTGTGTATCTGAAAGATACAAAGAAAAAAGCTACACTGCACCCTGTCAGTACCAGAAGAAAAATATAATTGCAGAGCAGTCACTGTTTTCAGTTATATGCATTTTTTTAAACACAAAGAACCTTTTTCAGTATATTTTCTAGCAGGAAACATTGAAAGTTAACAAAAGTTTAGAACAACACTTGTCAGCAGTTGATTCTTTAACCACTGTCTGTTTCACAGACCAGTGAAGTAGGAGCAGATAATTGTGTTGCCCCAGGAAAGATGCTGAATCCACCTTCAGCCAAGGTAGATGTAAATGCTTGTGGAAAACATTCTGGCTTTTGCAGAGTGAGGGGATCTGATCTGATCTTCAAAATTTTGTGATCTTTTTAATAGAAAAGATGCAGATACATACTCAAACAAAAGCACATCTCCGTAATGACATTTTAAAAAAAGTTGTATGTTTCTGGGGAGAGGTAAGGATAAGGGACAATAAAAATGTTATCTAAAAACATAGTCCATCATTTATCTGACAAATTTGGACATTCAATGTTTTGAAGTTGAAACCTAAACACAATTTTTTTCATATTCTACATGCTTTAAATTTAAAATAAGTCTTTTTATAAAATTATACTGAGTCCTTCAGAAACAACCAGCTCTGTTGTTCAGGAAAATCTCATACTAAAATAATGGACTTCTTGCTAAGTCAGATTTGTAATTTTTAAGATTCATTTACTCATACATGTCCAAACTGCATAAAAAAGATTCAGTTAAAATTTTTTGACATTGATATTGTTGAGATATTGATGAGATTTCACCACTAATGAAAAGGTGAATATCTAGTCTGTGAAAAAACAGTGTGCATTAGTATTGATACCTTTCAAAGTTAATTTTACCCCTAGTATTCACATTTGAATGATGTGGTATGATGTATACATTATGGTCCAAATTCTGCTTTGTCAGGAGTTTATACTGTGTTGAATAGAAAGCATTTTAAAAAACAGACAATAGAAGAAAAAGCTAAGAGGAATAAAAACAAACTGAAGCACAAGAAGGAAATGTGGAAGGAAGTTTGGAAGTGTGGAAGGAAGCGCAGAAGGAAGTGCGGAAGGGCAGAAGGAAGCGCAGAAGGAAGCGTGGAAGTGCAGAAGGAAGTGCAAAAGGAAGGAAGTGCGGAAGGAAGCGTGGAAGGAAGCGCGGAAGGAAGCGCAGAAGGAAGGAGGGAAGGAAGGAGGGAAGGAGGGAAGGAGAGAAGGAGGGAGGGAGGGAGGGAGGGAGGGAAGGAAGGAAGGAAGGAAGGAAGGAAGGAAGGAAGGAAGGCAGGCAGGCAAAGGTAAACTAGTAACTTAGTCTAAAGTGAGTAACAGTTTTGAGGAAGCAAGGTGTTGTATAAACCAAGGAAATTTTTGAAAAAACAACATTTATAACCTGTGACAAAGCTACGCAAGACTTATATTTTGTCAACAGATAAAACAAAGGAAGAAAAATCTGTCAAAGTCCTGCATGTTCTGCTGTAACATTTCATTACTGAGTACACTTTCCCCAGACACCCACAGCTAAGTTCATAGGCAGAAAAATGAAAATGAAAATCTGATCCTGACTCCTTTAAATCTGATCCTGTCTCCCCTCTTTATCTGCTTTTACTGAGAAAAGTACATCTAATGTATATACCAAAACAGAGACAGTATTACAATGTAGAAAGATCATTGTGTTTCCTTTTGAGCTGTGGTTATATGACCTGTTAGGCATATGTGAGAGAAAATTAAAAACTGTTGAGGTGGGTTGACCCTATGTGATGTCAGGTACTCACCAAAGCTGCTCTATCACTCCCGTCCTCAAGGGGACAAGGGAGAGAAAACACAACAAAAGGCTCATGGGTCAAGATAAGGGCAGGGAAATATCACTCAGAAATTACCAACACAACCAACCCAACCTGGGGAAAAATAATTTAATTCATAACTAATCAAATCAGATAAATCAGGATAATGAGAACTAAAAGCAAATCTTAAAACACCTTAAACACCTTAAAACACCTTAAAACACCTTAAAACACCATAAAACACCTTAAAACACCTTCCCCTTCCTTCTTCCCAGAATCAACTTCAAATTCTCTACCTTTGCCCCTTCAGCATTGCAGGGGAACTAGGAATGGGATTTTACATTCAGTCCATGACCCATTGTCTCTGCTGTGCCTTCCTCCTCAAAGGGAGCACTCCTTGCTCTTTCCTGGGGTCAGTGTGGGGTCCCTCCCATAGGCTGTAGTCCTTCATTAACTACTGCAGCTTGGGTCCCTTGCACAGGGTTCTGTTGTTTGGGAACAGCCTGCTTCAGTGTTGGTTTGCTCCATGCGGTCATAAATCCTGCCAGCAAACCTACTTCAGTGTGAGCAACTCTCTCCCTCTCTCCTATATTTCCTTCTGATGGCACTCTGAGGCTCAGACTTCACTCATTGTACTCAGCAAATCTTTTAATCTTACATTTACATAATGCTGTAAATGAATTCACTGAAGTTAATGTATGGACGAATAAAAATGGAACTTGGTTTCTGGCTCACTTTTAAGAAAGAGATCTACATTTCAAACCAAACAATACATCTTCCCTCCACATCTCAGTCCCTATATAGGGATATGCTATATTTTAACTAAAGTCACTTAAAGTTGTAGAAGTTCTGTTTAAAGTAGTCTTCATTCATCACTTTCTCATGGCACAGTAATTTTGTAGTTCATACAGTTCTTTGTAAAAAGGGCTGCTTTTTATTCTGTTCAGCTATAGGCAAGCTGAACTCAGGTAGGATAGAGAAAGCAAGTCACCTGCCCACGCTCCTCACTGTTTTAGCAAAATCCAACATAGCACAAGCATCAGGCCCAAGAAATACACTGCTCCAACCAAGACCATTCCAATTCTGATTCAATTGGCAGAATAATATATCTAAAAACTATATTAATTATTGTGGGTTTGCCTTTCCAACCTGTCAGCCCCCAAGCTTTAGAGGATTTATATCTGAACTAAGTTCAGACAGTATAGTTTTCATCAACTAACCATATGTGTCAGACAATATGGTATCAAAGGACTCATTGCTTTTTTCAGCTGATATCTTCACATCTTCATATAGTTGCATATTTTCAGCAAAATATGTCATTTATACATGCTTCTTGCCACAGTTTGACAAATTGAGTTAGAATTGCCAACTCTGCAAATGAGATATAGAAAACACATTGCAGGGGGTAACTTGCTTGTGCTCAGACATCATCAACTGTTTAAAAGAGGCAGATGAATTTACTCTTAAGCAAGAAAATCTTCACAGAAGTAAGTCTGGTTTGCTATCTATCTTCTTTTCTTCATACAAGCAGTTTTGAGAAGGAGCAGAGCTGCAAAATAACACTATAATCAAGAAGACAAGAAGCAGCAACACAGACAGTTCTGTAAAACCCCAGGGATGAGAAAGAACACTTTGTAAAGCTCTGAGAAATGAAAATTAAGTTCAGCCTTATAATAGATTGGATCCCAATTTACACAGAATTTGATTTAAAAAAAAAAAGAAGTTGGAATGACCCTGGCATATTTGGGGATCACAAAAAATTTTGGGAATATAAAAGGTTATATGATAACCCTCTAATGTGCCTGTATTAATTTAAAAAGTAATTGGAAACAAATATAATTTGGCACATATTATTAGCTTTTTAGCTAGGACTCCAAGAATTAAAGCTATCTCTAAATATTCTTCAGAGTATACTTCTACAAACCTAATAAATGCTAAAATGCTGGTGCTGCAGCAGTTTGAAAATAGAAGAAAATACTCAGTTTTTTTTTCAAGTCATCTTGTGGAATGCGTTTATTTATGCAGAACTAGAGAATATAGAGAATTAATTTGCTTTTTCTTTTTTGTACAAAAATATAATTGGAATATGCCTTATGTGTAATCATAAAATATTATTTGCATTGATGTACAGATTACTATAATTTCTATTCTAATTATTTTCTATAAAGCAAAAGACTATAGCTCTCTGCTAAGATTAATAATTTTACCACCTACAAGACCTGAATCATACATACACTTCTAAAGGTGATACATGCCAGACTGGGAAACAGTGCAATCACCTTATGGAGTTCTCAGTTGAGCAAGTAGTCTTATTGAAGTTGATCAGTTTCTTTAAGTTACTAAGTACTCAACACCATTGCACCATATATCTTAGTTATTTCTGGCTCATTAATGTCTGTAACCTCCTGAACTGTTTGCATGATATTGGACATCTTTACTGGAAGCTGACATTTAAGCACACATGCATGCATACATTTTCTTTTTTTTCTTTTTTTTTTTTTTTTTTTTGAATGAAGTATTGAACTCGGTGCAGCTTGAGATCTGTGGAGGACTGTGGGAGATACGTGAGATCAGAGAAAGGTACTGATACAGCAAGTGTTACTAAGACTGCAGTAAAAGACACTCCTTTAAACCCATCTCTGAACAGTTATATCAAAGCAGGAACACTGTACTGTTGATCTGCTGCTAGCAAAAAAAATAAAATAAATAAATAAATGAAGCTAAACTAAATCGAATCCAAGCAGTCCCAAAATGAGAATTAAAGGTCACAGCCTTTCACAACAATCAGCTGTATAACATGTCCTATTTAAGGATGTCTTATGCAGCTATGACAGCTATACACTACAGTGCCTCAGTCAGTTTAGAAGGAAATTTCTTGAGGCTTCGACTGAAACACCTACCAATTATTACAAATTGATGTGTAAATTCAGAAAATTTAACTAATCGGCCTTAACATTCTGTACAGTACCTCTCATAGTGCAGTGTATGCATGCATATTTTGAAGTGAAATAAAATTGACTACATTTTCAAGAATAGTCAGATATTGACAAATCCTTTATAAATTCACAACAAAATGCTCCAAAGGATTTCCACTTGGATAAAACTCTGCTATTTGAGCATTAAAATATTAGTTTAGAATGTCATTTTGAGTGTCTACGTTTGGAAGAAAAAAACCCAAATAACCAAAAGACCCCCAACCCCCTAGCCAAAATATCAAAAAATACAACCAAAAAACCCCCACTCACTCTCCAAAACAAAAACCCCCAGAAAAACTGTTCACTGTTTGTTGCCCTGATTTTTGCAGTTCTGGATGTTGTCATTCTTCTGTAGCTAGTTTTTCACACTTTTCTCTGTAAACATGGCCATGTTATTGTATCTTATCATGTACATTCCTTTCTCCTGGACACAGAACTTTGATGGACATTTCCTTTGACCACTGTGATTGAGGGAGGAAGAACTGATTTCCTCCAATGAATAGTGATTTCTAAATGTATATAAAAAATAAAGAAGGCGGGTCTTGCCCCCCTTCCTTCCTTCTCTCTCCTCCTGGTAACAGGTGTCTCTATCTCTTCCTTTTGTGTCGTTACTGCGACAACTGTTCATCACAGAAACTATATAGAATAGTACAGAGAGGGCATCTGCTTTTTTTTTTTCTTCTTCCCTTTGAAGAATTGTTGATTTGACTAATTTAATAGGATTATAAACTTAATTTCATGTAAGGTATAGATAAAAGTAATGCAATATATTTTCTTAGCTCATAAACAAAGCTATATGTTAACATAGTCAAATATCAAATGAAGCAACAGATAGAAATTTTTATTCTTCACTGTCAATTTGAAAGTAGTTCTGGGAGAGGTAATACTTGGCAATCAGCAATTAATTCTTACAATGAATTAACTTACATTGAAGATGTCATATTTCATCTTGGTTGTCTTCAGTTTATTCTGGAATTTGACATACTTTTCCTTATATATGTGTACGGTATTAAATTAAGCATCTTAGAAGAGCACTTGAAGCATGCACCAGAATGTTTTCAAAAAATTGCTGTTTGTCTCACTAATACCACAAAATGAATGTGTCCTTACTGGAAATATGACTTGTCTTTGCATTCCTCCCACTACTTCTACATACACCACACAGACAAAGAAGGTAGATGACTGTCAGTGCCACTGTGAGTGTCACTGGAATAATAAACATCACGTTTCAATGGGTATCTCTTGTTATTATTTAATTTCTTTGTATCACCACCTTAACTTTCAAATGGCTTTTTATTTTTTTCTCAAAGCAGTGAGATATTTAAAAAATAACATTATCAGAACAGCTAATTAAAGTTCACTAAGTCTGGTGTAAGTGCTAAATTTAATACTGTACAATAGCAATTATGTGTTACACAGAAATAAATACTAAATGCTGTAAAACATTTAGATTTCAGAACAGTGGTACAGATTTCAACAAACACTAATTTTGTTACTCCAAAATGAAGAGATTTTTTCAAGGCAGATGTTAAATCATTTGCTTTCCCTTGTTCTACTCTGAGTCTGTACTGAACACTTAGTGCTGTTGCCCAGCATACCAGCAGAGAAAAGGCTATCATGCATAAACAAGGAAAACCAGAAGAGAAAGAAGAGTGGCCTACCAGCCTACTTCAGTCTCAACTTGCGTCACTGCTCTCAGACTTCATTACCTCCACTTTGAGAAGGAACCACCAAGGACTTGCAGCCATCAGCAGCAATGGTAGAACATGAGCTACGTGACAGGTAACCTAAGAAAAGATTGCTGGATATTGGTGTACATAGTGCCATGGTAATTACCACTTCCAGTGTATGATCCTTGGCACAACACGTGTTGCTAATGAATGAATGCAGCAAAGTTCAGTTACAAAATTTAAAATTAATTAAATTTTTTAAACACTTCCATCTCCACAAACTTTGATTCATCAGCAAAATATATTCAGCTCCAACACTTCCCATAATGTCTTGTGCTCATAATGTCTTATACACTGAAGTAAAAGAAACTAACTGCACTGACCAAATAATCCTGTCATAAGATTTCAAAGGTATCACATAACACTTGAAGGAAACCAAGAAGCAAGTGATATATGTCATATCAGCTTTTGAGGAGGCTTGCCATAACCAATCTAAACACAAGCCATGGTATGCCATTTACTTTGAGGCTAGTAAGTTGTCCTGGTTTAGAAAGGACAGGTGTCTACCAAGGAAAATGGGACTTTCCCTAGAGTGGAGAATACAACCCCCCTCCCTCCAGTTTGTTATAACCTTGAAATTATGGGGCTTTTTGGCAAAGATATGGATAAAGGAATGACAACTCTTTACTAGTATATATATACTAGTACATATATATATAATATATATACTTTACTAGTATATATATATTTATAAAATGGGATAAACTCACAATAATAGCAACAAACAAAAACCCCATAACAGTCTTCTGCTGCCTATTAGGCAGCTTCTGCCTTGGGAGCGACAGGCACAGCTGTCAGGGCTGTATTGGCAGGGCGGCTGCGGTGACTCCCCCACAGCTGCAGAGGGCATTGTGGGCACGAGTGCGGCAGCCCCTCCACGTGGTGAAAATGGCGGCCCCGGCAGCAGCATGGACAGGGGAGAAGGTGGTTCCTGTGCAGACTCAGGCTGAGCAGTCTGCACACTGAGCTGGTCTGTGGCAGATCTTCGGAGAGGCAGCTGGAGCGGCAGGGTGGGGGGACTGGCGGAATGAGGCAGGAGATACAGCGTATCAACAACCCAGCCGCGGCAGGGACGGCGGGGCCGACCGACCTCTGATCAGCCTTAGTTACTATGGAACACTGTACCCTCAAGGTGCAGCGAGCCCAGCAGAGGCAGCCCAGGTGTGCAGCACGATCTATATGGAGGAGCTGCAGCATGCTCGCCTGTTGTAGTG
>VZRZ01002083.1:2427-24155 GCA_013398175.1 Climacteris rufus | reverse complement strand
TTTTTTTTTTTTTTTTCTTATCCACAGAATGCTGTTTTTCTCCAAAAATTCCATAAACAGTGAGGCTGTTCTGCAGAGAGTTTACTGCCTCTGGCATGCCCATGTTCCTCTTTGGGATCCAGTGAAGTGAACTGGAAGAGGATGAATGAATTGGGCACAGTGATGATGTACTCCTGGTGGGTCCATTCATAGACAGAGCACAGCAGTCAAAAGCATACTTTTTCAGGCATAGCAAGAAAGAATAAATCCGTTAGGAGTTGGAGGAACATTTTCTCTACATCTTCCCTTAGGATAAACACAGTGACATTTCCATAACAGATAGAAATGGGGAAAGGCATTGCTCGTAACAATGCTTTGCTATAAGATCTTGTCAGATTATCATGGTCACAAAAAGCAAATGCTGATTATTCACATCGCTTCAACAAAGGAGGCAAATGTCTCCAATGAAGAGCTATCTCTCACGCTTTCTTTTCTCCTAAATGAATGTTTTAAATATTGACAGAAAAGCTGAATAAATTATCATAATTTATCTACTGGGCTTCACTTAGAAGATAATGCATTTGCCATTTTAGTATTGTTCCTCTGGGGAGGAGAGGAAGGCTATGTACATCTGTTTGCTTAAGCAATATTTATTTATACTTGATAGCATTAAAAGGGTCTTCGACATGATGAGGAGTGTTGCTTACAGGTAAATTACTCTTTAGTAACACAAATTAAATCTTCAATGACACTAAGAATTCACCTGAAAGGAGAACATTGCTTATAAAGCACTCAGAAAATAATGATAATCTGAAATCTGTGGCTTTCTCAGAATTGAAGATTCAAAAACTTTCACAGGAAGATGTTACTGACATCGCTTGTTCTTTAACTTTGTCAGTCTCAAGGAAGTTGGCATGTCATTTAATAGAAGAGTATGTTGATTAGTTGCAACAGTAATAAGATTAGTTTGAATATTCCAGGTGATGTACAATGTTTCACAGCATAAAAAGTGAAATATCTTCTGGACTAATCTTGAGGGATACTTCTGTATAGTCCAAATTCTAGATGACTTTCTGAAAGAGTCAGCCAAAGTTTCTTCAGCATATTGCGAGAGATTTTCAAAAAACGTGGAGCTGCTTTGATATCTGAATCATGCACAGAAAGTTGAATTAGCCAGCTCAGTGATGCAGAATAGCTGTGCTTTCTCTCCTCTGGTAGACATGTCTCCTCAGGGTTGAAGCAGGGGGTGTCTAATTGAATAATTTCCTCATTCAGCTCAAATACAGCAGATATGTAGTGCAAATCCAGAATATTTGTTGTTCAATGCACGTTTGGCTTATTCATCATAATATATATATATATATTAAAGATTATAATTCAATACAGGAATAAATTTGCATTGAAAATAATAACATGAATATTATCAAATTTAGCTTTCAGGTCCATTTAAAAGTGTTACTCTAGAAATATATAGAAGCAGTTTATTCTTACCGATCTCTGTGAAATGTTTTCACAGTTTCAAGAAATTCTTCCCTTCTTTCTTCCCTCTCTATATCACTGTTATGAATGAGAGTGTAAGTTTAGATGGGCTTTTAGCTTTATTGATGTGGCCTGCACCCCAAAACCACTTTATTTCTCTAGTTCTTTAATAAATGGCCGATCACTCTATTACAACATGAACTGGTTTATTGAATGGACACAAGAAAACACATATAAGACCAAAACTTGAACAAACTACTCACTACACAGGATAAACAAAAGACTTTTAGTAGATTTATGCAGTGCACGATCAAAGGTACTTATATTACAGCTAGAAAAGAAATAGTAGAATTAGAAGCCAATGTAATTTACCAATCAGATGAATGGTGTACAGAAGCTTCCTTTCACTTAACTTCTAGAAGAGCAGCATAAGCAGAAGACCAACATCTCAGTCATCTGGAGAGAACCATTTGCACACTCTAAAGAGCATATAAAAGATTGTCTACTTTTTGGAACTCACAGGGGTCTTTTATAGTTGTAAAATCCTATTTGTCTATCAGTCACAAGTTTCAACTTATCTTGTACATCCTGCCTTCTCAGTAGAAGGTATTTATTGGCAGCTGTAAATCTTAGTTCTGTGGCAGCAGGACATTTGTAATGGTGCGAAGAGACTGAGCTGTTAGGGGGAGATGTTCCCCTAATTTACGCATCAGCAGATAAGGTTTATGGTGATGGGGGGGAGGGGTGGGGAAACGATGCTGTCACAATCACCTTACTTCTATTTCCTCTGAAGTCTTTACTGATGAAACTGAAAAGTCCTGAAAGTTTTATCTGTCCTGCTGTTACAACAGTTTTGTTCCTTCAAGGTACATTAGAAATATAGTAGGAAACAAAAAGATGGATTATTGAGTCTTGATTTCAGAAAAGTACTTATCTTTCCCCAAAAACCCATCTTCCAAATTAATTTAAGAGTAGTCAGAGCAACCTCCTCTCTGTCCTTAAGTTGACTGTACTCCAACACTTAGAAATGTTGCTGCTTAATCTTGACTCAAATTTCTGGAAAAAATTGTTGAGTAGTAAAAAAATCTGTGACAAAACATATAGATTACATACTCGCGAGATAGGAAAAGTAAAATTAAAGAGAAAAGTAAAATTGTTGAGATTAGCATAACTGGTAGGTCAAGGACTCAAAATAAAAACCAGTGACACTGAAAGGGAAAAACTAGAATGTGGCGGCGTATGTGGCAAAAGCCACAGCCCCACAGGCTCAAGACCGGTGGGCACAGCCTGAGGTTGCCACAGTCTGGGGCATACTCCCTGCTCAGGGTGAGTTTTTGCTTCACCCCCAGCGTCCCTTGTACCTTTGTTTACATATTTCAGTTGGTTGCTACATTACCTAATGGTCTGTATAAGGTTATGTTCTGGAAATTTCATTACAGTTCGGTTCCCTATTGGTTATATGTTAATCCTTGTACCCCCAGTGGTTACTTTCCCCTGCTTGTATCCCCATAAATCCCCTGCTGTTCCTAAAACCTCGCCTTTGGTAGCTGAAGTTTTCAGCTCTCCCGGACCCCCGCGCTGCCTCTCCTGGACCCCGGACCCTCTCCTACCTTCCCTGCTGCTTCTCCCGGGAAATAAAAGAGCTGGAAATCACTCCAAGGCCCTTCTCTTGGGTCTTTGTCCTTGCCTGCGCCTGCACCATCAGCCCGGGGTTCTATCACAGAGGAGCCAGCGCTAACGAGCTGCTGGACGACGCCCTGTGTTTGGGGAAACTGCAAGCTGCAGCCCCCAGGAAACCAGGGTCACTCCTAGAATAACGCTGAGCAGCCTCGAGCGGCCCCCGGAGCCAGTGTTACTAGAAGATTCAGAGGATGGTTACTCAGCAACATCCAGAATCCAACTCTTTCAAGGATCTTCCTTTCTTGCAAGGCAGCAGCCTAGCCATCAAAGGTCTCACTGAATTGGTGTAAATAATAGTGCTGAACCTTCCAGCTCATTAGTCCCAACTTCGTATGTAACAAATAAGTAATTTGCTTTTTATTTTTAATTTGTGTATAACTTTATGCAGTCTCCGAGTAAACTTTTCTCAGAAAGGCCCAGAATAGGATGCTTACAAGGTAAGCAGAGGTTGAAGAACTTTTCATTTGTTTCAGGAAGAAGATGCTAAAGAGGAAAGAGAAGCACAAGAAATGAGAAGGGATATAAAATCAATGTGCTTCTGAAATGGCTGATCTAAACTGCTTTTATTAAATCAAGATTTAACAAGATAAATTAGAAAGGTACACATAATTCCAAAGCAATAGAGATGTTGTGAAGATGTTTGACAAGAAGCTGTTGAGAGAGTACAGTACTCTTAAAGGAAGCACAGTACCTACCACTTGGCCTGGATTATTTGTGTTCTTTCCTCTCAAAGGCTATTGAACCACTACACAACTACCAGTATTTATGAAAATAATAGAAAAGTGAAAATAAATTTCTTCCTTTCTGGAGGAGAATCAGAGTTAGGGGTTATTTTCAGTAATTTTATGTTAATATGTATTCATCTTTGTTACTGATATTTCTTAAAGGTCACAACCACAGGAAACAATGCAATATGTGTCAGCAATGAGTGTGCTTTGTACTTCAGTGTGTACCAGCAATCACTGCCCCCGTAACCTAATATGCACCAGCCATGAGTGCACTTAGGCACAGACTACTTGGATATACTTGATCAAAAGGTAGAGAGTACTGTGGGCTGGAATATGGAAAAGGAAATGTGATTTCAAGAAATATATATTTCAAAATGATGACCTTTGAATATTTGGACCTTTGATTCTTGAAGGTGTATGTAAGGATTGCAAAGTGTTGCTGTATTGGTTCTTGCTATATAGAAAATATGGAAAAGCCACAATTTCACTGGAAAAGACAATTACAGTATAGAGTTCATATCTCTGTAAGGGTGAGAGGACTTCAGATCCAGTTGTTGGGTGACATAAGAAATGAGCTTCAATGGAGGAAAATCCTATCTTTCAGATAATTATATACATGTAAATAGATGAATATTGGGACAGACAGAAGTACAGTTAATGACTATTCTTAGGTTAATAACTGTGGCCCTCATTTTACTGTTCTGGTTATTCTAGTGTATTTAACTTTCTACTTTTGCAGTCTTCATCAGTCCTTGTGCATGCACCATAGAATTTTACACTGTGAATCTTGCAACAAATTATGATTTAATTCAGTGCATGGCATGTAAAACACTATAGATATTATTACGTATGCTATATATATGATATAATATATATTTATATAGTATAATCATATTAATATATTATAATTATATCAATTATACAATGAATTAGGCTGTTTTCAATACCACCTCCACCTCAATTATCATTGATTCTAAAGAAAGAACTGCATAGAGCTTAAGACAAGCAAGTGTAGAAAGAAGGTGAAAAGGAGATTGCATTATGATTAAAGAAATGGAGTAAAGACCTTGGAAAATAAGTGTCTGTAGGAGAATCGGGTTTGGAAGTGTCTGGTTTTAGAGTTTCTTGTGAATGCCATTCACATTTTTTTTCAGGACTCAGAGATTAAAAAGCAAAAAGTTAAAGAAATAAAATTCTGCAGAATTTCTGTTTGCTGAACAGTCACGTACCCTTACAAAAAGAAAGAGTAGTACTTGTAGTAAAATAAAATGTAAAACATTCTTAAAATGAAAAGAAAATTGGGTAGATTAAAAGGATGATTTAAAAGATAGTCATCAGTTTCTTCCATGGAAGACTATCTAGGCTTAACTATACTTTAAAATAATGTTTAAAATAGTTGAAGTATAAGTAGACAAACTGAATGAAATAAGATCAAATCCCAGTGACCTTTCAGGGCTATCACAGATGCTAAATGATGGCTATCTGCACAGCTGTAGTCAAGCTAGTGTTTGCTATCTGTCTTCAGGTTTATTCCAATATGTATTAAATACGAGTTTCTGACAGAGTAATGATTTTCTGACAGAGTAATGATCACCTAACAGAATTAAAGATATTTATTCAGTTATTTAATAGAAGAAACCTCATTGATGTATGAACCGTTCCATCTTCTGTTTAAACTCGGCCATCAGTTTTGTCTCAATATTTTCCAGAAATACAGCATTTAAATCTACATTCCTAATATAAAACTGTTATAAACTTCCTGGCAGACAAATCTTAAAACTCTAGAAGTGTAGTTCATAGGCAAAATTTTAATAAATTCCTGGTATAAACATTCGTTTAAGAAAAATCTCAATTAAAAAGAAAAATATTATGTTTCAAACATGAGTAACAGGTAGTCTGAAAGAGTAGTCATTTTTTCCAAAACGTAGTACCAGATTGCACTCAGTGTTAAATGAGATCTAATCAAACTTTCCTGTAATTACATTTGTGTAATTTGTTAGCACAGGCTTTTATCTGGCTTAGAGTTCAATACGATCACAAACCATGGATTTCCTTCTTTCACTAGGGTAACTTTTTATTATATTGAAAACCTTCAAAACATTAAACAAAATGTTAAATATAATTTTTTTATGCATTGTTAGTATTACACCTGACATCAAGGGTTAAATTATTGACATTGATTTAAATGAATTTTATGCTTGAAAGAAGGATGTTGTGCTGAATTTTATATTATAGGCTCTGTGAAGGATGTGTTATGCCAGTATTTAATTCAGAAATTATTATTACAGTATTTCTTTTATATAAAAGTAGAATAAATAAGGGGCAGAAGCTCTCTCAACTCAAAGAAAACATACATATTTTAAAAATAGAAACTAGATTATTTCATCAACTCAGATGTAAAAGTACCGTAAAAGACAGGTGTGCTGTCTATGTTTAAACAAACATATAAATTACAAGTGTTAAAAAAGATTCAAGTCAAAAGTATATTCCTTATCTGTCCTTAAAATGTTGTAGCTTCAAAGAGCTTAAAAATATTAATTACTAAAGCTTCGTATTGTGAATGAGTGTATAGAGTCTTCCACTCCACAGCTTAAGAAATTGTTAAAACAATGAAAGTGTCATTCCAATCTTCCAGTGAGGCCTGTTCCACAAGCATTGAAATAAATTAGGCTATTCCTAATAAATACTATGGGTTTAATTGTGAGGTGATGAACCTCTTAGAAGTAGTAGGATTATGTGAAGACCTTGTGAAACCACAATCCCTGCTTTGAATTCTAGAAGTCTGCCTCCACAGTGTAATTCAAACGACAAGAAAATAAGAGCAGTGGTTTTGGTATGCCCTGATATATTATCATAGCTTTGTTTAATGATTCAGCCATTAAAATTTGCCACGGCTAGGTAGTGGGTTTAAAATGCTGCATAAAGCTCACTGGGTTGACTGGAACCAGCACCCTCCGGCGCTGCCCCCAGCTCCTATTTGCAGGAGTACGGCGGCAGTAAGTGCAAAGCTCTGGAGCTGCATTCTCCCACACCTCGTGGTGTAAGCACGACAGAGACAAAGAGATGGTACGGAGGGGCCTCTCCAGTATGGCAGACCAGGTTTATTGTGAACACGTACAGGAGAAAAAAGGCGTGCATCGGAACTTGCACAGCACTTTTAAAATCCAGGAAACAGAGGCAGAATGCTGACTCAAGCCAATCACTGAGAGGACGGACGGGACACGGCTTGACTGACAAGTCNTCCAGCTGTCCCCACCGAGGACAGCAACCTGGGCTCTGTTTCAACAGGGGCAGCCCCAGCGGGGCTGCCTCCGTGCAGGGCGGCACAGCCCAGATCCGGGGCTGTCCTGCAGGACCACGCTGTCTCAGCGAACCGCAACGAAAATCTTTTGTCAAAGATCAGCAAAAAAAAAAAAAAAAAAAGAACCCATAACCTCTTCTAGCTTCTTTCAGAACTAATGAAGTATAGTGTTGAGAATTAAAGGATTTTGATAAAAATGTACTTCATAAGATCTGAACTTGCCACTTCAACCAGGAGTACCAGAAATGCTATTTCACTATACTATGATAGTATGAATAGGTGTTTGCAACTGGAATTGGTAAACAAAAGTTTTATGACAATGGTTTTGCAAACCAAAATGGATTTCCCAGATAGACTAGTCAGTGGCCTGCCTAAATCATGAATAAAATAACATTATTACAACTTTTTTCATGCTTTTCAATGATTAAGTAGTTGAAAATTTGCTACTTTTCTACATCAAAATTTTACAATTAAGTGTTAAAATTATTATTATTGTGACTCTGGTTTAACACTCAGCAATAATTCAAATTTATCACCATTTCATTACCATTTAAACAGCACTGTACTGTTCTTAGCGATTATTTAAATTAATTCCTAGTATTGAAGACATGCTTTTCCCATTAACAGTTATATGTTTGATTTATCTAAAAACTGTAGCACTCGAAAGCTATGTCCTTGCCAGCGTGCTGTTGATGAGTTTGTCTTATATTTTGTAATAGTGAAGCAATGACTTCTACGTACTATTTTCTTCTCACACGTTTAAAAACTTGAATTACCTCTTTTTTTGGAGTCTGTTGTGATTTAACCCTGGTAGGCAGCTAATCAAGACATAGTTTCTTGCTCATTCCCCAGTCTGGGGCAGAGAAGAGAATAACAAGGGTGAATATGAAACACCATATGAGTTGACGTAAAGCCATTTTAAGAGGTAAAGCTAGAGGTGCATAGGCCAGCAAAGCAAAGGAAGGAATTCACTCATTACTTCCCATCAGCTGTCATGTGTTTAGCCACTTCCAGGAAAAGCAGAGCTACATCATATGTAACAAGTAGTTCAGAAGACAGATGTTGTAAGTCCAAACGTTCTAGTTCCTTCTTCTTCCCCCTTAGTTTTTACTGCTGAGTGTGATATCATTCATTTAAAATATGGACTTGATGATCCTTTTGGGTCCTTTCCAACTCAGAATATTCTCTGTGTGTGTGCATGAGTAAATGCAAGTGGGAACTGAGATATGATATAGATTTTGTTTCAGCTGAATTGGGTCCATTGGGGTCAGCTGTCCCAGGTGTGTACCCTCCTAATTTCCTGGTCAGTTCCAACTGTGGAGGTCAGTGCCTTAATATGGGTGCAACATGAGAAATGAAGAAGGCCTTGATGTTTATCACAAATGAGTGCTTCAGGTCTCTCAAAGCATCATCATTAAAGGTGTTAGAAAAACCAGGTTTCATACACATTTGTGAAAGCATGAATTAACTGAGTTCAGCTACAAGGTCCACTCAATTAATTACTACCTAAACGACGCATATAAAGAAAAATCACATTAGAATAAATTTAGAATGACTGATTTTGAAACTGGGGATGCAAAATTAACTTCTGGAAGTTCCTGGTGTGGACAGTGTTCCCCATAAGCTCAGGGGAGCCATTAACCAAGACCAAGTTCTAAGAATAATTTTTGAGATTATATTGTGTCCTGAAGAGGAAAGGGGAGGGATGAACTACCACAATGCTGCAGAAGCACTGTTCAGCAATAGCGGAAACATTAGTGTATCATTGAGACTGTTTACATTACTGTTTATATCCAAAACATAGTGCTGTACATGCTACTATGAAGAAGAGCAACTATCACAGCCAAAACCCCTGATGAAGGTCCATGACAAAGCATATTTGATATGCAGGCTAAATAACTTGCATTAAGCAGACATTTTTGATTAATAAGAAGAGGAAAAAGAACAGGTAACCAGAGATCACCTTTTAATTTTATGTATTTTGACCACTATGAAAAATGGATATCAGTTTTATGACAGTAGTTAAATGAGAATAACACAAGTACACCACCATCTTTGTGTATTTTTTTTCTGGAACAGATCAGTTATCATGTGCAAAAATTGATAGCTTTTGCCCTGTGGAGCAAGTGAGGCACAGTTGGGGAATTTTGCCTTTGACTACCTCCTATGATGCCTTAGGATTTTAGCTTTTATATTTTTCATACGTTTGTAATCCTGCAATTCTTTAGTGTGTAACTCTAAGTTCCATATAGAGAGTGTTAGCTACTGTTTTCCCATTTGTTAGACAAAAATAACTCCTCTCCAGTTCTGAGACCCAAGGACATCTTACAGCCTCAGGCCCCAAAAAACGTAAACAAAAGTGGGATGGGGGGAGGAAACTGGTGGTAAATTACTTCATTACCTGAAGCTGTAATTGGAAGATTAAACCCCAATATGCTAATGTACCAAACTTATAAAAGTATGAAATCCCATGACCCATCATCCATTTTGGGTGTAGCCCCCAGGGAGGCTCTGCCCTAAATGTACCTTGAAGGCTCTTCAATAAATATAACTGTTTTTTTACTCTCCTAAATCGTGTGGCTTCTGTTTTAGGTCCTAATGGATGGGGCATCACCTAGACGTGCATACATGGCATTTTCACTGGGTGTCTGAGATGGTCATCCTATAATCCCAAATCCAAATACAAAGATAAGTAAAGAATAATTTAACAGCCATGTTCAGTGGTGAGAAATTTCATCTTTTCCTTCCTCCCCCTGCCCTTTTTTAACGTGAATCCAGGGTTTAGCTAGGTCTGTGATTATTTCTCCCATGTTTGCACTACTACAGTATCTGAGTTAAAACAATACCCATCCTGCTGCAAGAAGGGCAGATTAATAACTTCTTTTGTACTACTAAAATGACAGGTTAACAACTGCTTGCATACTCAACATGAATTCTGCACCAGGCAGTGCAGAACCACATAGAAGTGGAACATTTTCTGGATATTAAGCTCAGTTCTTCAGTGCATCAACCTCAATTTTCTATGCTTCACTGACAAAATAGGATCTTTGAGCTGATAGTATAATGAGCTGGACTAGTATAATTTCGCATCAAAATTGACTGTAAAACAAGATTTGAATTCTAAAGGTGCAAAGAATGGATTCTTTCTTTCTTTCGAACAACTCCTACCATTGGAGGGTTCACACAGCAGATAACATAGATGAAATGAAAAGGTGTTAGATTCAATAGAACAGAGGCAAAGTCTGACTTATCTCTACCAAAATCAGTTTTTTTTTTTTTTCATTTTTTTAATTGTGCTATCCCCTTGGGGCACTATTTTAAATTAAAGGTCTTCCTGCTAAATGTAGACAGACAGTCAATATACAAATATATGTGGTAGAATCTTAAACGGACATGGTCTTATGAAACAGTTACTGATAAATGTAAAAAACCCAAGGTAAAAACAACATTTTTTTCCTCCCACACATTATGCTATAGCAACCTCCTTTAAATTTATTATGTAAAATAAACCAAAATAAGTCAGGTGCTAAATGTTTTGCTTTTAAAACTGTTGTCAGATGCACCATTATAATTTGTACAGTATCAAGAAGAGGAACTGCAAATTTACTATAAATTATTCAGACTATTTTCATCTTCATAGCACATTATTAAAGAATAGATTACAATGATAACTGATGCATATGAGTTATGAAGTTAACCTTTCTTTTTAAATGTTTAACTCCACTGATGTTTGTAATTAATAATTTTTGCAGAATAATTCAGATCTGAATGGATTACTAAAAGCATGAGAGCTAAGTTTTGTTCTATCTCCTGCCCTTGAACTGCGCAGAATCTATTACACAGCAAAATGAAGAGCTCTGTCTTTAGATAGTTGAAGCCAAGCAACAAGTGTCTGGACACTGTAAATTGAGCAGTTATGTATGAATAAAAATAATCAAAATTCTTAGATGTCAATTTCAGTGTGTAGAGTTGCACTTCCATCAGGGTTAAGAAATATGAGACAATGTGATGGTTTGACTCTGGCTAGGTGCCAGGTCCCCACCAAGCTGCTTTATGGCTCCCTCCCCCAGAGGGACTGGGGAAAGTACAAGATGAATCAGTGGGTCGAGATAAGGCAGTTTTTATTGAAACAATAGAAAAGCAAAAGCAGGGTCTGCGCACGCATAAGCAAAAAGAAGGAAAGTCAATCTCTACTTCCCATCAACAAGCGATGTTCAGGCACATCCTGGGAAGCAGGGCCTCAGTATGTGTAGTGGTTCCATCAGAAGGCAGACATTAAAGAATGCCCCCCCTTCCTCCTCTCTCTCTTGGCTTTTATATCTGAGCTGACATCATATGGTATGGAATATCCCTTTGGTTCCTTCAGGTCAGCTGGCCTGCTTGTTTTCCCTCCCGAGGTCTTGCCCACTCCCTGCCCCTTGATGGGGGAGAATGTTAGAGGGGCAGTGCTTCTCAGCAGTAGCCAAAACACCGCTGTGTTATCAACTGAAGCACAGCACTGGCAGGGCTGCTGAACTCTACCTCAGAACCGATACAGATGATAACAGTAAAATGAAATGGCTTATGGAGAATATAATTCATTTCCAGACAGATATACTCTAGAACCACAGTCAAAAAATCCTGGTGCACATTCCCTTTTATTCAATGGAATCAGAAAAAAACAATAGTGGCTCCAGAGATCAATAATATAAGACTAGTACAACAATTGTAAAAATTATAAATTTATGTATATTATTTAGAAAGGTTTTTCCCTTTTTCTTTTTATTCTTTCCTTTTTTTTTTTATTACTGATGTATATTTAGTAAAAATCGTTAAAAAGGTACTGATGGACAACAGTTGAAGAAGTCACACACCTGCAACTTGTGTTCATTCTTGCAAATAACAGTCAGCTTTCATTTTAGTTTATAGGCTTGCACCAAATAGCTTTTAGGAAAGCTTAGGGACAACATTATAAGCAATTTAGAATCAGGTTCTTTTTTCTCTTTTTCTTCATTTGTGAAATCAGCCAAAGTTGTGTTCACACATTTATTTATCCAACCTATCTTAGTTGTGCAGATGCATTATGAAGATCTACACCTTTTCAGTCCGGACTTCTCACAGACTTCCCAGGTACAAAATCCATCAAAATGAGCCAAAGGTGTGCCAAAATCTTGCCACTTGGCTGCTTAGGCTAACACATTTCTATGCTTCAGCATGAGGTGACATAGAGAGTTCCTCATTACTCAGAAAAATTCAACATAAACTGTTACAGTCTTATTTTGCTGATAATTTCAGATAAAGTTAATCTTTTCCTGCTGATACACTGTTGCCCTGAGTTTTGCAGTTCTTCAACGTTTTCATTTTTCTGTAACAGTTTCTCACGCATTCTCTGTAAACATAGCAATGGTTTTCTAACTGTGTTCTATTGTTTGCATTCCTTTCTCCTGGAGATATTTGATGGATATTTCCTTTGACCAGTGTGATTGAGGGGCAGCAAGTTCTCCCTCCAATCCACTGTGGTTCTAGGAGGATATAAAATAAAGTGCGGGGTCTTGACCCCCAGTTTTGGCCCGCAGTTTGTCTCTCTCTCTTCAGCATGTGTCTGTGTCTTTCTTTCGTGTCCAAAGTGCGACAATATGCACAGGATTTTTAGGGAGTACTTAAGATAGTAGCTTACTAAAGGGAAACTGCTGTAGATATGAAAATCTTTGGTTCAAAACCAGGATGAGGTGAAGGATGACTTCACTGTCTTGCCAAATATATATATTCCAATAATGTTTTTAATGCATTGCCCGTATATATGTAGAAGGTAGTGGAGTTAAATTCCTAGGCCTGTTATAGTCACACTCCAAGAGACAGTAGCTTCCCCTAAAAAAAGAGAAAGAACCACCACCATGGTTCCATCTCCCATTAAAGGAAAGATCATCCAACTGGTTAATTGCTCTTTACCAATGATGCAGTGGGTGTATTAAATATCAAAAAGTAATGATCGGGTATCAAACAACTCACAAGCTATTGTGTTTTGATGTATTTCTACACAATATGTGTTCATTAGAAAAGTGTCCTTGTCTCTGTCGTCTATGCTTCTGATGCCATAAAATGATTAACTCTTACACTCTTACTGTGACACTATCTTCTGGCATGTGTAGAGTTACTGCTTCAGTAGAAAGAGCATATCTCTTGTTCAACACTATTGTTCTGCATAGACTCCTAACAAAATCCATAAAAATTTGTTCATTTATTTTGCTTTTACCTACACCCACTCTAACTACTACTCTGAAGCAGTTTTACTGCTTCTGTTAAAGATCTAGGTTGGACATCGGGAAGAATTTTGTCACAGAAGGAGTAGTTAAGCATTGGAGGGAACTACTCAGGGAGGTAATGAAGTCACCATCCTTGAAAGAGTTCAAGAACTGATGGGATTTGGCACTTAGTGCTATGGTTTAGTTGACATGGTGGTGTTCAGTCAAAGGTTGGACTAGATGATCTTGGAGGTCTTTTCCAACCTTAATTCTGTGATGATATTCTGGGTCAGGATGTATTGCACCTTTTACTTTTTCTAGTAAAGTATCACAAGGATACTTAGCAAAGACTTTGCACCTTTGCAGTTGCATAAATTAAGTATGGTAAAAATAAAACAAAAAAGAAGTATTATATGAAAGGGAAACCTGTTTATTTTTGTCTTCAGCTGTAACTATTAGATCAGTTCTAAAAATATCCAGTCATAAACCTTATGCAAAATGCATAAGCTTTTTATTTTTATAATTATTTTGTGGTATCTTCAATAAAATATGTAAAACTAACACCCCCTGAAATCTGATTTATAACTGAACAAATAATAATTAAAATATTACTTCAATAACAGTAATGTATCTTCTAGTGAGTTACAATTTCCATGAGAATGGCCACACCATAAATAGGTCTGTCCTTGTTCATTCTATAAAACAAGTGAAATGAGATCAAGCACATTTAAAAACCATCTCAGATTCAAAAAAAATTTTGGCTTTTTTTTTTAATCTTACCCTGGAAAAACATGATGAAGCTTCTGAAACACTTTTGTTGCATTTTTCTCAGACAAGATATAGAGCCCTGAGCATAGCTTCAATTTTCCCTTGAAAATACATAAGGTTTGCAGTAGGTCAGTGCCTGGCTTTTTATACAATTAGTGATAGCAGAACAACAGTAATTTAGTAAAACATTCTGATTTTATGCTACATCTGTTATTGCTTGAGCCTTCAATTAATCTCCCCTTCTTGCAAGTCAAACTACTTCCACTGTTTCTCAGTTAGAGACTAAAGTAGTAACACTGCAGACTTCTTGAGAGA
Organism: Climacteris rufus; assembly: GCA_013398175.1. Lineage (NCBI taxonomy): Eukaryota > Metazoa > Chordata > Aves > Passeriformes > Climacteridae > Climacteris > Climacteris rufus. The sequence goes on along the minus strand of VZRZ01002083.1, from coordinate 9,684 downwards.
ATGATATGAGAGAACAGATTCCCAGCTATTATGAAGTGTCAAAGCTCTCTCATTTCCTGAAAAGACCTGTCAAACTTTACTGACAAAGTCCCTTGTCAATAGTTATATTTAATATTCTGTTTCAATCAAGTATACCATTATTTTCACATAATTTGTCAAGGGAAAAATAAAAGTTTATGCAGTCATATTTTCTTTATTAAGTTTCTTACAAAGTGTGGCTTTAGGTTTGTTGAGTCGACCACAGCTGACATCCAAATACTCACACAGCTATTCAGTCAGTCCCTCTCCTGTGGGATAAGGAGAAAACAGAAGGATGGCAAGAAGACTTCTGAAGCAAGGTAAAGGTAATTTAAAAGAGCTGTGAATTTTCACAGAGCAATGAAGGATTTTCTTCCCTACTTCCTATCATTTCCATACTAGAATCACACCCTACTTTCCCTGTGACAGGCTCAACAGACAGGGTGCATGACACAGAGTATTCCCTATCGTCTCTCCACCTGGATGAATCTAGTGGCTCAAGGCATAGGAGGCAGTGGCAACAAATTCCTGCCTCTGTGACTGCCCATCCCTTCCAGGTGTCCTGGCATAATACTTATGAGGTTCTGCAAGTGGAACCACAGTGATGAGTATAATGGTTCATCTAGCTTGGAAGTGTCTCCAAGGTTAAGTCAGCCTATGCCCTGCATCAAAACTTTCATAAAATAAAAAATTTTGTCACTGTCATAGGAGACTCTCTCCTGTGGGGAAGAGAAGGCCCAATATGCAGCCTGCACCCGCTTCTTGGTGAAGTCTGATGGCTCCCCAGGGCTTGGGTTGAGGAGGTGATAGCTTCCTACCCCGGTACAGCCCTCAGATCACTGTCTGTTATTTCAGATAGGCAGCAATGATGTTACAAGAAGCCCAAGGACAATTAAGAGAGACCTTGGGACTTTGGGATGACTGGCTAAGGGATCAGGAGCACAATAGTGTTCTCCATCCTTCCAGCTGCAGGAAATGATGAGAGAAATATCAGGAAGAGCCAGCAGATAAACACTTGGCTCAAATTCTGGTGTCAATGGCAGAGTTTGCAGGGGGTAGATCATGGGACACTTTACACAGTGCTAGGCCAGATGGTGACAAGACAGGGTCTGTCTCAAAATGGGAATACAATCTTTGCACAGAAGTTAGCAAGGTTCATTAAAAGACCTTTAAACTAGATTTGAGGGGGAAATGGGATAAATGGCTAGAGACAAGCCTGAGGGCAGCACAATAATATTTGAGGGGCAATGTGATAATGAGAACCTTTTCTCTGGTCTTCCAGTGGATGTAGAGGAGAGACATTCATACCATAGCAGAGACATGAGGGTTATTGATATATTAGACACCACAGAAGAGCCTGACAATGGTCATATAGGAATTGGGATTTCTGCCCCTAAGAAGGTGTCACATCAATAACCCAAGTGAAGTACATCTACACCAACATTTAATATGTTATAATTGAATTTATTGTACCTGTAGGTGCTTATTGTCTTTTCTCTTTCTTTACTGTGAGGATACAGAATTCTTCTAGTTCAGGCTTAGATTTAAACCTTTAAAACACTAAACTCATGCACTTGAATTCTAGCATATGTTTCTGTTTGCAAGCCACTTCACTTTATTCTTCTATCTTACTATGTCAGAAATATTAAATTCTGATAATCCAGATTACATACTTGTAGATAAATAACTATTTCTAGATGCCTTAATTATTTAAACTTCTCCAGCACCAATTTAAGATCTAGCCTTTTGTTGTGGTCTAACCTGGCCAAACCCCAGGCCCCATGAAAAGCCAGTCACCCCTCCCTGCAGCTGGACAGAGGAGAGGAAATCTAAGGAATGTGAGACAAGGACACTGAGAGAAAAATTCCAATTAAGCTACCATCCAGGCAAAACAGGTTCAAACTTAAAAGTGATTAAGTGAATTTTTTGCTTACAAAATCAGAGGAGTATACTGAGAAAAAAATAAGCTCTTAAAACACCTTATTTGCACCCCAGCCCTCCCTCCTTCCCACTAACACCATGAGGGGTTTCTTTGGTCAGTTCATTCCTTGAGATGTTTTCCTTCCACTGCAACTTCTTAGGGAGGCCTGGTATTTTGTAGCCTCTGTGGTAATAATTCCCTTTTTCGCATACTTCCTTCCATCACATAACACAGTTTATCCAATACACTGTGTCACTACCAAGGAAATATAGTCCTTCCAGAGACAGGTCTGATCCTTAAGTGAAGCTCTTTTATCAATAATGACTCTCACCAGCAAGCAGACAGCAGAAACTTCTTTATCTTTTGACCCACACAGAACGCCATCCCCTAGGCATCCACCCCTCCTGCTTTGGTGTGGCCACCTTCCCTGCGACTGGGGTGGATCTCTGTATCTCAATTGAGGGGTGCAGGGGAACACCATACCGACATAGTCTCTAGATCCACAGATCACAGGCTGTGAAGATGTCTTATCTTCAGTGTTTGAAACTCCCCCCCTCTCCTTTTCCTTCTTGGCCGACCTTGATGGTGTCCATATTTGCTGGTTCTCCCACATGTTCTTACTCCTCCTCTTCATCTAACTACAACTACAGTTGGGCATGCCTACTTTTGTTTTGATTTCTTCTTAAATATGTTGTCACAGAGGCATTACTTCCATCTCTAACTGGCCCAACCATGGCTAGTATCACGTCCATCTTCAGAGCTATTAGAGATTGCCTCTGCTGGACAGCTGTGGAAGCTTCCAGCAGCTTTTCACAGGAGCCATCTTTGTGGCCCCCCCCCACTCCCAAAAATCCAGACCCTGTCAAACTAGGACACCTTTTTATCTAAATCTATGGCAATTCTTTTTTCACAATTAAGTAACATAAGAATTAACAAGTACTCCAGAAGAGTGTCTGGAATGCAGTTTTCAAGTTCTGTATAGCACTTGNCAATTAAAACTTTACAATTTCCCCCTAGCTCTCTTAGCTGGCTCCCCACCCCCCTTTAGAAGCTTGGGTCTAGGCAGCCTAAGTGTCCTTGAAGACTAAGTCCAGAGTGGCACTGTTATGTCTATAGAGAAAGCAGACAAGCCAGGCAATACAGAATTTGAAAAATACAAGGGTCAAAACCTAAGGCAACAATATAGAGGAGGATCATAAACAAAGAGTTTTTCACTACTAGATGAGAAGCTTCCAAGGATGATGTCACACAATCGTTAGAAATCTCTTTAAATGTTTTATTTCTTTCATCTGCAATATATTCTTACAGTAGGGCTGCATTTGTGGCAACAGATTACAATTTATTGACACATTTCTCAGCTTCCTCACTATCCAACAGGAAACTTTTTTCATTGTACCAAGTGGAGAATTACTTCTATTGCCTGGATATGTTTATTTTCTCCAGCAATAGAAAGAGAATCAAGCAGTTACCAGAACATGGCCCTGTTGCTGTAGTCTGAAAGGCAGTAAGAGAATTTTTGTGCTGATAAGGACAGGTGATAGTAATAATGGACAAATTGTTTGGTTTTGGTCTGTTATTCTAAAGAATACATAGTATAATCTGATATCTGTTTTTAGTGACCTGTTTCTTAAGCATTCTCTATGGAGGTGATCAAAGAGAGATTAGCTGTGCTGCTAAGGCCTTCTAAAATGAGTTGTTGGAGTAATTATAAAGAGGGAGTGTTACACATGAGCGAGAGGAAGAAGTTTGTGTTGGTGTAGCAGTTCAGTTGGAGGGGGAATACGGCATCTGATTACCCAAAGGCTTCTTATCATAATACGCAAATATGAACTTCAAATGTGTGAATTGTCCTCCAGAAATAAAAAGTGAGTTTTTTCCTTATTAGCTTTGCTGAATTGAGGTCTTAATTACCACGCAATTGCTACAACTGTATATATAAAATATGTATAGTAAAGCATTTTTCTGTGACTTTTAACTTAGAAGTAGTACAATGACTGAAATATTTTAAATGTAGTTGAAATGCAGAGGCTTAAATATGACAGTGCAGTAACTTCCTGCACTTACCAAAAGCTCTGGAGAATCCTGGAAAATACAGCCTTTGAAACTGAATTGCAAATATATGTGTATTAAGAAGCTAGAGTTTATAATTTTATATCCATTTAGTACATGGTTAATCAACATTATCTAACTTGGTGCTATCTCATTTTATTCCCGTTAGGTTGTACTTGTGCCACTACTGTCCAATTTAAAGAGTGCTAGTCACTATCATTACAGTGAATCACAGTTACCTACGAGATAACTCAATAAAACAATCTTCCTGATGAAGCTTCTCCAGTCAAGCAAAGTACACTGTAATAATACCCTACATTTATATGGCACTTTTCATCCCAAAGGACTTCACAAATTACATACAGAGAACATCACAAAACTGCAGAAGCTTCTAAGTAGTGAAGGGGATCAGGCATCCAGCATACAGGATTTTGTCTCAGACTAATACAGAGGAGGAAATTTAAATGACACTTTCCTTATTAAATTGTTCCTGCATTTCCTGTATTGGCACATACAACAAAAAGAATCCCTCTATTTAACATATCTTCTATGGTGCATGCAGAAGCAAAAATAGAATGGGAGAAAATCTGTAGGGAAATAACAAAATAAATGGCCCAATCTTGCTTGCTTTTGAACCTGGGCCTTATAGCAGATATATCCTCATGTTCAGAAATGCAAGCATGATACGGCAAAGCAACCTGTAGTTGTTACAACACATTTCTCAGAAATATAGATTCAAATAGCTGTTATTTAACATTCTGAATTCCTTCTAAATGGCATGATCTTGCACATTTCACAGATCAGGTTTGCACAAGTCTGAGACACTTGGGGGAGACAAGATAGCAAGCTCAGACAAAAAGAGAGAGCACTGTTAGCCTTGTTATTTAGCCTGCCATCCCATTCCTCCCACCTGTCATAATAAATAGACATCATATAAAATTCACCTTCATGAAAGACAGAAATTTAACTTCATTACATCTAAAGTCCCTCAAAAGATGTTTGATGGCAGTGATCACAAATATTAAAAAGTAAAATTTGAGTACCTGCAACTTCTTCCTCTGTAAGAAGCACAGGTTTACCTCTGAGTGTTAAGGTTTTCTTTCTTTTATTTATTTTTAGTTTGGGGTAAGTGTTACATTTTCTCCATATCCCATGTTATATGCATGACCTGATCTTTATTAGTGATATGGATGTTACTATCATTAAGCTTTTAAAAGTCTAGATTTTCTAAAAGACAATTTTTACCCCTAAGGAAAATATCAAGAACAACCTTAGATTTACAAATGGTTTTTCTTAAATTTTCAAAGTTCTTATTTATATTTGTTGGCATTGTTATTTCACTGGTTTTAGAGAACTCTTCCCTTCCCAAAAGAATACATATATACAGTTTTGAGCAAATTGCTGATCGTTTTCAAAAATACAGAGTCTTTTCCAGGTTTGCAACAACCTTGGAAAAGTTGACATTTCTTGCACAGCTGTTTAAGAACAGTCTGATTACCTGCAAATAGCGTGCAAGATACAAAGGAGTTGAAACTAGATCTCATGAAACCTAATATTCAACAGGAGACATTTTTTGTCACATACAGCATAATCTATATTCATATTAATCTGACATAGGAAAGCCCTATCCCTGTCTCAGACATTAATAACTGCCACAGGTTGACCATTATACCTGATCTGTTAGAACCTTGCAAATGAGTTACAAAATTCCTAATGCAGTTTCCAATAACCCTGAACCTGAAACTATCTTTTAAAGTTGCACTAGCTCAATATCATAACACAAGCATGGGAAAAACAGAAAGCCAGAAACATATGTATACATAAATAGAGTATATCAACCTTTGAGAGAAGGAAGAAAAATATCATTAAAAGCCAGAAGGAGTTCACAGATTGAAATCACTGAGTCATTGATTCAAAGCAAGTTAGTAATAATTACTCCTGGCTCTGAATAAACATGAAATGATAATATTTTGTATATGAAGCACACATTTTTTGTAGATTAGATATATTGTTTAAATATCTATTTTTCTTAGTTTCTTTCTTAGTTCTTCCAAAACAATACAAAAAGTTCTAAATTCAGTCAAATGCTGTGACTGGAATGCTGTAAATAAAAAAGTGAGACTTTATGCCATAAAATCATGAGTGATATGATAACACGCAAGGGACAAGTTTTTGGTGATATTCTCAAAAAGGTAAAAAATAGACAGAAATCAATTTCACTTGTATTTATCCATAAAGGGAGGTCTAAATATAGCAATCTGGAAGTTACCAATATTCAAATTTAGGAGTAAAAATACAATTATAAGTATGTACTTGGAATATTATCATAAACTGAAAATCCGTAAATTGACTGAGCTGAAATTTTGAAAGCAGTGAAGATGCAATGCAATTTTACTTTGAGGGGTTTCTAAAGAAACACTTTCCTTCAAGCTGCCCTGAGAACATATAAAATAAGCAGAATAAAGGTAATTTTATTAGATCCTGGTTGCAAATTTGTGTGTGACATGTTATGTTACAATAAACACCTTTAAGTAAATTATGAGCTTAAATGAGGGTAGTTATAAACTAATCATGGCAGATAGCTGCTAAGTTTTAATAAAAATGTTCTTATAAAGATATAGGCTTCAAATTTATCATAAATACTGGTTAAGAACTTTGGAAGAAGAAACGGTTGCTTTCTGAATCTCTGATAGTTTTCGATAATGTGTAGTTAATTAGCTCTATAAAATTTTGGTTTAAAACTTTGATTAATCCCTTTCTTAAATATAGTTACTCTGGTGCATTTTTTATATTCTAAAAGAACTAGCTGAAGACATTAGATATAGTATAAAATTTAACGTTGAAGGTATTGTAGCAGCCCAAGGCTTGCTGCCTGGGGCTGCTTGTGAGAAAATCCTTCTTTCCCATGGGAGGTATGAAAAACAATAAGATAAACCACCTGTTGTTGTCATTCTCGTACAATATGTTTTGCATTAGAGTGGTGTAGAACTAGCCAATCATATACCTGGGTTCCGACTGTATAAAAAGGACAATACAATAAACAGGGCTTGCTGGCTGGCTCTCGGATCTATGCAAACCAAGCTGTGTGCTGTCTCATTATTCGCCCTCGCTGCTAGTTCTGGTGACCCCGTGTGTTCAGACTGGCAGGCTCGGAGGTACTGTTTTTCCCACCCTCTCTCTCCCCCCGCCCTCCCCGCCCATTTTTGGTTTTTTTTTTTCTATTTTGGAGAGAAATGGGGAGCAGCAATCCTGCGCTGTCTGCGTGGAAG
>VZRZ01002082.1:440813-511165 GCA_013398175.1 Climacteris rufus | reverse complement strand
TTTTTTTAAAGTTATTTTGTTTGGTTGATTTGTTTATATGTTTGGGTTTTGTTGTTGTATGTTTGTTTCCTATTTCACTCCTTTAGGACACATCTCATAGAATATTTTATGCTGCAGATCTGTTTGGATAAGGCTTCATGAATCACTAGTACTTAAAAATTGCTGACCTGGAACACTTGCCAGAACTCACAAACTCCTCAGTACTCTGCAATTTTGTGAGACCTTATGAGCAAAATAATATTTCACAATTCCTGAAGCTATTATCCAGCTTTGCAGGAAGAGAGGTGTTTTGAAACCTAAGATACAAATGATTGTACACAATGGGCTATTCCTGTCATAAAACTTTTAATAGAATCCTGCAATCAGTCTCTATTGCACAGATTTGATGAGTGGCATTTTAAATACATATTATTTCTGTGTCAGTATCTTTCATAAATCACAAGTAAATATTTGACTGTCTGTGTCAAAGGCAGTCCTTGTTCCAAGCAGAAAACCATCTCAACAGTCAAAGCAGAGGAGATGAGGAGAAACCAAGTAGTGCTTCCAAAGGGAGGACAAAGTAAGACAGATTAAGTGGTACAAGGTAGGCACATCAAAGTTTCAGCTCCGTGTGGAATCCCATCGTTTAGTGAAATGTTCAGGCTTCCTTTGTAGCTAAATGAAAATGAATTATCAAGTAAACTGATAAAAGTCCATAATTGGCCACATAGATGTACGATCCTTGTTACCCCATGCATCTCTAACTATGGGAATGATCCAGGTTCAGATGAGGTAGACAGAGATATATTCCAGTGTAACTCTTGTTTGATTTTTAGTGGCATACCCTTCCCTTTCTCAACTAAGTGCAGCTCTGTAATACAGCATATTCAGCCTTGATGAAAACAGAGGTGATAATTTGGATCTGTTTCTTTTCTAATTGAAGAATTGTTTCTAACACAGTGGTGAGGCTATCATGAGACAATTTCTCCATTCCATGCAGTGCCAGACTGCAGCTGGGCTGCAGTGGAGTTCCGACGCCCCGGCAGCCGCAGGCCCGACAACGCGGACGGGCGCGCTCGGTGCCTTCCCTGCATCAGCTGCTGCGTTTGGTATCCAGCCTTGTAAAGTGCAGCCAGAGAACCAGTTCCAGCAACCCCACACTCAGCAGATTTCCCCTCTGGCCCTGTCCCTGTAGCCGGTTGGTGTGATTTCTTTAAGGCATAGAGGCCATTTGAAAGCAAGGCTGTAGTGTGGGTGCCAGCCGTCGTTAAACCTGGGGTTTCATTAACACGCTGTAAAAAGCCTAAGCTGTAGATGGTACCATAAACATTAAAGCTTGTTAACAGCAGCTGATTGCAAACTTTCAGGAGGTGGTTTAACAGTAATAATTGCTGTTAATTGAGCATAATCACAAATCTGAAAATTGTCATTCTCTTTCATGGACTTCGCACTATCATAACACTGACTAGTGTTCAGGCCTTACCCTGTCTATAGGTAGCAGGTCTGTAGCAGAGCCAGGACTTTAAAACAGATCTTGCCCATTCTGGATTTGAGAAATGGACTGTCTTTGATTTAGTTATTGTTACTCTGTGACCTATTTATTTCCTTAGCTTGGACCCATTTTTTAAAGCTAATTAAACCTTAATGAGAAATTGTATAATTTATATATACATTTTGGTGTTGAGTAAGAATTTTTAAAAGGGATCTGGAATCAATCCAGATTTTCTTAGCAGTAAGGATGTTAGCAATTTTCTTACTTTGTACCTGTTTTCATTATTCTATCACTATTGTTCCTGAATACTTCACAATACACTGTAAATATTATTATAGCCATTGTGTGAAGTATGAGTGTATTTGTTCCCTATCAACAGGTGGCAAACTAAGGCATGAAGATGTTTGAGCTCGGTGTTGTAACTGGTCCTGTGCAAAAGTTGTGTCTTCTCTGAAAAATAATTATAGTTTTGTATTTCTGTCCTCTTGAGCGCTATACTAAGATTTTGTGGAGATCATATATACATATATTTTTATTCCCCACACTTCCAGTTTCAAACATGAGCATCTGTAATTGTATTTCCTGCTCTTGTTCTCACAGATTTTAAGATTTTATGTTTCTATATTTTATGCATGTTTGGATGCAATTTTAATTCTTTCATTCTCCATTTTCTTGGACATCTGTGAGCAAAGTTACATGAAAATGTTATGCTCCTAATGAATGACTTACAAAGCTATGAATATCAAGTATTTCTAGTTATAGAAGGAATATATTGGATAAGGCATAACGGTGAGCTGGAGTTAAAAGTTGAAAGATAGTAACTTAAATATTGAAGACTTAAAAAATAAGCATATACCCTCTATAGAAGCACATTTGTGGCACCTCTGTTTTCAATTTTCAGGAATAATGTACTCCTTGACTGGAATTAACATTTTGTTTGGCCATTAGCCAATTTGGCATCAGATAGACTGTTTAATATCCCATCATAACAGAATGTTATGTACAAGAAGACCAATCACAGAATTCAAGAAGTGTCTCTTTTTTGAAGTTAATATTCAGGCCAAGTGATACATTAATTAGAAAAAGTTGTTTCTAAAGCAATACTTTTCCCTAAATCTAGTATTAGTCATATCACTGAATATAATGGTATTAATGTAGAAAACAATGTAGATCACAGGACTCTCCTAAATTTTCAATTTGCTTGGAGAAATGTGGTTTTCTGCTTTAAGTCTGCATCAAATATGTCTCTGTGACACAGAAATGCTCTCCAGAGTCATGATTTGTTGTGTAGCATGTATGGTCCGAGTGGTGTTGCTTTGACTGGGAAGCTCCAGGGTTCTTCCTCTGTTTCACTATAAAATATGTACAACAGTGGGATGCTGAAGATATAAATTTATCCTGACACCACAAAAGAAAACCACTGCAGACTGCTGAATACAAGAATTCAGTACAACACACTGCACTGAATACAAGACAGGTTATGCGCAGTGAAATGGCTAAAGTTTCACTTTTGCAATAAAGAGCACTTGGTGGAGACTGGTAAATAGAATAAAATCAGACAGATTGCAGTGTTTCAAATGCCATAAAACAGTGACTATTAGTTTAGAAACTACTTTGAAACTCTGTGGTCTGGTTGTAGGCTCTGAGAGATGCTTTAATGTCAAAGTGCTGGATGGTCCTTTTCATCAGGAGTTCCTGAGGGCATTGTTGGTTGCAGTAATCTCTTTGACACTTGTTGCTTTTTAGGGTCACTGTGGCTCAGGATAGGAGTCTATCCAAAACACCCTTTCAGTGCTGGTGATTCCCAACTGCCCTCTAGTCCTTGGAGACCACCAGCAGCTGGTGTAGTTGGGAAAGGACTTCCCAGGCCATGCCAAGAGCAGTGGAATTGCAAAATTGGCTCCTGCAGCAGCGCAACACTCTTCTTCAGATGCACTAAAACTGCTCAGTCCAAACAAGGAGACCATGTATCCTTTTGCCAGTACTGGATGTACAGTGCCTGACATTTCATTTCAGCATCCCCCAGGTTGATTGTTCCTGGCCTTGGTGGGTTTTTTCACAGCTTTGAGAACTGATCCAACCTACTTCTTATAATTAAACATATCCAACAAAAGGGATCTTCTGAGAGTTTTACACCTTGTGGCTGGATTAGGAGGTTACTTCTTTCCTAGTGATGCAAAAAGTACTTTTGCTAGAAGGTGTGATTAGGGAGGATAGCAGCAAAGGTGACAGGAAAACCCGGGTTGTTGTATTCATCAGGCCTTTTTGGTTTGTTTCTTACACATATCCTTTTGAATTATGGGCTTACTGCTCCTGAAGCTGCAGAGCTCAAGGTGATTATTAGATAAGTCAAAAAAAAAAAAAACCAAAACAAAAAAAGGGTGTCATTCTTCTCATGCTGAAATGTCTGAAATCTAATTCCCTTGTAGATCTCCTGTGCTCTGCTATATAAATAAAAAACAGATGTCAGCAGCTTATACATTACAAATAAGAATCATGAAAAAACAGGGTCTGTAGTCACTGAGAATCAATAACATCCAGTCCTGAAAAATCTCAGATAATTCTTGAATACTTTAAAAATATTCAATAAATTTACTGTGAATTTTACCTATACTTGCACATATATTTCAAGAGAGATTTTTTGGGAGGTTTCAGATATGCCCATTAGCCTCTGTCTGCTCTCTGATAAACTAACTCCCAGTTCCCTATAATTCTAAGGAAAGGGGCAAAAAAAGGACAGAGCACAATTGGTTGTTTCTGAGCTCCTTTTTAAGAAGACCCCTACCCTTGTCACCAGCAGTGGAAACACAGAGTGGCTGTGTCTGGCACTTGGAGAGCTGTGCTTGTAAACACTTGGGGCTTGCCACATGTCACAGCTATTGGGGGTTTATCTGTGCTACAGAAACTCTGCTGCCCTGTCTGCAGTTGTTTTATGCCCATAACTTACAGACACAGTGACACACATACCCACTCTAATGGGGTTCTTTGATGCGTCTCTTGTGCTCTGCAAAGGCAGGCAGGCAGGCCCTCAGAGAATGAAGCAGGATTTCCACAAGAAAAGACCATGAGGTACTGGAATTCTCTCCAGTCATGTCTGGTTGTTCTTTGCATCTCTTCCCCTCAGCTGGAGAAGATGATTACTCTCTGGAGGCCAGTAAAAAAATTACTCCATGCTGCTGAATCCTAGGAATTGTCAAGATGATCTATTCAGTACAGCCCTATGACACCTCATGTCTTACAGAGCCCTTTTCCATGACATGAGGGCTTATTTCAGGTGTTCAGCCAGCAGAAAGATGCCAATAAGAGGGACAGTTTTCATACCTGTTGTTTTCTAATACTCAGAAAGATAATACAGTTAAGTCTTATTTGAGAAGTCACAATGCTTTCTTCTCAGTTCATGCTTCAAGCAGTGGTCTTGGCATCTCAAACATGTTCCTTTCCAGAGGGCCTTGATCCTCAGAGTGTCTTTCTGGGGAAGCATTTTCCTGTGTACACTGCTGTTGCTCTGATGAAAATTTCTGATTGATCTGGTTCCTCATCTACCACAGAGCTTCTGTGGAAGCTGCTGTTTGCTTCAAGACTCCAAGGGAGCTCTTGCTGAAGCAACTATCTCTGAGGAGGCAGGGGGTTAGAGCCTATTCCTCCTGTCTTCCCAGGGCTTCCTTGACTCAGCTGTGATGCCAACATCAACACCAACTCTATCCTCTTCCAAATTATGATGATAACAATTAATGGCACCTGGTTTACTTGAAAACATGCTATCTTCCTTCCAGTGCAGAAGCTTCCCCCTTTCTTGGGATCTCACAGGTTTTTCCCATCATATTGATGGGTCTTATCTTTAATCCATGCCTTACCTCTCCCTGCTAAGTGTACATGGCTCCAAGCAGGCAGAAAGGAATGTTCACTGTTTGGTTATTATTTGTGGTCCTGCCCAATTAATGGAATCACCCAGGATGAGAAACGCAGGTTTTTAAATTATTCACAAGGCCAAGCACTTGGTGGCGATGGATTAAGTCTGGAGCTGAAGCTCCAGAGTGCCCAGGCTGCCCTAACAGTTATTGCTGCCCATGAAACAAGGATGAGATGAAATTAGAGCTGAGTGTATCAGACTGAGAGCTGTGGCCACCCCTGAGTGGATCATGTGTGCCAGCCTTTGGGAGTGGAATGACCTGTAAAGGGAGTGGAGGAAACCCACAGGAATGGTGACTGGAGATGTCTCATTGTGACCTACTGACACCCATGTTAGACATCCAAACTGAGCATACGTAGGTCATTGTCGAAATCCCTGTGCACCTCAAAGTGCATATAAAAACTGTATCATTTATGCAGAGGTTTTGTGCAATCTCAGTTCTAACTTCCCCTTGGGTGTAAGACAGAAAATAGAAAGCTGTTTTAGAGGGAAGAGAAAAAGCAATTTATACTATAGGAAGTCTGAATAGCAAACTCCAGCTGACTGTTTACTAAGCTAAGTGCAACGTGAAAAACTGAGTGTGTCAATGAAATAACACAGTTTTCTCTTCTGGTGGCAGGAAGCCCTGGTTGTTGCCAGCATGGTCAGCTAACACAGGCTTTGGACACAAACTTAATATTCATCCTTGTGGTATTACTATAGATAGATTAAATCACCATGAGAACTACTCAGTAGTGAAAAATACATGTTTATGCTGTTTTTCTCTCCTCAATACTGTGAGGTCAGTTCTGAGCTGGGGCTGGGAGCATATTCTGGGAAATGTGTGGGTAGCTCAGTGTTTGCTGGACAAATACGTCAGGAAGTTCTCTGCATTGTGGCCAGGCTGCCTAGGACAGGCCAATGCCTGGTGACACAAAGATGAGCCCAGATGAGACAAATGCAGCCTGACCCATGCACCCAAGAGATGCTTTCTTAACAACCAGCACAGAAGAAGAGTGTTTCCCTCCAACCTTCTGTGCCTCTTCTGTGTGTGGAGAGAGGAGAGCTCTGAGAGTACAGCTGTGGAATTTGAATAGGAGATAACAGTGCAAAAGTGTGTAGTGTACATCTAATCCCTGGTTTTCAATACACAATGATTTTTCAAAGAGGCTTATTGCCCCTTGTGATGCCTTTTGCACTTCTAGTGCCTCTTCTCCTACATGCTGCCCAGCAGCAGCACGTTTTGGTGTCTGCTATAGTATAGGTAATACTTGCAGTCATATGTTTCTGATTTTTATCAAATAGAGTAATAACTGGGGGGTATTCTGCAGAGAACACAAATTATCTTTTGAAATCACTGGTAGAAGTGATCTTGTATCTGAGAAAGTGTGTGCATGGATTCTATGAAGTGAGTTGGATGGCAGATAGAGGTGAGCTGGAATTCATTGGGATAAGATGGGTAGCTGATGTCCCAAGACTCACAGCAGGACTGATGATCCCAGGAAATCCAGAGGAGGTCCTGCTGAGAGGCCAGTAGGAAACCAACATGTTGGCACATGGTCCAGCCTGCAGGCTGGATCACAGGTAGGAAAATAAACCAAGAGGAATGGAGGCAAAATGGATGAATGTGACCTGCCTTGCTTCATAGATGCTCAAGGTGATTATTAGATAAGTCAAAAAAACTGATAATCCCCCACCAAGCTTGTGAGGGACACCTGAACCATGGTATGTAAGTAGATGGAAGTTACAAACATGAAGGAGAATCTTAAATAGGATTAAATGGAAACATCAAATTATGTAAAGTGCAATCTTTCTACTGAGAAATATAAATTACATTGAGAAACAGGAAGGGGGAGAAGAGAAATGAAGCATGCAGGGTTTGGTTAGTTGTTTGTTGTTTTTTTTTTTTAAATTGAAAAGCATATAATTAAAAAAAATAAACAGAGTAGAATGAAAAATATTTTGCTTCTCCTTTGTTACCACTTTTGCTCATCGATTTTCTCTCTTCTTTTAAACTCCCAGCATCTTGTTTTATAATTAAATTGTTAAGTTCTTCAGGGCAGCAGCTATATTCAGATATGGAGCAGTAAACAGCCTGCAGCAATAAATACTCACCCTGATTGGCACGACTGAGCAATATAAACACTATGTAAATAATGAGAAAATCTGAGAGGTGCTGAGTCCTGGATAAACACCACTCCTTTTCAGCAGCTTACATTATAGTGGAATTAATTCCAACAGCACACAAAACCCTGTCAGCACACTGGCTAAGGGCAGGCTGGACACTGCTTGGAGGGGTGGAAAGTCATAAAGAGCTGGGTGAGTCCTGTGATGTTCTCTGGGGAGAAAGATGCTCTGGGGAGAAGCTGATTTGGAACTTTGAGCTGAACTTCCCACCCTTTGGGAAGGAAAAAAATTGACAAAGTCCTCTTTTGTGACATTCAGGAAGGATGAAATGTTTCTGTATGAGATAGATCCAAACTCCCATCATAGGCAGGAAACCTGGAGAGCTATCCTGCTGACTGCTTCAGTTGTCTACATTTATTTGTCTAGAGCTATTTGAGATGTCCTGTAATAGGGCCCAACTTCCAGCTGCCACTTTGGAGGGAGAAAGGTCATGTTTAATATTTGGCAGTTCTGTGTAAATGTCTTGGGTACCAGAGGCAAAGCTGGCACTAGACATCTAAGTTTAGCCAGCTAGTTTGTGTGCCAAGAGGTCTGCTTTGGGGTGAAGAGGGCAGATATCTCTGGGCTCCACTGGCTGTGACAGAAGCCTGGACATCCAATCCATGTGTGGACACCTCCCAGTCTCCTAACCTGCAAGGGGAATATTATTTTCCTTTAGGATGTGCCCCAAGACAAGACTTAGCTTAGTGTCCTTTAAGACAAGATACACAAAATTGATTGATTGTGAGAGTTCTTCAATGTCTTCTAAAAATCAGAGGTCTTCAAGTGGAGCTGGAGTTGCATGTGAGACTGTGAGCTTCAGATCTGCTCTGAGCAAGTGTTCCCACTGTGCAGAGCTGAGCAGAGCCCTTGCACAGAGCGTGGACACCGAGCTCAGGGCCACGAGCGTGTGGTGCTGCTGGTGCACCAGGCAGGCTGGGCAGGCACCCTGAGAGGCTGGGCAGAGGTAGCTCACATGGACAACCACTGGCCTTGTGCACAAGGCTGGACAGATAACACATCTCAGATATTACTGAAAATGCATTACACATATTTTTTTTCTTTTCCTTCACCTTAATTTTACTTGTTTTTCCTCAGAAATAATTTCCTTCTGAGTATGTAAATTTACTGCAGCAAGAACACTGTTTGTTTTATGTTTGTACAACAGGAACACAAGGAGCCCCTAGTGTTTGACGAGGATGCTGTGGCAAAACTAGTTAAAAATACAGAGTACAGAGAGAGGCTATTACACCAAGAATGACATTGGCTGTCTGAGACAAGTCTGAGGTCTTACGAGGTTTGACTCAATACCTCAACAAAAAAAAAAAAGTAATTTCCATGCATGATATTATATATCAAAACCTTATATTTGGCTAGTGCCTGGAAGTTGTTGGTGTTTCTAGATATGGGTATATAGAGAAAAGAAACAGTCCTTGACCACAAAGGACTACAGTGTGAGGTATGATGAGACAGGAAATGAGAAGGGTATTTAACATCACAGGTATTTTGTCTCAGTGTTGGGCAGGACAGATGGACTGTCTGTATTCCCAGATGTTTTTAAAGAGAGAAGGAACTGACAGTAACTAAGAGTTTTTATCTGAAAGTCAGTACCAGTATGTTTTTTCACCTCATCTAAACAAAGAAAAAGAAGGGTTTGTTCTGCTTCACTGGAGCAAAAAAAATAGCACAATAGACTTCCATTCAGGCACACAAATAGCAACTGTCCTGTGACTTCTCTTTTTAAATGGGTATCCATGGTGAGATCTGCCTCGCTCTCGGTAGATGGCTGCGGCACGGTGCTGTGCTTCACACTGCAGGCACGGAGGGAAAACTCCCCTTACAATGAATGAATGAAGAAATGCAACAAGATATCAAGTGTCTGTTGCATCACGCTGCAAAACATGATGCCTGTGTTCTCCACCACTGCCTTACTGTCCCTCCACACTGCTTTTCCAGGCCCATTCCAATTAAATGCTCCTCGGTATTTGTAGGCGCAGCCCTGACCAACAGACGGTACATAAATAGGTGTAAAAGCTGCAGCATCAACAAGGGGCTCCTTCCAGGCTGTTTCTTGTTGGCTTTCTTCTTCCAGTGTTGGTAGCAGGGATTAGTAACCTGCTGGGTGATATCCAAGCCTGGATCAGACCCCTCCAGGCTCTCACCTGGCTCAGAGCACACAAGGATGCCCTGGTGCTGTAGGAACCAGTGCAGATGTCTGCTGTGCAAGTGGCCTCTAGCAGCAAAAGGAAAAGAGAAGCTGGGGGAAGGAGTACCAGACTTCTTGAACCACCTGTTTTCTGGGGAGAATGCCAGACCTGTCTAAAATTCAAGATACTGCAGGTATGGCATCAGTGCTATTTATATCAGGGATTCATGAAATAAAAGCAAAAATCAGCTAAAGAAGTCTGAACTAATGAATGATGACTTCCTGGTGCTGGAATAATTATCACAATTGATGACAACAAAGATCAGCTGTCTTGCCAAATACAAGCTTTGAAAAACAGTACCTTATAAACTAAAAATAAGCAAAAATTGGGTTAAGGAATTAAATATAAAAATACTACCCTTGGGTTGTTATTTGTCTTCTGCATTAAAATACTGACGGTTCACACTTTTGAGATCTTACCAGCTAGAAAGTGTCATGTATCATTTAAAAGTGTTATATTCTGGCAGTAAGTTGAATGTAAAAGTCCTCTTATAGATCATGACATTAATTGTAAAATTATTAGCAATGCTAATGTTGATACAAATTGTAGGATATTGATGTGCCAGTGATAATGCATTGAACTTGAATTGCATCAAAAGCAGAGAAAAGCTGTTCCTGACTTTAAGTGAGACCCAGATCTGACCTGTACATTTTTAAGAGGTCATGCCTAAGTGCTAAATATTGAAAATATTAATAAAAATGGAATCTCTCTTTGCTGTCGTCGAGGCAAAGCCCCCAAAGCTTTTGTATATTTACCTTTTACCATTCATTGTTGTATTTTGCTTCCCTGTGAAGCCTGGAAGCAGACTCATCAGTAAGCATTTGGTTTATTCAAACCAAGTCAAGAGTTAGGTGCTAACTCCAGCTGCTACTAATACAGCAGCCATTGAAATGTGAAAGCATGGTTATAAAGAGCTAATTTTGAAAGTGTTTTCCAGTGAAATCCAGCCAGCTTTTGAAATCAGACTTTCACTGTCTTCCCTAAACCAACCAAATGTTACAAAATCTGGAAGTGCAGCTAAGGAATCCTGCTGGTGCAGAGTGATCATCTCGCATAGTTTCTCCCTTGGCTGTCAGGGCATGCCAGGGTGGATGTTTGTGGTGTGCCGTGGTCCTCACTGTTCTTTAGGTCTGTGCTCAGTGTGGTCTCCATGGGCAGGCTGCCCTTTTATCTGTGCAGCAACTATGGGAAAAGGCAGAACTCAGCGGTGCTGGCAACAAGGACTAGACAGGAGGAACAAAATCAGATGTCTGGGATTCTGCAAGGGAGAGGTGGGCAGGAGTTCTCAGGAGGTGCAGGCAAACCACAGCAGGCAGAGGTAGGTGCCTGTGCAGTCCTGAGGGGGACGTGGGTGTGACAGCAAACCCAGCGTGAACCAAGTGCCGGATGGGTCTGCACCGGGGAGGCACCGGCAATGCCCCGGCCGGGCTTGATCCCTGCTGGGGGAGCAGATGCCTGTAGAGTCAGGAGCAAACTGTTGTGGTTTCCAAATGCTCATATATAGCATTCTAGCAAGCTGGAGCAGATGGCAGGTCTGACTACCCTGGGCTCCATTTCTGGGCAGCAGTTGGAAACCCTTCAGGCCTCTTTGAAGAATGGTGTGGATATGCCTGCTTAAGGAATGGCATCCCGGGATTTCCTGCTCCCTTCCACTGTTTCTGTCTAGGTTTTGTACCAATCTCAGCACTCTGGAACGCATGCCCAGTGCTGGTGCCACAGTCTGGGGACACCTCCCTGAGCCACACTGACAATCCCATGTGCCCCAAGTTGTTCAACAGGGGTAGTGTGGGTCTGGCTCCAAGCCAGAGGAGTTAGTCTGCTTCTCAGGTGGGGACGCGTGAGAGCAGACATAGCCGGACTGTTTGAATGCCTTCCAGAAGATAAATCATCCGTGAGCACTGCTGAACTGAACTCAGCAAGCACAAAAAGTAGGGCACAGATGATTTTCCATCACCATTCCCTCATAGTAACAGAGTAGAAGATGTTTCAGCACAGCCTTGCTCACTGGCTGGGAGGATCGCGTAGCCAAGAGTCACCAGAAAATGCATCCACCTTCTCAGCATGGCTGTGGGCTGAGGCAAGCAACATGAGTTTTGACATCTGACTCTTTTTCTAGAGAAGCCAAAATACGTGCTCTTTTCCCTGTGCAGTTTGAGAGGACTTGTATGAAGATGTGGAATTAGAGGCAGGGTTTGACCTTTTGCATGTAGCTTACATAGAAACCCACAGTCTTAAAGATATTTTTAAACTGTTCTCATTAGTTTGTAGCAAATCTCAGTGTGCAACCACAGAGCTATCCTTAGGCAAGCATTGTCTTCTCAAATGAACCTTCTTAGGTTCTCCAGCTATTGCTAGAGAATCCATACCATGGACTTAGCATTTATATCTTTCATGGTGTGTTATGTGTATCTTTGTCTTTGGAGACAACTGAAACTGGATTTGTCCATCTTACCAAGCCATGTGGCTTTTGTGCAGGTGTTCATTGTGGACAAAGAGGGAAAGGATGGAAGAGCCTGTCAGAAGAATTGAAGGGGGAGCTGCAGCCAGTCCTGGTCAGCCCCTCTTTACGAAGTCCCATTTTGGGTGACTCGAACTGGCAGGTGCGGGAACTTCACTGTGAGGCCTGCACAGAGTGTGGGGCTTTGGCAGTTTTCTGGAGGTTCAAGTCAGTGCAACTGACTCTGACAGAAGGAGATTAAAAGCAACTCAAAGGGACAAGGCTGCAAATGAAGTAATAGGAAAATAAAATGATGAGAAGAAGAAAGAAGCTCTGAAAGCTGGCAAGCAAAAAATTAATTTCAACCTGAAACTGCCACTTTACCAGGATGAAATCAGAGAAGTTCTCTTAGGAAAGAAGCAAAATGCTCAGAAATCCAGGTTTCAACTTCAACTGAAGTTCAATGTGAGCTGCAAATGCCTCAGGGAAATGGCAAGCAGATCAGCAAATAACGAATTACAGAAGTGAAGTCAGGATGTAATAAAAGCCTCAGTACCCCTTTGAGATAACATTTGCTTTTACCTGGAGAGGTTCCTGAGAGGGTTGTGGGAGCTTGAAAGAAAGCACTAGCTCCAAAATTGCAAACCTCAGAAGCAGGAAGAAAATAATTGCCTCCCAAAGAAACACGTAGGTAAGAAGATGCCTCTGCTGGGAGAGGTCAAGTCAGTAACAACCATGTCTTTAGTCATCACTGAAATCCTGAAATCAGAAAGGCAGTCATGCACAACAAAAAAAATTGCTTTAAGGTCTGACATTTTTTTTTCCCTGTATATTAAAGATGGGACCAAGCCATGAAGTGCAGCTCTGACTTGATCTCCAGATCCAAAATTCAGAAAAGATTGGATGGGTTTTTCTGAGCTGGGCAAACTCATCTGGGGAAATTCTCAGAGTTTGATTTAGTTCTGTGGGGTTATTTGTCTCAGGTTTTGCTCCAGTTCACCTAGACAGGTATGTAAAATCCTCTGCAGAACGGAACCAGGAGCAGATCTGGGGCATGTGTATTTTGTGTGGCCATGCAGCAGCTCTGTTCATGCTCTGAAGAGCCAGGACATTGTTCCATTGTCACTATGCCTGTGTTCATCCTGCTTTTTGGTTAAACATGGTAGCACCACGTGGTTGCTGCTGCTGTTGCAGGTATATGTCCATACATCTATAGTTATAGGGATACTAGTTCTGTAAAGGCTAGTAAGCTTTTGGGGCTGGGGGCATAGATGGAAAGCTCTCTTTCCTCACAAAACTCTGCACTCATCAGCTAATCTCATCTTTCTGAGACACACAGTTTATTCCTTGGAGGTTTCACCACAGGAAGCCACACTACAGGATATCATGGGGACAGGAGGAACCTCTATCCCCCTCCACTTCCTTGTGTGGGGACTCGAACCCGTCAGTCACCCTGACCCAGGACCACTTTGGGCTCCTCTGATTCCTCCTGTGTGTTAAAGGAAGGGAGGAATGCTGCTGGTAAGGAAGCAGGCAGGGCTGGGGGGAAGGACAGGTTGCTCCCAGAGGAGCGCGGGAGGGAGGAACGATGCCTTCACAGCGGCTCAGCATGTGGCCACGCTCAGCACTGCCACTGGGATGTGTGACTGGTAGTACAGGTAGTACTACTGGTGCTACAGGTACTACCAGTGTCTATTAGCTGTGGTGTTGTTTGGTACCGTGTCCTTGCCCTGCAGGTTGTCACCTGTCACTTCTGCAAAGCTTCTGATGTGCAGGCAGGTTGTGTTGCTGCCACACGGCGCGTGGCCGAGCTGGCGTGCGGCTGCCTGCTCCTCCACACTCCCTTGCTCATGGCAGCACACCACAGCAGCCTTTTGTGGATCATACTGGACAGTGCTCTCCTGAAGAGCTGCAGCCCAGTCCTCCCAGGGGAAAGGAATACTGGAAGTCCTTGTGTTGTGCTGGTTGTGAGAGGATACCGAGGAATCCGTACATTGGTTTCTGTATGTGGAGGGGCAAAAGCTGCCATGGTCAATATACACGTGAAAGTGTACAAGCAGTGCTGGAGGAGGAAAGGCTGGTATGGAGGAGGAAGTAGGTGAGGTTGTTTCTAGAAAGGTCAAGATATGTGGATAAAAAACAGAAATTGAAGAGGAATTGTCTGGAATACCCTCCTCATCAATTTCTTCGTTTTTTAGAAGGACAATAAGTCTCTTTTCTAGGTGAATTTTAACTTTATTGGGTAAAGATTTCCTGTCTTTTTGATAAATTCAGCCAAAAATGTCAATGAACAGCAGCAGCACAGTCTTGCATGTTTATTGTTTTTACCATGGCTGGTTTCAGACGCATAGGAAGGACCTCTTTTCTGCATTCTCTCTTACCAGAAGGTTTTGTCCAGGCTGTTTGTGTTCTCAGACAATAAGCTGCAATGTCCAGAGATTTCAGGCAAAGGTCAAGGTCCTGTTGTGCAAGGCATATTTTTTCCCAGAAGTTAATTCCTGCCCTGAAGAACTTCAGAGACAAAAGAAGACAGAGGCCCAGCTGACGACAGAGAAGCAGAGGACACTAGTGAGACACTAATAATTAGTCTAATGAGGATCAATCAGATGACACCAGCTGCCTAACCATTGTCAGGTCATTTTATGGGCATTACAGCAACAGCGTGATTATAAAGAGAAATTATAGGGGCATTAAGTAGTGACTACTTTCAGGACAAGCTTTTTCCACTCATGCAGGTTTATCGGGGATGGTATGAAATAAAATGTAGAGTAACAGCAGTTGATTGGGATATACCCAAAATGTGTGCTGCCTGTTTACTGAGTGCTGCAATCTCCCATCTAAGGCCTACCTAGTGCCTTAGTAAGGCCCTGACTCCTGTGCACACATTCAGTATACTCATCCCCATTTATATCTTTTAGAGTGAACCCAAATCTGGTCTAAGTCTAGAAAATACAGGCACTGAATCAATTATATTGGTAGAGGAGAATTCTAACCAGTGGAATTACCTGCTATTCACAAGCAATTTAATTCATATCCTGCCTGTGATGTTCTGGGGGGTCCATTTTCTCACAATGTTTTCTAGAACATCTAGCTACTCACCCATGCTTTACATTCACTGCCACTAAGTAGTGAGCAGATCCTGTGGGTAATTTTTCACCTTGCAGTTTCTGTGTTCATATGTAATTTTCCAAGGGTGAGGTTTTTTCCAATGAGGAAGGAATGTTCATGCACAAATGGCAGTGGGTTGAGACGTGCATTGAGCCAACCTGGAACTGTGGTTTAATAATCCCTTAAGACATTGACCAGGAAGGGATGTTTGCCTTTTGTATGTGGTATAAAACATAAAAGAGACCAAGGGAGGGATATGAATTCATTATTCATGCATTATTCAGCATTCATTAGTTTTTCCCTTTGCTAAAGACTGTACAGGTCTCTGAACTCTGGTTCAGTACAGACCTGGTTCAGTAGGAGACCTCAAAGCACATGCTGGCTGACCAACACTGGTGTCTGGTCTGGGGTAAGCTGAATCCCACCCTCCCTAGTAAGCTGGTGGACATACGTGTTCAGTGACACAGCAGCCTCTGAGCTGAACTGAGACTGTGCATTAGATGTTGTGTACTGTCAGCAGGTCAGAGAAACAATGTGCTTATTGAAGTTTTCTCTCTGCTGCTGTTGAGCTTGCTGTAGCGAGGCTATGAGGAAATAAACTCACAGGCCATAAAAAGCTGAAAATTGTGTTGTAGGTAACTGAAAGGTCTGAAAACCTCCTGTGTTTGGGATGAAAGACTCAGACCTGCTATATCTAATTCTTGGAAGGAATGATAGATAACTTGTGAATTTTTCAGATGCCTGTTTCCAGGATTAGTGCATCACAATTTATTCTATATGTGATGTGAAGAGGTTGAAGAGATGCAGCATAAAGGCATGCAAAAAGCCACATACTGTATCCAGAAATATTAATAGTAATCTATTAATAGATCATGCTACATGCAAATATGCTTGATGTTAATATATTTAGCTAAAATGCAAGCAATAAATACCGTTCTCTAAGGCACAGAAAATACATGCAAAACTAAAGTCTATGCTTTTATAGATTTCTTGTGTCCTTAAAGAATTAAACTCAGATAATCTATATACCCAACACAGTTTAAGCAACCAAGGCAAAGGAAAGTGGGAAAAACTTCTCAGCATTGCTTCCTTGGAATCATGAGCATACTTTCCCAAAATCCCCATGCCTTTTCTAATATTCAGTCTCAGTACATTTATAGACCTAATTCCTTTTTTTTCCTCATATGAGCAATCTAATACCAAATCTGACTGAAATGAGAAAAACCTACTCAGCCCAGTGGCTAAGCAGTTAAAAATGTCACTCAACAATTTGCCAGGTCACTGTCACAAATATGTTGCTAGGTGACTGCAGATGTAATCAGCCACTAAAATACATGTATTTCCAGATGTCTTCATTAAATAATTTTCTGTTGAGTGATTCTGTGGTACAATGAAATTGAATGCCTTATTAAGGGTCTAAATACTAACAAATATACAAGCTAATCTGGATTATATTGAAAACTGTTGTCTGTTGTGTAAGTGGAGGAAAGGGATCCAAATTTGGGAAATTCGACTAAGGGTTTCTAGAGATTCAGCTCCCTAGAAACTGCAATTTTACACTATCCTCTTGGGTTTTGTAACTTCTGTGCATGCCTAATGCTCACATTCTGCATCCAATTATTCTACAGCTGATCTCTGTTAATTGGCATTTCTATCAGCTGGTGATATGACTCATTAACCCTTTGGAAAGCAGTCTTTCAAAAGTTAATAACCATAGAGTTTGAAACTTCAGGCTGACGTAATACCCAGTCATAAAAACACATGAACTTCAGGCAACTTTCAGATGTCATTCTGGGAGCTGATTGTATCGGTCATACTGACTTCACCCTGCAGGTCAAGACCCCTAAAGGTGGGGTGGTTTTCCAGGTTCCTGTTCCTGGCAATGGCAATGTTATCCATGTCACTGGTAGGACTGGGAGAGCTGTTCACCTCAGCAGATGTAGGTCTCTACAGTAAAGTGAGCCAGAAGAGCTCCCAGACTCCTGGCAGTGTGCACTAGTGACTTTGCAAATGATGAGAGCACAAATTTAGATACTCAGCTCAGGTGTAAAAACCTGCGTTAGAAGGTTTTTAATCTGCAAGCTGACTCCACACTCCAAATAATGGGGACAATAATTGGATACAGCTATCTTTTATAGTGCAAGTCAGATCTACAGATTCACTCTGGCCTTTATATCTATGAATGTACATTGAGTAGATATGAGGCAGGGTTCAAAGAACATGCCACTGGTTGCATTTTTCCTAGAGCTTTGAACCATAAAATCGGTGTGCACTCCCTGGTTCAATGTTCGTCTGGAACGATCAAGAGATTACTCGGAGTAGTTTGGCAGGGACCTGCAAGATCACACTTTTCAGCTCAGACCAGCCTGGATCAGAGGTATTTACACGTGCATGGATTTAATTGTAAGCTGTCCACAGGGCATAATGTGCTAGTATTAAATCCAAAAGTATCTCCTCCTGCTCAGGGAGTTCCCAGGCCACCAGTGATGGCAAACTGAGTGTTTATTCTGAGAAAATACTGCTATTTATTATTTTTCTGCATTCAGGAAATTCTTCCCTAGGCATCCAGTTTTGGCCACATATCAGAGGTGAAATACTGCACCAGATGGATCTTGACCTGATCTCTGTGGCCATTTTTATGTTCTTAGGCCTGTGCAGCACTGGCTCTTTATGACAATCTACATGATTTCTGGCAGTGTGGGGAATTCATGTCATTGGTCTCCAGGGGGTAGTAATAGGTACAGAAAGAAAATAGCACAGAATAAATCCTTAATCTTTCTGGCAAGGCTGAAGGGAGGGCAGCAGTTTGTGAGGTTTATGGTTACTGTAGGTGCAGTTTTTAAGCATAGCTTAAATACTTGTATGTCTTATGCCTAAGCTAAGTGTGTGTTTACCACATTAAAAAAAGGCTTAGACATTATATAACGTTCTCTGTTCTGAAAGAGTGAGGTAGCATTTCATAGTCTGTCTGCTAGAGGTTGTGCTGCTGTGCCATTGCTCTAGGGAGAAGTGGTATTGTAGGAGATTCATTGCTCTTCCTCTCTTAGCTTCACTGGCACCGGATAATGAAACAAGAGACAGTGGCCATGAATTGTGGCTTGGGATGATCAGATTGGACCATGTGACCTCTCAAGGTCCCTTCCAATCAACATTTCTAGAGTTCACAGAAGACCTGCACTCACCTGAATCAGTAACTGAAGGGGCAGCTATTCCAGAGCATCTCAAATGGCTTCACCTATTTATGTGATGGAAGCTGCATCATGCCTCCAAATCAGCACAAGGGAAGGAAAGTGATGCAGCTGAACTGACTGACAATTCACTAACCAAGCAGTGGATATAATCCACACCCTTTGGGATAACCTGGTGTATCTGACCTGCTCTTCAGACACTGCTTCAGAAGGACCTGTATCTGTTATAGATTCTGTGTCATTTTGAAGGAGGTGATTCTGCCCCTCTACTTTGCTTTTGTGAGATGCCACCTGGAGTGTTGTGAGTAGTTCTGGTGTCCCCAGCATTAGAAGGACATGGAACTGTTGGAGCAACTCCAGAAGAGGGCCAGGAAGTTAATAAAAGGACTGGAACACCTTCCCTGTGAAGACAGGCTGGGAAAGTTGGGCTGCTCAGCCTTCCGAAGAGAAGGTTGTGTGGAGACCTCATAGCAACCTTCCAGTATCTGAAGGGGATCCATCAGGAAGCTGGAGAGGGACTCTCCATCAGGAACTGCAGTGATAGGACAAGGAGTAATTGGTCCAAATTGAAAGAGGGGAAATTTAGGTTAGATATGAAGAAGAAATATTCTAATGTGAGTATGGTGAGACACTGGAACAGGTTGCTCAGGGAGGCTGTGGATGCCCCAACCCTGGCAGTATTCAAGGCCAGATTGGATAAAGCCTTGAGCAACCTGGTCTAGTGGGAGATGTCCCTGCACATGGCAGGGGGGTTGGGACTAGATGATCTTTAAGGTCCCTTCCAAAGCCTCAACATTGTATGATTCAGTGAGTATCTTATGTCTCCAGAGACATCTCCAATGGCAGGACAGGCTTGTGTTTAGGAAACTGAATCAGGCCCTGGTGTAAACAGGAGCAATTTTGCTTTTTCATCTGCAGCACAGCAGGTGTCAGGATATCCTCAGTGGCTTGTTCACCTTAAATAATTGTTCTCTGCAAGGCTGTGGTTGGTAGTTTTGGTTTGCAGAATCCCAGCACCATGTCAAAAAACACCCAAGCGCTCCAGTGCACAAATGATGATCTGGGATAAAGCCATGCTGTCAGATTGCATTTGTCCAACACTTGCAGTTACCTAACCAGGGCCACAGGTCAGGCTCATGCTCACAGTGGCTCATTTACACATTGTTTGGGCTTTGCCTCGTTCTGTCTGCTGTCACTCCTGCTGGAGCTGGGCATAGGTACCAGGCCTACGGCCTCATGGGGAAAAGCCACCCTTTAGCACTTTCCACGGTGGCAGCACACATGGAGACACAGCCTGCATCCTGTTTTAGCACAGACACCAAAAGTGTCTGCAATGCTGAAAAGTATCTGTCACAAGGCCAAGTACAGGAGCATGAGCCCAGTAAGGTGCTCTGTTAAAGTAAAAATCACTTAAATCAATTGTTACTCAAGTGCAATTGCTGTAGCTTCCTTGTGGTACTTCCCAGAAGCCTGAGTACCCTTGCTTTTCTCAGTACAGATAGTGGAATATCTTAAATAAAACAATATTCCTATTGACATTTCTTTTAATGCAATATCAGAAGTTTCCATAAAGAAGTTTGAACTGTAGAAATTTAAGTCAATATTACTTCAATTTAAAACAGATTCTCTGTTTTGAATCTGAGCAACCAATTGCCCTCATCTTGGAGCAAAAGTTCCAAAAAGAGCTTCCCACTCCATGAAATGGAAGGATAGAGGTGTGCACAACTCACTGGAGATGGAGGAAGTGTTGTGGGCACAGTGGCCAATTCCATGGGCCAGCCCGTTTCCCTGGATATCAAACCATCTGAAACTTGGCTGTGTTATCAGAGCCCTGCAGCCACTGCCAAGGTCCTTTCTGCATATTTAAATTTACACCAACTCTGTATTGTGACAAAGTGCCAAGCACTGATGGGAACCTTCTGTCTCCAGTAAGAATTTTGGACACATAATAACAACAAAGGATTAATATAGCTTTGCTTGAAAGCAGAATTTAAATGAGGTTATTTAGGAAAAAGCAATCTTATTCTTTGAAATACTATTTCACTACATGAAAATATAATGAGTTAAGATTTATTTGGAAAATGCTTTTTTTTGTATCTTACGACTACTTATTAGCATTTCCAGACTGAATAATATTTTCTAGAACATGTTTATTCTGGAATGAGCTTTTGCAGGTCTGGGTGATAGAATCAATCAAGAAACTGACTGTATATGTTTAATAACAAGAAGAAGGAAACAACAATAGTAGTAGTAGTAGTAATAATAATAGTAATAAACCCAACTATTCTTAATTCTGAATGAACCTGAAAATGTGGAAAAAGCTCAATTTTTGTTTTGTTTTGTTGTTTTTGTTTGTTTTTTTGGGTTTTTTGTGACACAAGCATGAGTTTCTGGTGCATCACCTGATCCTGTCTTACAGAGTACTTCAATAGACTGTTTTACAGAGATCTGTTTAGTTTATTCCTACTTTGAGAATCACTTTGATTACATATAAGCATATGTATATGTATGCTTATAAGTATATAAGCATTATCAGAGAAACAAAGCACTGTAAACTAGGAGCTGTTTAATCTAACAGAGACAAGAATAACACAGAAGAAAAGTTAAGAGTTAAAGCTTTATTAGGCATGAATAGTATTGTAACAACACGTGCAGATGAGATCAGAACAGGCTGCCCCATGAAAATGGTGTGTTCTCCATTAGTTTTTGTCTTCAAACAGGCACTTGAATGTCAAGGTGATGGTGACCTCTTCTGCAACAGTCTTGTCTCTGGACCACTCTGTGAGACCTGGGGGAACCTGCCCCGGGGGAAAAGACCAGAACATTAAATTTTCCTCTTCTCCTAACACAATTCCCTAATCACCACTGAGCAATTATCCCTCTCCATTTGCTCTAAAAGGAAAACAAGTGATAATTTAGGTTAACTTAGATGGCTAATGAAGATTCAGAGATGTAGATTGAGAGATGTAGAGTCGACCAGAACTTCTTTAAATTAAGCAGACTGGATCCCACTGTGATATAAACAGTCTTCTTTGTGACCAAGGCTTCAGTATTTCTCCCCTCAATTCAGCAGACAAGGGTGCAGCTCCCATCTGCTTTGCTCAGTCTTCTGAAGGGGCTGCACACAACCGTACTGTGGGACTACAGACCTGGTACATTCAAAATAAGCTTTGTTATTGTTATTTGTCACAAGATTTAAGACAGTTACATTTTTCTATCGCCCACTAAAGAGGTATTAATTAATTAAAATAATGTGTGGTGTGTTTATTTATTTATAAAGGACATATTAATTGTAGTTTAATGGACCAGGAAACTTTGCTGTTTCAAAATAAAAAGTGAGTAACTGCTGAATATGCTTTTTAAAGCTGTTGCATTGGCATCTGCTGTTCAGACTGTTAATGCTTTCATATTTTGAAAAGCAAGTTAAATTAACTCTCCAGTGTAAATGTACATTGCACACATACACAGGCACCCCAATTCCTCTCATTTTGGATGAGACCATGACTGTATTAACAGAGACATTTCAGAGAAATCTATTTACTGGCTTATCTTCAGCACAAAGCACCAAATATCAAGGAGCCAATGTTCTGATTTTTCACATGGAGCATGGCAGTGCAGTCCCACTCATTCCAAGACTGGTGCTGAGAGGAGTAAATCACTCTTGCAGGACCTACCTCCCTTGCTGTGTGTAGTTCATGGTGCCCCCCAGAAGCCCGCACGTTCTTGCTTTTCTTAG
Source organism: Climacteris rufus (assembly GCA_013398175.1). Lineage (NCBI taxonomy): Eukaryota > Metazoa > Chordata > Aves > Passeriformes > Climacteridae > Climacteris > Climacteris rufus. Next base: position 488,963 of record VZRZ01002082.1, on the reverse strand, counting down.
AATGGATGTTGAGTTATCTTTATTAAAGTGCACTCCTACTGAGATCCCTTTTAATGCAACGGTGGAAGTTTCCAAAAAGAGATTTAAACTGTAGAAATCTGTAGGAGTAGCAATGCTTAAGGACTAAACCTTTGTACTGTGCCACTAACAAAGTGCTTCACATTCTACATAGCTTGTGCCGTTACCAAGGGCCATTTTGTACAACAGGAATCATTAAAAATAAAGAGAGTAATTCTTATTCCTAAAGCCTGTATAACTGGCCTCATTCCTAATGTCTTTTGACATAATGCAGTAAACTTTCATCACTTCCACGGTGCTGGAAGTGTGCTCTCCAGTGTTGCCATTGCCTCTGTGCACCAGGTGAATTTGACTTTCCTGTAGGCTTTACTTACCCACATTTTGTTGTCCCTGAGCCTGATTGACCCTGAGTGGCACAAGGCTGGCTTTGGGAGCCTGTGTGGGCCCTGTGAAAGGCTCAAAGCAGCACAACAAGGCAGGGTTTAAGACTGAGGGATGCTGATGAGTTATTCTGGAGTACGGATCAATGAGGAGAAGTAGGAAATGTTGATGGGAATTCTACCTGGTGGCTCCAAGGTGCACAAGGGGCTGGACAGTGTGGGACTGGAGGCATTCTACTGTCATACTGATGCTCTGCTAGAGAGAATTTAAGCTTGGAGCACAGGATGGAGTAATTGGAATTTGTTTTGCTTTTGATTTTTACTTCATTTGACCTGTCTACACATGTCTAAGCCTCAAATTCCAAACCACGGCTTAATCCCTTCTTCTCTGAAGCCCTTGGAGGCAGAAAACAAAGTTGTGGTAAATCATATCATTAGACTTTAATAGCCAATATACAGTAAGTAACATTTTTTCCTCCCAAGGGAGTTATTTAATGTTTAATGAAAATACCAATTTGCATAATTTACTTGCAGTAGAAAGGTCACCAACCATCTGTCACTAGGATAACAGGGTAATTACTTAAGATAACTATCTTCCATCCACAAAAGAATGTTAATTTGTTGAAAAGGACTATTTAAAATTATTGTGTTTTAATTATTATATCATCTTTATTCTATCTTTAAGAATGTCAGAAGTTCTGCAGCAGAGCTCTTAAAGCTGTGTATGACTTTCTCAAAGGCAGTGGATGTTGAGACCAGGCAGACCAGGTTTCTGTACTAGCTGGTAGATAAATGTCAACAATATCCATAAATATGACAAGTCTGGGGGAATCTGAGTGACAGACCAGCATACAAGAACGTGTCTGGGTCAAAGCCACAGCAGTCTCATACCATGTTCCCTCAGAAAGGAGGGAACATTCTCACTCTGTGCCAGAATCAGGAAGACCCTGCTTGAGGCAGGGACTTCACTCTGTCCATCATCAAAACCTCTTGGGTCACAAACAAAATACTATCCAAATAAGGGCCCTTTTTTGTTCAGGTTGTGGTCTAGGAGAAAATAGAGACTAGTTCTTAGTAAAACAACAGCTTGGCCAAGCACTGGAAACCTGCTGAGCCTCTGCAAGACCAAGCCCAGCCAAGGACTTGGACATCATGGCATTCATGTAGGAGGGAGCATCTTATGGAGATGTCTGCTGGGACAGTGTGAAGCCCAGCACTGATCCTGACAGCTGCACACAATAAGTTGCTTTGGGCCAAGGGCCCCCACCACTCCCAGAATGTTTGCCAGGGATACCCAAAACTGGCATCCAGCTGCCAGCTGTGCTGGAGCACTCTGCATTCCCAAAGGAATATGTGTCAGAACTGGCCAGCAGCAAGGACTTCTTCAATTGTGGGTGCGTGCAGTGTGTCCTCACTCATACAGGAGCATTTGTGGCGTTGGAGCAAATGGTGTCACTTTATCCTTCAGAGTACATCGTCCTGCTCCTCTGGGGAGATTCCTACCAGGGCCATCAGCAGGGCTTGTAAAGATGACTCAGTCTAATAGACTCCTTTTCCCCTTCACTCTAAAGCCAGGAGGATTTTTCTATCATACTATTGGTGCACCATAAGGGTGTCTTTAATACAGGGAAGTGACCCTGAGTGACACATTGTTTGCAGAGGGACAAACCTACTTTTGCAATTCAGCACAATAGACCAAAACCACACTGTTTCATTTAATGATTACTCCTGCACAAAGCTTTCAAATAATAAGCACTAACATATTTTAAACCTGAGCAAGCTAAACATTTATTATTCACTTGACTCCAGTTCATTAAAACCTCAACAGCACTGGAGAAGGTGAAGAGGGCAATATGATTAAGATAGCATGATTAGGGCAGGCTGACAGGGTTTCTGTCATATGAGAGTTGAAGAAATGTTGTTCTTTCCATCAAAGATAGCAGTTCTGGTTCTCCGTGGCTAGGCCAGGATGGAACTCCAAGTACTCTGCAAGGTGATGATTTGGGGATAAGCCTTGCACCGCACAGAATGACCCCAGCTGTTTACCTGCATGTCCCCAGAGCAGTATTTTTTAGGATATGATATTGGTAACTCCTCAGCTCTCCTCTGCAGTGATTCAGAAGGCATCTGATTGCATTTATACAAATAATCATATATATATATATGTGTGTGTGTGTGTGTGTTAGTTGCCACTGTGAAATAGAACAGATGCAACAACTTTATTAATAAAATCCTGGCAGCTATGAAAGGATGGGGGATGCCAGCCTGTGCCACGGCAGCAGCGAGGTCCTGCAGGTGTCTGGGCTGATGTCCTGGCCTGGCCTCAGTCTGACCCCATGCCCAGGGAGGTGTCTGATGCCCAGGGCTGGGGTTGCCTCCACTGACCCCCTGTCCTGCTTCCTCACAGGGAGCTGAGGCACCACACATGGCCGAGGGCTGAATGTGCAATTTCTGCAAAATCTGTTTTCTGCTTGCATTTAATCACAGAACTTCTTTTTCCACCTCCTCACAAATCAAGATCCAGGAAAACAGTGTAAGAGCCAGTGGTGGATTTAGGCAGATTTGTGGTCAGAGACTCCTCTGCTCTGCAAGCCCTCCACTGTCCACGGTGAGCCAGGGCATGACCATTCCAGGTGTAGTTTCCACCTGCTTCCCAGCTACCAGGAGCCATCTCATTTGAGATCTTTGCCTGGTCACTTCAGTTTTGAATTTAGGTCCTGTGTGGTTTCCAAATGCAGAACTCTCATTAAAGAGAACTGGAGCACAAAAAATAGGTTTTAGGGGACCAGCCTGTCTAGTCAGTCAAGAGAGTCCTTATAGGATGGTTTTCTTGACACACAAAGGCATATAAATAGACATTAGTGGCTTTTTGGTATCCTTCCTGAGAGTGGCCAATAGCAGACATATAGAAGAGCTTTCCAATAACAGACATATGGAAGAGTTTCCCAACAGCAGGATTTCCATGCAGTCTCCCAGCCTTAGCTGTCTGAAGTTTAGGTCTCCTTAAACCACAAGTGGCATATTTGTTTTAAAAAAATTAATGTAACACAACATCTAAAAATAATCCCATGGAGTCATACATTCTCCTGTTCTTCAGCATTTGAATCATTGCAGCTGACTCCGCAGTGTCATAAAACACATTTTGAGAGAGAGAAATATTCAAAAACGTCCCAGAGCGTAATACTTAAAAATAAACACAATCTCTCACTCTGTAAAGCACATACCTAAGTCATGCTGTTTCAGAAAGCACTGAAGGCCCTGGATGAGAATGAGGAAGTTCTGGCTGCTCCTTGGTGCCCAGAGGCCACACATGGCCAGAGCTGTGGGCACCCCACCAGCCTGTGCAACTCAGCCTGCATCAAGCTCTTACTCACAGTTGTTTTCCCACATGAGCTCAAAACCCGAAAATAATTAAACTGCTAAAAATCTGACTGTTCTCCAAAGGTGAGCTCTGTGGTGGAAGTCCCCTGTGTGCATCAGCACAGGGCTCTGAGCAAGCACCAGCAGCGTTGCTGGGGGACTGGAGCCATCCCTGCTCTGACAATGCTCCTGCAGCCAAGAAAACTTACTGTAGCAGGCAACGAGGAGCATGAAGCAGGGAAATTGTTTTCATTAGTGTCACACATTTTTCCCTCTCAACCAACAGTTTTAAGGAGTCGCAGAGGAATGGCTGGACCCCAAATACTGTGTTAACTGAACCTGCAAATAGGTTGTTCATATTCTGCTGCTCAGGTGGTTTCTGGTAGCCCCTAAAATGTCAAGACTCATCTCCAAAATGCCCAAATTATTAAAAATAACAGTATCCTGCTCTTATACACCACAATCTCATATTTATTTTTTTTGGGAGTGAGTGTATGAGGAAAAGGAGGTTAAGCCAAACCCCGGGTTTAGGCACGCGGTTTTTCTTTGAGTACAAAAAGGAAAAGGCTGAGACGCCTTCATTTAGGTGGCTTTGATTCACCACCCAGCGCTGGCTCTGAACCGGCTGTGCGTGTGGCAAACACTCCCGAGCGCCCGGAGCTCCGCCCGTGCCCAAGGCCGAGGAAGCTGGGAAGCGCTGCCCTCAGAGGATGCGGGCCTCTAACACAACCCCTCAGCGACCGCTGAAACAAAACCTGGCTGCAAGGTGCTCACGGAGAAAAGGAGGCAGAAGTCAGATAGCATCTCCCCCTGCTCCACCCCCTTCACACTAATTATGTGACCTGAAAGCTCATGCCTTAATTAGCCGGGAAATAAATTGCACTGGCTCCTCCTGGCGGCGCATGCCGCCAAGCTCAACACGCGCGGATATTAGGGATGGATATTAGATGTGGATATTAGGGATGGATATTAGATGTGGATATTAGGGATGAGCACTCCTCTTCCTTTGGACGGGAACGGCCGTGCGGTGTCTGTGCGCTCAGTGGAGCCTGGAGCGTCCAAGCGAGCCCTCCCAGCCTCCCGGTGTCCGTCACAAGCACTCGTGGCCACCCCGCTGCCCGCGCCGCCCTCACGTCTGTGCTGCCCGCGGGCCGGCGGTGGCAGCGGGCCCGGCCCCGCAGCAGGAGGGACGGGGGCTGCCGGAGAACCCCTTGCTAAGGGCCCACGCCGGGCGTGTCTGCCGGGACTCGGCCCTGCACAGTCAGCTCCCGAAGGAAAACTGGAATAACGCAGCTGAAGAGCTCGCTGATGCAGGGGGTAGCACATGCGGTCCAATAATAAAGGAAAGCAGCTGGGTTGTGGCTTGAGCCCGTTTGTGTTCCCTAAGCAAGCCCACCCAGCATTCGTTTCTGGAAAGGCACAACTGCCCTCTGCGGCACGGAGGAGCCAGCATCCCCCGCCTGGGGAGGCTCTGCTCAGGGGCGGGGGTGTGGGCATGTCAGAGGACACTGTGCACTTGCATGCTAAAATTTGAATAAATATTCTGCACGGAAACAGGCCCAGTGACTGAGCGTGCTGGCAGGCTAGCCTGGAGACCTGGCTGCCTTTGAAGGACCGTGGTTATAATTACTGTCACCATTACTTGCATCAAGAATTACAACCACATGAATTTGGAGCCTCATCGCTTTTAGTCAGTGCTTTAAAGCTGCCTCTCTCGCATGCATGCCCAGTGGTTTTCTTGACCTATTTTTGGACAGTGAGAAATTATTTATTTTTATATCCAGACTTCCCATTTAACCGTGATAATACAGTAAGCAGGAGGCTGGGAGGAACAGGAAAGACATACGTGGCTCTGCACTCTCACCCAGACTATATAACCCAACAGGGAGCAGCCCTGGATGTAATGCTGCTAGTGTTACATCCATTATATTGAAAATGCTGACTGGTGCCACAAAATACAGAAAGGGGATGAGGATTACCTCAGGCTGTATATTGTCAGATGTTCTGTGAGGCAGAAATTCACACAACCCAGAACCTCCTACAGGTGTGAGATATGAGACCTCTACCAGCTCCCTCTCCATCTCTCTCTTTCCTGACAGCTGAAGTGCCCAGTAACTGAACGGTATCAAAGGAATATCTGGTTGTTGGAGAGAGAAAATATAAAAGCCCAGTGGTGCATTTGTACTTGTTCCAGGAACAGGGTAAGTTATTTAGGTAACAGTTAAACAAGCAGATCTGTGCTCCCCATTTAATCTGTTTGTTCCTTGGTAGCTCCAGCATGAGTGCTATGCAGGCAGACCTTATATATAGCTCCCATATAACACTTGGGCTTCAGACAACCCTCTTCTGTTAGGTCCCCATAAACATCCATCCATGGGCACCTTTGACCCCCCATACTTTATCCTCTCCATGGACAAAGCTGAGGAGCACAGTGACAGGAAGAGAAGGAAGAGAAGCAGGAAGCCAGAGGACATGAGAGTTTTCAACAAGTAAAAAAACCCAAACAGCTACATGACAAAAACCCAGACAAGGCTCCCCTCTTCCATCAAGAATAAGAAGAAGGTCCAGGAGAAGCAGAGAAAATACAGAAACGTGTAGATGTGGTCACACATCTTTTCCTGAGGAACAGTGTGTTTTTCTCTGTTTGGAGATCAGGTGAGGGATGAAACATATACCCCAAAATGTATAAAAAGAAAGAAGGTTTGAAATAATTTGGGTATCTATTTTAATGGGGGTAAATGTAATTTAAACATGCAAATATAAACAGCCAGTGGATGCCCTCAGGGCCTGGGTGCATTTGTAAAACACAGCTTCACCTGGGTGGTACAGGAGTGATCTCTGTGAGGCACATGAGTGTGGGCAGCCTGGGTCAGTCTAAAGCTCTGTCTAGCCTTGTACTCTGCCTTTTTTACTGTCTCATACCAGACCTTCAGAAAAGCTTGTGAGAACGAGATAATGCATAGTTTTACCTTCCTGAATTGAATATACTGTGGCCAGCCTCCAGCAATCTGCAGCTCAGGGAGTTCCTGAGCCAGAGGTGGTGTCTTTACGTGCAGCAGTCGCTCATGGACACCAGGCTGAGTCTGCTCTCCCAGAGCACAAATCCACTCTCTGCATGGGCATGCAGCCTTTCCAGCTCACTAAGCAATGCCCCACTGGTGCTGCTGTCCTAGATAAGTGGCATGTGCTATAATTTCACTTTATCTAGGCTATAAAGTCAATGTGAAATTTCTATAAAATGCAGCACAGAAAAGATGAGGGGATTATTTCTACAGGTGTAAAGACTTTGGAGGTGACAGTACTATATTTCTTTAAGACTGACTTTGTGTTTGTTGCTGCAGTGCCCATTATGAGGAGATCATATAGTATGTTGGGAATAGCTCTGTGCTGTAAAAGATCCTTTTTTTTCCAAAACATATCTGTCTGTAGTTCCTTTCTTCTCCATATTTAAAGCAAATGGTCCTTCTTCATATAATTGTTATGTGGAGTCAGAGGCAAATATTGATAGATAGTGACAGAGTTTAATTTATTTCCTTGCTGAAGATTGATTTTTCTTGGGTTTCGACAGCACTGGCTGCCTTCCCAGAAGCATTTCTGAATTTATCACTGCTGGGTGCCAAACTGAGACAGACAGAACAGCTTTTAAATATAAAACTCCTCAAACTACAGGACATTTCAGCTTGGTGAAGTTCTAGCCATAACCCCGAGTGCCACGGAGTAAGGACAGCTGAGAGGAATGGAGGCAGTAATTTATTTAACAGTGTCAGTGCAGGGAGATCAGCCTTAGAGAGGGGTGCTCCTGTCTGCCATGGGGTAATTACCTCTCACTCCTAACTTTTGGTTCATGCTGAAGATCATTTCCTTCTCTGTCACAGTTGTGTCTAGGCACTGAGTGAAAGAATCGAGAGTGTAAACTGAGACAGACTTGCCCATCTGCAGTGTTTTGCAGGCTCCAAGACTCAGAGCCACTGTGGGAATCCAGCTGCTCAAATCATTGATGGGCAGAAGTTTCCCTTCACATTGCCTGGCAGAGGAAATCTTGTGGCCTTGCTTTTCAGTCTTCCTGCTGTCCAACTTCCCGAGCTTTACCAGCTCCCTTGTGATGGCAGTGTCTGCAGAGGGGCAGGGTGAAGCCCACTGCTGAGGCATCCGAAAGGGGACATTCCTTGGAGGCACACAGAGGTGCAGTTGCTGATGTGATGTGTGTAATTGTCAGCAGGAGTCCCTGGAGCTGTACACACAGCTGAGCTCAGCCGTGGTGCTCCTCTAGTGAAGCACAGCTGCAGGATCTACTCTAACTATCATCCCACAAAACAAAACAGGAGCCACAGCAAAGCTGAATTTGGTACTAAACTGGAAAGATTATCAACTTCATCAGACTGCACTTAGAGTGCAGATATTTAGGTATTGTGCCAATGTCTATGGTGTATGACTCAGGCTGTCCACAGTGGGTGAGCACCGGCTGCTGACCGTAGTCCATGTAAGCACCATGGCACCATTGAGCTGATGAATTTACCACAGCCTCTCTCTCTGTAAAACCCCGTGTAGCAGCTGCTCCTTGTTGGACTGATCTGGCTGGGCAAGCTCTCAGCACATCCTTCGTGATGGGGTTGCAGTGGAGGGACATGGAGCAAACAGAAGTAGAGACAAGAGGTTGTGTCAAGAGAAACACCCTCTTCCATCACAAATAGATCAAGGCAGTAACAAAAAGTCTGGGCACCCGGCAAGATCAAACCAAGCTCCACTGCTCAGTCTGCTCAGAGATCCTCCCCTCCCTACAGCAATGCGGCAGAGCCTCTCACTCCCTCTAACGTTAAAACAATGTTTAATTTAAAAGAGAAGGAACTCCAATTGTGCTGACCTCTGGTTTCCAGGACCTCCGGGAAAATGGAATGCCCCTCTCACTTCCTAGGGAGGAAAGTGAAAGCCCACAACCCAGGAAAATCCTCTCCCTTTGCAGTGAGTTCTCATGCTGGGGAACCCAGCTTCCTCTGAGACAGGAGAGGTCTTAGTGCTGGCAGGAGAACCTAGTGTCTCCTCTCAGTGAGAAGCACCTCCCAGCTGATTCATTCTGGGTTGAAGAGGAGAAACTCTCTTTTTACCAACGATCTCACCTCTCTGAAGACTTTTTATAATTAATTCTGCTCCTCTCTGAGCTTGGCAGCAGTGGCTGGTGCTGTGAAGTACTGCAGCCTTCGCTGATAGGCTCTGCCCCCTGCGTATCTTCCTTTCTTTGAATCTTTTCTGTCAGGAAAGCACCAGTTTGTTCTGTTTCCTACCGAAATTGCTTCTGGCTGCCAGGCTGGATGGGCTGAAGTGGTGCTGTACTGTCGTGGTTCTGCTCGCTGCAGCTGAGAACAAAGCAGCATGTTATGTAGGACAAGGACAAAGGGGGAGGTGGCCACTGGCTCCTGCCCTCCTGCCAAGCAAAGGTGCCATGAAAGGAGCCTCCCTTTCCCTTTGCCTTTCCCAGCAGATGGTTCTTCTGAGTGAGTTCTTCCGGAGAGCCACAATCACACTTTTTGTCTTCTCCCAGCATTAGGTTCTGCTGTTCAGTTTTGAATTTTGACAGCACTCTCTTTTAAAGGAAGCGAATTCCTCCATTAACCTCTGCCCTGGTGAAGGGAGCTGCAGACCCTACCAGTCCCTCTGAAAGGAACACAAGACATTCCTGAAACTGAAAGGACCCCCACGTGTCTCTGGTTCGAACTAACAGAGTGCTGGGTGGATTTCAGCACACGTGGAGGGGACAGAAGTCTGTACCCCCACATCAGTGATCATACATGGGCTTAGGTGCTACTGTGGTGTTCTTTGCAGGATACTAATACCGTATTGAAGAAGGTCTTCTGAGCAGCTCAGATTGAGTACAGAGAGGCTTCTCTTTCCCATCCATAAATTGTAAAGCATGGGGTAAGATTTCAGCTGTTTAGGTAACAAGTACATTTGCTGTATAAAAAAAGCCCCAATGTCTTGCCTATGCACCAGAGCACGTCTTTGGGCAGGTTTAAAACTGTACAATTTGCTAAGAATTTGCTTTAACTTGTAGCCATATCCATCTTAATGCTTCAGAAATCATATAAAATACAGTATGTACAAGAAAATAGGAATAAAGAAATGCTAATACACTGTAATACCAAAGCACCTTTCAAAAAAATTGATCCTGGAGGTAATCTCTAATATCTCAAAACGTAACCTCTAGAATTAGCATTAGAGGGATAATAATTCCCTAGCTATATCAGAGCAGAACAAGTTCACAAGCAAAAATTTATTAAGGAAAACTTTTTCTTGGTAAACTACAGTGAAAATTACTGGAGAGATTTGTGCCCTTGATATGTATCAGTTCTCTGAAAATTTAACACAGATTTTAGTGTACTCAGACACTTTCCTCAGAAACTGCAGAGAGAAATCACAGCTACGCTAAACCCAGCCAGTAAACTCTATTTCTTTCTTAAATCAAATCCTGGTCTCCACAGAGTGAAGAAAAGGGAAGCATGGGCATGCATGGGAGACCTTTTACACTGCACCCAGAAAAGCTCCACTACACCTGCAGTGAGGATTCCCTTTTGTGCCCGAGGTTGATGGAGTAGCTGTTCCCTACACCTCTTCCATCTCTAATGTCAGATTTTAATATAGATATTTAATTCCTTTTTGCCACAGAAGTGGGGTCTACAGATAGGGACTAGGTCTGTTACTGAAAATATATTTTGTTCAGGGAAACTCCCAGAAAAATTGTATTGATGTCTCACACCAATGTACATCAATATATTTGCAAATGTATGATTGTATATATGTCAGGTAAACTCCTTCCTCTGCTGAGATAAGCTGAAATTGGTACATTTTAAAAATTTCTTATTACCAGAGCACTCAGGAGCCTTTAATCACATGTGGATATACAGAGTTCCTTCTAGAAGAGGACTTAGCCCTTGAATTCAGTAGAACCAGTATTTCACCTTAACTTGTACTGCTCTGTGAGTTCCTCTTGATGTATGTTTTACCTAAACCTTGAGAAGGGATAGGACAGCTCAAGGCAATGTCCTATTAAAATCTATTTCTGTTGTGCAAAAAGCAAAGCAAGTGGTGCTGCATAACCTCTAGGATCTGTGAGACTGCTGTGAGGACACTAGTATAATATTTCTGAAGATTCATCTAGTTATCAGCATAGGTTGTTTCATCACTATTTCATTTCTGTTGAAGACAGTGTTCTGGAACAGGCTGCATGTATTCATAGAATTCCACTCAAGGTGTCATGGTCTGTACAGCTGATCTCATCCTATCTGCATCCCATAGCCCAGAAACTTGTCCTCAGAGCAGAGCATCATGACAGCATCATTTCCATTCACTTCCAGATTCTTTTAGACTAATCAAGTGCCATAAAAAGCACTTTAGCTTAACTGATACTCACATTCATCCAAAATCTATCTCACTTCGAGGTAATTGAGCAGGGGATGTATTCAACACATACAGAATTTAAAAGAAAAAGCCTCTAGAATCCAGTGTTGTTGACTGGAAAATATTGTACTTGTCAGTCCAGCTGTTTCTGATTGCTGGTCACAAATTCGTGTTATGAAATATCCATTTATTTAGGCATTGCAGGTCACTCGACAGGGAAGATGAATGATGTCATCAGAATTCCTTTTTGTTTTTTCCTGGATAAGGGATGTGGTATTCCTGGCATTAACATGCACAGATTGTGCAAGATCTCTTCATACAGAGCTGGTGATCTGCACTTGAAAATGGACAAAATCAGCACTGCCATGATCATTCCTGGAGGAATTAATTTTAATTGGGCTTTCATTGTGTGAGTAGTGAATGGTGACACTGAAATTTGAGAATTTCCTTTAACTTGTAGCCATATCCAGAATTTAAATTGAGATCACCCATACGGAAAAAAAAAAAAAAAAGAAAACCTCTAGGATATTGTATTGCCTGCTCCATTATGTGGTAGTTAATAATTAAAAACATGCTGCAGTTGCTTTTATGAATACATAATGTGGAGATGAAGGATTACTACAAGTTCTAATTTGACATACAATAATCTTGACTGTATTTCTGTTATTTGCTAGCAAAGCTTAATTTCCTTTTCCAATTTTGATGATGCAAAGAAATAATTAACATCAGATATTTCCTCTGCACTTGCGCAATTGAGGTGCCTTTATTTAAAAGAAAATAAAATTACATACACTTTGCTAGAGCACCTCTCCAAAGCCCATCTTATGTGTTGTTATACAACAGACTCCATCATCCCTCGGGGACAGGGCCATGCCTGGCTGCCTTGGGCACTGCTGCTGCTGAGATGTGTCACAGCCCTTCAGACCTTGGGGACGCACTCTGATCCACAGACTCGAGGGGCTTTATGGCCTGCAGTTTCCTTAGGGAGTGTTACTGTGTTTGTGTCCCCACACACCAACCCTGGGCACAGCTCACCTCTAAGCTGTGCTTACTTGCTCTGTGCAGCAGCTCAGGGCCTGGCCAAGCTGAGCTCAGGAGCAGCTGGCAAGGAAACACGTCCTGCTCAGCAGCTTCCCTGCAGGGGAGGGAAGAGTGCAGACACAGGAATGGGGTTAGTGAGAGAGCATCGTTTCTGTGCTGGCTGTCACAATGAAGAGTCCCTGCCCTGCCCACTCCCTGGCTTGAGGGGAGAAAGGAAGAAACACTGAAGCATCTGGAATTACACAACTGGACTCTGGTAACTCTGAGGAGATGGACACAGTGAACCCTTGTGTCCAAGGGCCTTGGACAGCATGGCCTGTCGGCAGTGCCTTCCCTGCACAGTAGTTCCACTTACACACAGGAGGGCATTTCACAGGTAACCAAATCCAAAGCCTTTAGGGTTTTGTGGGTTAGAATCAGGTCCTGATTTCCAGCTGTGCACTTACACAGAGCCTGGGCTGACAGAAGGAATCCCTTGGCTTGCCCATATTAACAGCAGGCCCATGACAGGCATCCTGCAGTGCCAAGGCCACGTGCTGGACCATGTGTGGACCTGGCTGTGGCTGTGACACTGAGCTCCCGAGGCCTGTGTGTGACACATGTTGGGTACATCTGTGCTGGTACACTGAACAGTGCCAGGGAATGTACCCAGGGACTGCACCTACATCGTTTAAGATGGATGGCCCAAAGCATGGTTTTAGACATGCAAGGCAGTTCTCTCCCAACCTCAGTCCTTCTGCCCCGTGAGCGGGACATGTGCTCTTAGGTGATCCCTCCAAGTCTGCTTCCAAGAATGGTGGGGACGAGGGAGATAGGGCCTGTCTGGTCCTCTCTCTTTGTCCCTCCCTCTCTCTCTCTCCAGCTGCCATAGTGAGTGAAGAGTCTGAAATGGCAGATGTCAATCATTTCTCGAGTGCTGGCATGCAGCCCTAACAGCAAAAGGTTGCAGACTTTGTGAGGTACCAACAAGGTCTCTCAAGTACTACGTGCAGTTTGTCACAAAAGCTGGCATTTCTGGCTGCAGACAAGGACTGGTTTCTGAACTTTCCATGTTTGTATACAGCTGCCAACGCCTTTAATGCAAACCAGCACTGCTCAGTTGTAAAAAGCTGCCTGTACTTTATATGTCTGCTATTTCTTCACATTGCTGCTGGGAAATCTTCTTGCCAAAGAATCTGTGGGTGCAAGCTTGGTCCTTGCAGATGTTGACCACAAGCACAGCTACTTCCTAGCCAGCCAGAAGTGTAACTCTGAATGTGAAGCATGTAGATAATGGCTCAGTGTATACTGGATTAGGGAGAGGCATGGAACACTATGAGGTTTGCTTTAGATGGCACACAGGAGATAGTAAAGGTCAATGGAGTTATTTTGAGCTGGGCATATACTCCAAGGATGGGTTTTTTGTGCTCTCTGGTCCATATCTGAGTTTCCCTGCCCCCAAGACAACTTATTTCTCTTTGCAGTAAGACTGGATGTGAACTGGTGTAAGTGCAGTTCAGATGCTGACACTGCGTGAGATGGAAATGCCCCGGCCAGGCACTGCAAAGATCTGTTCTGGTGTCTGCACAGCACACACCATACAGCTTCAGCAAGCAAGTACTCCTGGGTCTTGCAGCTTCTCCAGACATAAACTGTGCCTCATGAAAAGTAACTCATTACTCATTACATTTGGAGAGAATTCTCCATCTAGAAATCTCTAATTACATATCCCTAATGAGCTCTACTTTTAGTCTGAATTTGACACATTCAGCTTCTAGCCTTTTCCCTATTAACTCAGAGTTTTACACGGCCAAGTGTCTCTTTGTACAGGTATTTATAGCATTTTCTCTTTGTTGAGATTAGGTTCCTTCGATTTCTCATTGGAAGAAATCACCCAGGTCTCAAATGATTATTACAGACTTTTCCTGAACTCCTTTCACATTTGCCAATGTTGTTTTAAGAAATGGAAATGAGAAGTGAGGAGCCAATATCCAGATCAGTACTGTTGCTTTCAGTGGAAATTACATTTTTATGCCTCACATTTTGCTGTTTGGCTGTTGCAACACACTGGGAACTCATGTGCTCTTAGTGACTCATCAGGCCTCCAAAATTATTTTCTAAATCATTCTTTTCCAAGTGCCAGTCTATAACTCTAACCTACATTTTTGTTTCATACATATATGGCCTTGCCTTTAACTTTCCTACAGCACCTGCTGTTCAGGTGAGCCTTAGTTTTCACCACATCAGTCATGGGAGCTGACCTTATTAAACATGAACCCACCAGCTTTTGGGTTGCCTGCTTGCTAACTGTTATGGTTAATGGAGATGTCAACTCTTAGTTGCCTGGGACACCTTTTTGCTCACACTAGAGGCCATAATTTATATCATTACAGCCTGCCTGACCCTTTGGATGTCAGAAAAAGCACTGCATTGCAGTGGGGCATCCCACACCTGGGCTTTCTGGGGAGGAAGCTGCTGAACCTTGCTCCACACGCTCCCCTTGATGTTACAGCTCTCTGTTTGTGGTACCAGCAGCCTTGTCTTTGAGCTACCCCAGTTCCCCCTGAGATTGCCAGGACTCTCAGGCAGCATGACCCACCATCAGGCTGTGCTTGCAGGTGCTGCCAGAGCCCTTCAGGAAGGGCCTGCAGGCCTTGCTGTTTGGCCCAGAGAGGAGCTGGACCCACTGCAGTGCCCCAAACCTGGGTGTAGGCAGGTCCTGTGGCTACATGCCCACCCTAAGGCACACCAGTTGCATTCTGTGTATCCTGGCTGGGTTTGCCCTCATGGCAGCCTCGTATCCTGAGAATACCTGGGGTGGGTCGGAGAACGGGTGTTTCACACAAGGGCTTGAGACTGCTCTCGAAGTACAGTGTAGATGAGGCCCCAAATTCCTTCTTGTCACCCTGAGTGTTTGAAGATTCTGTTACTCTGACTGCCACAGCTCCATCCACTGCACCCTCCCGGCATGGTGGGTGTGCCTGGCTTGAGCGTGCACGGTAGGCAGCTAGTAGGATTGTCCTGCTGCTGAGGAGAACAAATGGGACACTGAGGCAGAGAAGAGCAGTGAATCTGAATCCCAAACCCCACTTTTTAGCCCACTTTCATAAAGACAGTAGGTCTTTACAACCATACTGCTGCCTGTCTGTCTCTTCCAGACCCTACAATGAATGAGGTGTGTTGGTGAGCTTAAAGTGAACTTGCCAGAAGGCTCTACTCCTACAGAAGTTAATTTTCTATAAGCAGCAAAAAGCAGTGGGTGAAAGGAGGAGGAAGGTTCTGCTCCTGCCCCACAAGCTCAACATGCTGGCTGTCTGCACACCAGCATCCATGGAGCTCAGGAGGAGCCACAGCACCTTCTGCCTCCTGCACAGCTGAACCTGGGGGATGAGAGGGAGAGAAGGACCCTGCACGTGGAGTGTGGAGGACAAGGCATGTGGAAAACCACTGCAAATGGTGTGGTGTGAGAGCTTGCTGGAAATGAACTGTGAGCAGGTGGCAACCTGGGCTTTGTAACCTTGGTAACCTCACAGACCAGCAGGTCTGGGGTCAGTAACACAGCACTCACCTACAGACTGCAGGGAAGAGTTCCTCTGTGGCAGTAACTTGTGCATCACTTGTCTCATTTCCAACAAAATGCCAGTGACTGGGTGTTTCAGGATCAGTTCTCTGCATCACGTGCACAGATCCCTCCTGATCCTCAGTGTTAATATACTGAAAACAGGAGTAACTGAACACTAATTACCATCCTGTCTGCACATTGCTGTCTACAGGAGCTCGTGCTCTGGGTCAGACCACAGGCAAACAGCAGCACTGCTGTGCATCCCCTACAGGCTCCATCCACAATCACCTTGTCTCTGGAGCCCTCTGTTGTATCTCTTGTTGGGCTGTCTGGATATGTGCTATTATTTGAGCATTATTTGAGCATTTACTATGTTGCAAAGCTTAATTAATTAGGTTTTTTTAAAAGTTGGGAAAATGAAAAGTGCTATATGAGTATTCCTAAATATTATCAAGTATTATAGAGCAATGGTTCACAACATCTTTTTTTTTTTCTGTTTTTTCTTTGCAGCTTTAAATTCCTATCTTGTACCACACAAGTTCAATTACCAGTAATAATCTGATAGACCATGTGTGAAATGATAATTCTGAAAAATGTGAGCAATAAATTCTAAAGGCAAGGACTCTTTTGTCATTATAAAACTATGTATATTTTAACATGTAATTTATTATATAACATATAAAACATATATATTTATGAAAGAGTATACATAAATATCATCACATGTATATATTACAAATAGGTATTACATGTCTGTATGTACATATGTATGCATGTGTAGAGACAATATGATAAAGGGAAGTCTTAGTAATTATTCACATTATAGATGACTATGGTGATATATCCCCCAGGAATAATATGCAGGTCCCTTTGAGTCACAACTTCTGTATTTCTGACACTACCATAGTAGCAATGATTCACAGCAAATATGAGATTATATAGTAAATTATACACCTTAAATCAGTCACCATCATAGTTTGCAATCAAAGGCATTCCTGGATTTACCTCAATATTATTTCAAGAACCTGTGAAGACATACAGGTACTGCTGAAAGGTTCTCTATCAGCACAGTGACAAGGTCACCTTATAAAAATCCAGTCAGAAGCTGGTAAGGAAAGGTTTTTAATTTCCTCCATCACACTGTGATACAAATGGCATTTTTTCACAGTGCAGTGTGTTTGTGTGCCATATGCAAATACAGGAGAAGTGACAGCAAAGGAAAGCCTGAAATATTCAGTACCAAATCACATTTATGTTTCGGGGAGTTTTGCTGATTTAATGGCTAAGAAAAAATACTGCAAGGACATTCTCATTGAGCAAGAATCAATGAAAGGCTTAAAAAATGAAAAAGAAATTAATTCTTAAAGCAGTGGGTGGTTCTACAGCCACATAATTAGCAGGTATTTCTAGTTTTTCTTCAGAAAGAATGCCAGTCAGCATTCATGTGATTGACAAGGACAATGCTGGTGTGAATGATGTATGGATTTGTATAGGCGGGCCTGAATGATGTGAAAAGAAAGGGTTTGTGATGGCTGGAGAGATTGGCAGCTGAAGGGCGGCAGGAGAGGGAGGTCAGTGACCAGAAAGTAAAGAAAATACAAAATTAAAATTGTGGAATGTAGATTTGTTTGGTGGCCCTATGTTCAGAGGAGGGGAAGCTCCTGCTGTCCAAGGGAGTCTCTGTTTCAAGTCAGGAGAAATGTTCTGTCTTTTCTCTCACTCTGCAGCTGTAAGAATAAGGAACTGCAGAACTATTGTTGGCTGTCTAAAGAACAGTCTGCAACCAACCTTTTCATGCTCTTGATCATGGCAGCTGAGTCTTCAAACCACTGGTGGCCTGACGTGGTAGAGTGACTTGAAGAGCCAAAACCCAGTGATGCTGGCAGACTGGTGATCCTTTGGTGGGATCTGCACCAGGAACACAACTGACTGTTCCAGGACTTGGATAAGCAGCAATTGTAACCAAGATACATGAGGTGAGAGGCACACGAAGTACTGGGGCCACCCACAGAAGTTAGGTCCATAAAGAATGAGTCATTAGGGCAAATTGTAACAATGTCAGTAGCTCAAAATACAGTACTTGGCAAAAATATTATTACTGTGCGTTACACTGGAACCAAAAGATCCTGCTAAATGCCATAAATCTTCTCTGAAACTACCCTGAGAATTGCAGTGTTGCTTTTGGCAGCATGACCACACTGTGACTCCAAAGCCCCACCTGCTGAGCCCACAACACACAGAGCTTTTCCAGCTGCCACCTTCATCAAATTTTGTTTTATCTACTTGCAGCTCCTTGGCTGTTTCAATGGGTTTAGCAATATCTGGGTGATATTTTTAAAATGTCACTGCTAACACATTTTAACTACACACTGACAAAGATTTAGTATTATTATAAAACCTGAAACCTGCTATCTTCAGTGCAGCAATGTGAGGATGAAGGCATTACTTTTGGAAAGGACATCAACTTCATTTCCAATTTTATGTCAAAAATACATCTGTAGATACAGTTTATGTCATAGCCAATTGCAGGCGCATTTAGATGTCAAACTGCTCATTTGCCAGACAAAACAAAATAGGCATCTAAGTACAATAAAATGTGCCTGCAATTATATGTGCCAGCAAAAATGACACCTGCAGATGTTGTCAAGTGCAAACATTGAAGAACACTTGAAATCATTTCCAAGTATGTGAAGTTTGAAATAAGTAGGACATGAATATCTATTGCCAGTACAAAGCACATCCTGCTTCTGCCCATGGAGGAATATCCACACAGTAATCCTGAATCCCTGATTTTTACACTTCTGGATCTTAAAGTCTTTTAAGCCTTAAACAAGATAAATAAAATAATAATTAAATACAATTTTAATATGGTCATATTCCTTGTTACTTTCCAACAGTGCTGTTAGTGTTTGTTCTTTTTTATTCCCTTATTTCTTCCTTTCCTCTCTCCCTCACATGGAAAATGCTCCTAGGCTGATTCCTCACTGTTCAGGGAAGGCTCACAGAAGTGACTGGCCTTTTGTGAGTGCAGTTTAATCATTAGTGCCAATGAATCCCACACCTTGGGCCTCTCTGTCAAGAGCCTCTGATCCCAAGCAGTTTTAGGGCAATCTCTGCCAACACTCCTTTTTCCATGGAGCTACTGTGAGTCATGATGGCTCAGCAACCTCGAATGTAAAGTAATTTAAAATTAGTGTGATAATTAAAAATTAGGAAGTGAGCTAGTGGAACACAAATAACTCTCTTGCACCTGAGAGCTAGGCAATAGCCCAGCATTCCCTTCAGGTGTCTTGGGGAGCTGCCCAGTGTGTTGCACTGTGCACAGTGAGCAGCTTCTTCCAGTAAAGGAAGCCTGCATGTGGCTCGTTTTGAAAACGTAACCCACTGGTGCCACTGTGTCGGGGTCAGAGCATTGACAAGGCTGACATGAGGCACTATTTTTGCAGAAGAATTACCTATTCCTTAAAGCATGACAAAACCCTGCCAGCTCTAAGACTGTGTCCATATTCAGAAAAAGTAGCAAAGCAACTCTTTCCTGACCATAATAGTCACCAAACTTCAGATGGTTCCAGGGGTATTTTTTTTAATATCAGAAATGTATAATGTAGCAAGTGTCAGTATGATCTGCTGAGGCTCTCTGCTCTCAGTTTGGCTGTTGTCTCCTTGGAGAAGGGAGGGTGAGACAAGATGCCTCAGAAGCTCCAAGTGGAGCTCTTTGAGGTTTCTAGAGGACTCTCCCAGCCTGTGTTCTTGGCTGAAGGCCTGCAGAGGACACAGGAAAAGGCAGCTTTCCATGAGCCCTTTCCTGCCCATGTGACTCTGACCTTATCCTAGCACACTGAGGTGCCCCTGCTTATCCTGATGTTGAGGGGCTCCTTCCATAGGGCCACCCCCACTAGACTCCAGCAGGGGCTGCTGCCAGACATGGAGCAAATTCTCCACTTGCCATCGCTGTTCTCTGTAATGCTGCCATGGCAAATCATGGAATAAAAGGACATATTCCCCATCTCCCTTTTGGTGAAGCTGTCTCCTTCCCCAACAACCATAAAGAGGAGTCACTGGGAAAGACGTGGGTTTTTTTGTACTTCCTTAAAGAACTTCGAAGATTTCCTAGGATTACATGGTCACTACAACTATTGACATGCACATCTTCCATTCATGAGTGTGTTCCTAAGTGTGTCTCAGCCATGTTACTGAGACACATTAGAAGGTATTCCTCTTCTGGAGCAGTATTGTCACTCTTCTGGATCAGTATTGTCACTTTCCAGAGCTCTTTGATCCATCACTGTGCATGCCCTTCATAATGATAATTTAGTAAGAGAGTCTGATACGTAATAATTCAATTTTGGAACTTCCCCTTTGTGTGTGTTGTGCCTTTTGTGTGCTGATATGAAATGGCACCGTTTCAAAACAAAATCGTGCTCTTGATATTTAAGATACCTTAGATAAGTGTAAGCACTTTTGCTATTTACAGCTTTATTTTCTGTATTTAACATGATACTGTCAGGTTGGCAGTTCAGAGATTGATGGTCTCTGATGAAGCCTGGAGGAGTTGCTAGAGAAGAAGCAGAAGAAGCAGTAGTTTTCCATACCTGCCTTCCATACTAGTGTCCCTTGGACCTGACCTCTTGCACCCAACCTAAAGAGCAAAAGGTTAGGAGAGCAGCCAGGTCTGTTCTGGGCCATGCCTCTTCACTGGGATGACCAGAGTAGGACTGACTAATTTTCTCCAACTTGGCTACTGATGTAGAAGAGCTTTACAAACTCAAGAAATCAAACTGAACTAAAATTGCTTTCAGAAATACTATATTCTGACCAGTCTGTTAGCTGGCCTTTAAGCTGCTGAAATCAAAAGATGAACTGTATATTGCTGCCAAACCAACAGGTTATCAAATAACCTGCTCTGAAAAGCATTTTCTGTTATGGAAACTGGAGGAAGACAAGGAGGCTGGGGAAGGGTCTGGAACACAAGCCATACGAGGAACAGCTGAGGGAGCTGGGGGTGTTTAGTCTGGACAAAAGGAGGCTTGTGGAGGACCTTATCACTTTCTACAACTACCTGAAAGGAGGTTGTATCCAGGTTGGTCTCTTCTCCCAGGCAACCAGCAACAGGATGAGAAGACATGGCTGCAAGCTGTGCCAGGGGAGGTCTAGGCTGGACATCAGGAGGAATTTCTTCACAGAAGGGGTGATTAGACATTGGAATTGGCTGCTCAGAGAGATGGTGGAATCATTGTTCCTGGAGGTTTTTAAGGAAAGACTGGATGTGGCACTCGGTGCCACGGTTTAGTTGACAAGGTGGTGTTTGGTCATGGGTTGGACTTGATGATCTCAGAGGTCTTTCCCAACCTAATTGATTCTGTGATTCCGTAATGCCACATCCAGTCATAATACAAATTCCTGCATGTGTTCTGCAGAAGCATTTCTTACAGAGCAATGCTTGGGTGGGTCCCTGGGCCATGTCCATTCTTGTGCCTGCTTTTCCAAGTTCCTCTCTGGATGATTGGCACAGCACATGGTGTGAGTCTTGCTGGTTGTTATTAGTTACCCTTGTACAATGTTCAAGAATAATTTTGTGTCGTTCAATTTCCAATTGGTATGAATTATAGTCTACTGGAGTGGTGTTTTAAACATGAAATGGAGAATAAGTGTTCCATGCCAGAAGTTTATCATAAATATGAATGAGAATGTCTGAGTGTAGAAAGCCAGCTGGGATAAGGAATTGTCTGGACCAAAAAGAAACATAACTTGACATGGTCTTATTCCTCCTGACTTCTGAAATAAGAGGACGCAATACCCAGAACAGTACCCAAATTTTGTCTTGGAACTTGTTCTCTTGAAAACTGTTCAAGAGAGTAATAACATACTGGCAGTGTGAGAGGGTCCCCAGGGCCTGCTCCTGCATAATCCCAATGTGGTGGGTCAGTTTCTTGGAGGGCTGCACAGGACATGTCTGCATGTGAGTTTGGAGTACCTGCAATGGGTCTGTGGGCCCTGGGGGCTCATACCTAAAAGTGCCAGGGACTTGGGAGGACTGCTGCTCCCAACTGCTGGTCCCAGCTGCTGGGCAGCCTGAGTGTCCCAGGCCACCTCCAGGAGGGATATTTCCAGTAACTGGAAAGATGTGGGGATATACTTAGAGAAAAGCTCCTTCTGCTCTATACAATTATGTATTTGCAGGCAAAACACAATATAAATAAAGCGTGAAGTCAAATCTCACTGCTCAAGAACACTTCAAGAAGGCAGACTGAAGTGGCCATGTCAAAACGTTTAGGAAGCTGCACGTGCCTTCATAATAGGGCAGCTGCAGCCCCACCATGAGACTGGAGACAGGAATGGCTCTAACATCAGGTTTTTGATTGAATAGTGCTCATACAGTCATTACTGAAATTAATTGCTGGAAAGGATTAGCTACTGTCTGGCTGGTTAGATGAATTCTTACTTTTCAAATACCTTACAAATTTCCACTGCATTAGACAGCTGTTTGGAGCATTTCAGCAAAACTGCGAGCGCAGTGAAATAAAGGAAATGTAAAAGGAGTTATGCATTTAAATTTCTAGTACTGTAGAAAAATGTGCAGCGACAGATTAACACGTAACTAAATTCTCTCAAGTAGAAAATGTCATGTTTTGTGTGGAGAGAGGGAAAAAATTCAGTGTGGAAGCCAAGGGAGTTCCTGATTTTTAAGCTAATTTGCCTCCCAAAGTGTATCAAGTAATTTGTAATTTACTTAAAACTGAAGTGCATGCCAGCTTACTAATAGTGTCAAGTGGAAAACAGGGATAGACATGCAGACTGCAGAATGTGCCTACATTCAGGTATCTTAGATCTCTGTATCTCATGTTTGCTAAAAATAAATCAAAAATCTAGAGCATGAGGTACAATCAAGTTCATAAACTGTTCCAGAATTCACCCATGCTTTGCACTTGTCTGAAAGGATTTACAGTTTAGTATGAGACAAGTCACTGAAAGTTACTATGAAAAAAAGAAATAAAGAAAAAGTAAAATAAAGAGGGAAGTAAGAGTGTGTGTGTTTGGGGTTAGAAATCCAGCAGCCTGATGGAGGTGAGGCTTCTGCAGCCCCATGGCCCCAGGCCCAGCTGGAAGGAAGACTGAGTGTGCACCTGCAGTGGGAACACACAGCCCAAGTACAGATATTGCTGTGCATGTGCCCACCCACACAGACCCTTGGCACTCAGCTCATCCAGTAGCTGGTCCCCTGGAGCCCCTGGACTCCCAGGTGCACTCACACACATATATACAGTGCTGTGGGTTGGAAGGGGTCCCAAAGATCATCTCATCCCAACTTCTCTGCCATGGGCACCGAAACCTTCCACTACACCAGTTTGCTCAAAGACCCATCCAACCCGGCCCTGAGCACTTCCAGGGATGGGGCATCCATAACGTCTCTGGTATGTCACCACCCTCACAGTCTGGAATTTCTTCCTAACATATAAACTTAATTTTTCTTCTTTTCAGTTTGTACCTGTTACTCCTGGTCCTATCACTTGCTGACAAAGAGTCCCTCTCTGGCTCCCCTGTAGGCCCCTTCAGATACTGGAAGTTTGCTATGAGGTTTCCACACAACCTTCTCTTCTCCAGGCTGAACAGCCCCAATGTTCTCAGCCTGTCGAGTATGTGTGTATACGTGTATATGTACTCTGACATACAGTGTGCACGCACTGTGCTCCCTCCAGTTCCTGGCACCCCAGAAACACGGACACTGTGGATCTCTGCCTGTTTTCCTGTGGCAGGCACTTGGTTCCATACTCACAGGAACAGAAGACAGAGCCCCCTCAACCTGGAAATTAGTCAGAAATGGAGTTTAGTAAGAACAGTCAGTGGTGACAGGGCGAGCAAGCCATGGTCAGACTAGACACCTGTATTGACCATGACGTGCTACTGGCCTCTTTTATGCCCTTTTCTCCCCAGAAAGGGTGAATAGACATTGGAATGGGCTGCCCAGGGAGGTGGTGGAGTCACCATTCCTGGAGGTGTTTAAGGAAAGATTGGATGCAGTACTCAGTGCCATGCTCTAGTTGAATGGTGGTGTTCAGTCATAGGTTGGACTCGATCTCAGAGGTCTTTTCCAACCCAATTGATTCTGTGATTCTTGCACAACCCCGAGATGCTCCTCCTGCATCCCACGAGGAATCCCACCCCTGCAGGTAGCGACCCTGGGTGACCCAGAGAGCTGCTCCTGGTGGGTGCCTCTCCTGGATCACAGCGCTGATTGTGGCTGTGACAGCCCGGGGAGCTCACTTGGGAGCCGCTTGGCCCCGATAAGGTGTTTGGGTTACCTTCCCCCATCCTCATTCTCCGCTCCTTCGTGCTAAGGGAAATCAGCCTTTACCTATCGGCCAGCAGGGTGAGGCGTGCACTTCGCCTTCTCGGCCCTACGGGGGACAGCCATGCCTGCCCTAAATCACACCAAAGAACCACTGCTCGAACTCTGCTCAAGGCCAAGTTTTTCTCTGGCAAGACCCACACTTTACTCCGAGCGCCTTCCTCCTTCCGTCTCTCCCTCCTCCCCTTCCTCCCTTCCTCTCTCCCTCCTCCGCTCCCCTCTTTTCCCCTCTCTCCCTCTCCCGCCCCCGGGCGGGACGCGCGGAGCTCTCGCGAGAGCGCCGGCCCCGCTCCCTTTCCGGCGCGTGGCGCGGCGGTGGCGGAGGCCATGGCGCTCTACAACTTCAAGAAGATCACGGTGGTTCCGTCCGCCAAGGTACGGTCGCGTTCCCCTGCCGCTTGCCCTGCCCCGGCCCTCAATGCCCTCCGCACCGGGCCGCCCTTCCCTCCCGGCGGCTCCCGAGGGCAGCGCTGCCCTCCCTCTCCTTCCGCGCTGCCGGCGTGGTCCCGGCCTTTGCCTCCTCCCCCTCCGCGGGAGCCGTGGACTCGCCCTAGACTGCGCTCCTGGGCCCGGCGGCCCGTACCATGCACGGTGTCGGGGGGTCTTGTCTGAGAGGATCCTGAGCCGGAATCCTGAAGCGGAGCTTCTCCCTGCGGCGGTGTCAGGGTGGTCCCCACAAAAATTCCTCCTGTTTTCCGAACTTGTCATACGGAGCCTCATCACGGCGGCTTCCTTCAAAGTAAAGCCCTCTGCTAATCCGAGGAAGGGGGTTTAAATTAAGCACGGTGAGGGGAACTCCCCGAAGGGCTCGGACCGACCGGGGCGGGCTTTGGAAAGGAACCCACACAGGGAATGTGCAAACTCCTTTCTCCTGCCTGGGAGTGGGAACCTGTCCTAAAACATACGTGTCAAACTGTGGATGCGCTTAACTTGACAGCGTGCTCTTACACCGAAATGAACTTCTTGCCTTTACAAGAACCTGACGTTTTGTGTAATTAATCATGTTTCCTCCATTGCAGGACTTCATAGATTTGACATTGTCAAAGACTCAGCGAAAGACCCCAACTGTCATTCATAAACATTATCAAATCCATCGGATTCGTCACTTTTATATGCGAAAAGTCAAATATACTCAACAAAATTACCATGACAGACTCACTCAGATCTTAACAGATTTCCCCAAATTAGATGTAAGTGTTTTCTCATTTGTTGATTTCACTGTGTAGAAAATTTTGACTGATTTCCAGTAATTTGTACTGTGAGTAGATGTGTGCAAACCTGTACTGCAAAAGTAAAAAGTTCTTACTAGGAGTGGAACTCTTAAGTTGTGTCCATGGATGATTATTAAAGGTTGGGTTTTACAAGCTTTTAGCTCATCAAATGTATTTGCCAGAAGTTGCTGTTGAATGAAGAGAAAATGTGGGGATTTTTAAGTATGTAGTGTTTGCTTATTTCTTCTTTATGTGTGCTTATGGAAATTGTGCTTATGGTTAGTCTTCCCTAGAAAATAGGTGAAGAGAGCAAGAAATAGCCTAATACACCGTGTTGCTTTCCAGCTTCAGGTCTTCAGGAGTTAATTTGATGACATGAATGTTGTTCTTGGCCCCACAAAGGGTTGTGTTGGAAACACATAGTGTTCACTTCCCAACAACTGTGACTGGATCCATGTGTCCAGTGGGACTTTTTTATGGGCAGTTTTCTGCTCATGCTTAAATTGTTGACCCGCCACCATATTTTTTCTTGATATTTTCATATCCAGTGAATATTACTCCAGAATGTCCAGAAAAGTTTTCTGTGTTTTTTTTTTTTTAACATCACATGATAAAATTTCTGCAAATAAATACATAATTAGCTGAAATACTTTGTTTAAAAGATTTGAACCTGGAATACCACTTCCTTGTAAAGGTGAAGGATTTATTTGGGCATTGAAGAAAACCTTTTTATCCAGTCTTGCACAGAATTAAATGTAGTACTGAGAAAAAGGGAGAAATTAATAGTGTTGCTGTGTTTCTGCTGTAGTATGGATTTCCTTTTAGAGACAATTTCTGTAGGTTACTTGCAGTTTTTTTATGTAAAAAAAAAAGTTTTCAAAGTTGTAACAGGAAGTATTTTACAAAGCAAAAGATCAAAGATGTGTTTGCGGAAGAAATTCAATGCGATTAATGACGAAGCAGATTATTTTTCTTACATAAGATAATAATGAAAACTGTTTGGCTTTTAGTGTCATTTGAGTTGCTGCAATGGAGAAAAAAAAAGGATTTGTATAATGTCCAAGAAACAGTCCTTGTAAGGAAGGAAAATACAAGACAATTTAACGTTATGCTTTTGTTTTAGGATATCCATCCTTTCTATGCAGATTTGATGAACGTTCTGTACGACAAAGATCACTACAAGTTGGCTTTGGGGCAGATTAACATCGCCAAGAATCTGATTGACAAGTAAGGGGTGTTTGTGTCTTTGGTTGTGCGTGGGGCTGGTTGGTGGGCGGGGTGGCTGAGCTGTGCTCCCTGTGCCCGCAGCGTGGCCAAGGACTACGTGCGCCTGATGAAGTACGGAGACTCCCTGTACCGCTGCAAGCAGCTCAAGCGCGCCGCCCTGGGCCGCATGTGCACCATCATCAAGAGGCAGAAGCAGAGCCTGGAGTACCTGGAGCAAGGTTGGTGTTACACTTGGCCTAAAAAAAGCCTTGTGAGTTGGATGGAAGGTTGATTAGCCTCGAACACGCTGGGAACACAGGAACAGTTTCAAAATCCCCAAATACTTCAAATTTCTTTTTCAACAAAATAGTTTTCCTTTTGGAAATTCTTTAAACTTTATGATACTACTAACAGTGATAAAACTTCTTTGTCTTAAAAGTCACAGCCATGCTTTTACTTAGCATTCTTTTCACTAACATATGCGTGAAAAATACAGCTAAAGATCTTGCAAACCTTACTCCTTACTCCTGAAGGACTTACTAGTCCTTCAGGTAAAATTGCCTGATTTGGTGGGGGCTTTCTAGCTTTATTTTTTAAATATTTATAAAATTTTATTTTTTGTTTGTATGTAGATATTTGTGGAGTATATGCTTATATATATATATATATTCTATATTATTATTTCATAAATGGCCATATTATATCAGAAATGTTACGAATTTATATGTAAATTCAGCATATGTATTTTTATTCCATCTCAGTAAAACCTAAATTTTTGCAGATATTTTAAAAATCTGTTTAACTTCCCAGTGCGACAACATCTGTCTCGTTTGCCAAGCATTGATCCCAACACAAGAACTCTGCTCTTGTGTGGCTACCCAAATGTTGGGAAATCCAGCTTCATAAATAAGGTATGTGAGTGGTTTTCCCAGAGATAATACTGGGATACCATTTAAATAAAGTAACTTTTAAACAATTTGATACTGTTGTGGCAGTGTCTGATGTGCGTGGTAGCAAGTTCAAATGTGTGAGTAGAGGTTGAATGAAATTCCTGGAGGAATAAATGTAAAGTTATGATAGATTTCACTTTTAAAAATCCTTATCTTTTCCAAAATAGCATGTATCCCATTAGCATATTTTGTGATAGAAAAATGCTTGCAGAGAAGCTAGAACAACCATTTTTTAGCTTTTTTTCCCCCTGTACCAAAGGAAGTGTATTAGAATTATGATGTATGCTTGCAACTTCAGGAAATTTTAAATAAGGATGTGGGACTAAATCTTGTTTCAAGGTCACAAGAGCAGATGTAGAAGTTCAGCCTTACGCCTTTACCACGAAATCTCTCTTTGTGGGACATATGGATTATAAGTATCTACGTTGGCAGGTAAGAGCTGTTACTATTTTGCATTTTCTGTAAAGAATGAGCTGGTTATAGTCTGATTTGCCTTTTTGCACTGGGAGTTGCATTTCTGTGTCTGTATGAGACCTGCTGTGTCTGACAGCTGCTGTGCAAGGTACAGTGTGCCAAATGAGGGCAGCAGTCAAAATCTGCTCTAAAAATGTATGTGTATGGGTGTGTTTTCAATTGGAGGAAAGAAGGGAAATGGAATTATTGATTAAAGCCAGCTCACTTTTTATCACTGTCAAATTCTGGGCCAAGTTGGGGCACTGCTTTCCCTGCCTCTGCAATACTTGTGTGTTGGTTATGCCGAAACCTTGTTCTTCTCCCATTTCTCCATTTTTATGTTTTTAGTTTGGCTGAGTTTACAGTACTATTTGTGACTCAAAGGAAAAAGTGTCACTGTCTTAAAAAAACCTGTCGATGAAAAATCAAGCATATGTTCTGAAATAGTTCATAATTATCCTGTAATAACACCTGGCTTAATGCTGTTAATTTCAGGTAGTAGATACTCCTGGTATTTTGGATCACCCCCTGGAGGACAGGAACACCATTGAGATGCAGGCTATCACTGCCCTGGCACACCTGCGTGCTGCTGTGCTCTATGTGATGGATGTGTCTGAGCAGTGTGGCCATAGCCTGGAGGAGCAAGTGGAGCTCTTCAGAAATATCAAACCATTGTTTGCTAACAAGGTGAGTTTGGTCCACATTATTAATAAACCCCAGGAGTTTATAACATGGTAACTTGAATTAAGATTTTTTTTTTTTGCTTTTTTTGTCAGCCACTTATAATTGTTGCAAACAAATGTGATGTGAAGAGGATTTCAGAGCTTCCTGAAGAGAGCCAGGTTAGGATACTTCTCTCACCTCTTTTTCTGTCTTCTGACATTTACAAAAGTACTCTGTGTGTTGTGGATGGTTGTAATTTGTATTGGGCAAAAACTTTTACAGGATCATTTCTTTACTGAACTGCTCTAACAGTGCAGTGGAAAGCAGCTTTACAAGTGTTGACCCCACCTTTCTTTAGTACTGTCTAATGTAGATCCTTGCCTGAATATTGTAAATGCCAAACAAGGCAGGTTCTTAATGGTTTCAGAAATCTCTGATGCTGTGAGAACTTTCAATTACTGCTGTAGTTGGAAGATAGACATTAACTTTACTCAGTAATCCTTTCAGTGACAGTTCAGAGACAGTGAACACTGGACTGAGAGGTGTTACTGAATACTTGCAATAGAAGGTCCTGCAGGGCTAATTTTATATCTACAGGTTAAAGCACATAGAATTTGTGTTTCTCTCACTTTCTTTTTTTTCCCATTGTGGATCATTTATAGGTGCCTTTAGAAAGTAGTTAATTGTGTATAAAAGAACAGATTAAATAGAACTGTAGTTGTAAACTTCCATCATTTTACACCACCTTCTAATAAAATAGTAACACATTGCGTGTATTGATACAGGATTATTTCTGTTCTTAATGTATTGGTATATTAAGAAATGCACATGATGTAATTATTTGGGATAATTTTTCAATTTTAGAAAATATTTGAAGCTTTTGAAGCAGAAGGATTTTCTGTAATAGAGACAAGTACTCTAACTGATGAAGGTGTAATCCAGGTTAAAACAGAGGTAGGTGTCTCCTCTTAGTTTCATTCCAAATAAACAACTAATATTTTGCTTCACTAGTATGAATTTCAGTTAAACTGCATTATAGTGATAAATTTCAAAAATATTTTCCTTTATTGCTTGTTGAGCCTCAGTGGACTTGGTTGAAAATGGAAAATAATGTCTGATACAAATAATCTTTTTTTAATTGTGAGTTTTTTCTGAGTCCTGTTAAAAAATATTTATCTCCATATGCATCTTCCCATAATACCTTTTATATAAAATCATTTGGTGCTTTCTTGAGAGTTAGAGGTATAAGAAATTAGACAATAAGATGTGCAGGTGGATATTTGGGATTGGAGGCCTGTGGTGTCATTTGTTGTATCTGGAGGGCTTCATTCCTCACCTTGCATTGCCACGTGCCCTTGCAGGCCTGTGACAGACTGCTGGCCCATCGTGTTGATACTAAAATGAAGGGAAACAAAGTGAATGAAGTCCTGAATAGATTACACTTGGCCATGCCAACCAAAAGAGATAACAAGGTAGGCTACATAGTTACACTATTTCATGTATTTCCCAGTACTTCTGAAGTAGGATAAGAATTCTCTTGTTGTTAATACGTGAACAGATTCACATGGTGAAATTTTCTAATTTATTATCTCTAAGTGCCTTTCCTGGTGGGAGCTTGGGGTTTTGTACTCTTCAAAAATACATCACAGTGCAGGCAGTGATTTATAGCAGTGTAAAAAAAATTATTTGAACCTTTTTTCCCTTTTTTATTGGGGTGAATTAATTCCAGGAGCGGCTGCCTTTCATACCTGAGGGAGTAGTAGCACGGAAGAAACGCATGGAAGTAGACACTCCCAAGAGGAAGCTGGTACGTGGCATCTCTAAATCAGGAAATCAGCAAGTGGATTTTAAATTTGCTCTATTAGGCCATAGCTTCTAAAATAGATGGTACATAAAGCAATGTATGTCTTTTCAGGAGAGAGATCTTGAACTTGAAATGGGAGATGATTACATTTTGGATCTGCAGAGTAAGTATTACATAAAAATTGGTATTATTATTACTAAGTAGTAAAGTTTGGCTATTTTAGCCTTAAGGGGAAATACCTAAACCTGGTTCCTTTCAACTAAATGCCAATGCCACCATTTTATTGCATATTATTGTTCTGTTCTGGAACTGGTGATTTTCAGTGACTTGTTTGATCTTCAGGACTGTTGTCTCCCAGTTGTTTCCCATTTTAGAGTCACAGACATAAAACGACTGGTCTGATGATACCAAGTGATTTTTTCATTCCATTCTATATTACACTACCTCATTAATTTTTAATGATCTCTTTGTTAAGAAAGTACAATATGAGAGAGACTGCATGTATTGTGTTTCAGCTAAGCATTTGTTGCCTGTTATGTTCTGGGACAGGGGGTTGTGCCATTATTGAGCAATCTTTGGCTGTAGGACGGAGATCAGAAATATATGTGAATGTGGCAGAGATGCTGCCAGATTTCTTAGGGATATGGCACTTTGTTGGTCTGTGTTCTGAGTGTTGCTTTTTGTCACTGAGCATTCTTTGAAATTAATTTTTGTCTCTCTGTTAATTCTTGTATTTTTAAGAATACTGGGACTTAATGAATTCATCTGAGAAATATGATAAGATACCAGAGATATGGGAAGGTCATAATATACTTGACTACATTGATCCAGATATAATGAGGGTGAGTTTTCCATTTTTTGGTTTACACTTTTCTTGCCTCTTTATCTTTTATTTGTTTCATGTCAGTTACTATTTGTAGATTAAAAACAATGTAGCATGAGAAACTGTCTTACATTGTCTGCACTTGCCATGGGGAAAGATACCATTTTTGAATGATCAATGACAGAATCTCAGAGGAATGGAAAATTGCTTTACCTTGTCAGAATGAGGATGATCCTATCTGTTCCATTTGAAAATATGAAGTTTGCAATCAAACTTACATTTCTTAATTCTTTGACTACACCTACAGGAATGTAGCTAACTTGATGTATTTTTAATAGCATGAAATCCATCAAATTTACATCTACTGGAGCATGATGTTGAAGGAAATTGACTCAATGCTCAATTTATAACATTTTTATTTAATAACAATCACTGGTTGGATTTCCTGCTGGTTGTTAAGGAGAAGTGGTGAGTGCAGCCTACAGAGACTGCCATTATGCAGTTGGGTTTCTCTGGATTGCTGCTGTTCTGGACTCATGGTGAATGTCAAAAGAGAAGGGTTTTTTGGGGTGTGTTTCCAGAAATGGCACAGCAAGCAGAGCTCACAGGACAGCACAGCTCCTTTCACAGCCTGGGCAGCCTTGAGCAGTCACACAAATTTAGCCAAGTGATAATGTGATGTGATGGAGTCAGTCTGCACAGTAGTGTGTCTGTAGGTTCACAGTGATCTGTATCACCAGCTGCTTTAGGTGTGGCTGGCAGGGTCATTACCAGCTAAGGTAGTTCCTTCTTGGAAGGGCATATGTGCTGTCATGGCCCAGGACCATGCAAGAATGTAATGTTGAGGATTTTAAGTCAAGGGTCTGATCTCCATTTTACCTCTTGAAAATCTAAGAAACTGGAAGAACTGGAGAAAGAGGAAGAGCTGAGAGAGGCTGCTGGAGAATATGAGAGTGAACCAGAAAGTGAAGATGAAGAAATGATGGAAATCCGACACTTGGCAAGACAGATCCGAGAAAAGAAGAAACTGAAAATCCTGCAGTCAAAGGAAAAAGATGTTCATGGTCCAAGGATGCCTAGAACAGCTAAAAAGGTGAGTATAGACCATGTTCTGTAGCAAAATCTTACTGATGGGTAACAACACCATGAAAGCAAGTAACACTGTCAGGTATGGAACTGATGGCTTCTTCTCATACTTGGCCCTCTCGCTGCTTCCCTCTGCTCTCCCACCAGTTCTGGTCACTGCTTAGCTGTGGAGGCCACACCAAATGAGGGATGGTAGCCCTTCTGTGTCACATAAGTGCATCTTGTGAAAAATTCCACATATATTGCAGAAAATGTTACAAATAATACAATTCGGTTTGTTTAACTGGGTTCTTTCATTGTATAGTGTTATTGTTTGGTTGGTTTAAATTAAAATAATTATAAGAATTAGACAATTACTTGCAATCACAATGGTGGAAAATTAGTTATGGGGCCCTCACAGTTGTGGAAAAGGTCATGTTTCTTTTTGGAAGCCAGGTATCTTTCTGATGGCAGAGTGTCTTGTGACCAGTCCAGGACAATTGCAAGGTGAAAAACTGATAATGAGACATTTTGAGAAAATGAACCTAGCTGCTGTTGCCCCCAATATCTCTTGCCTTTTCCAAAGTGTATGCCTTTTGGGAGAAAAGTAAACATTCTTGACCGAAATACCTCTTCTTGTCAGCTTCCCCCCAAGAAGGCAAACTATTTGTAAGACCTTAGGAAATGATGGGCCATTGCAATCCTGTGAAGCAGGATTTATGGGTGAAGAGAATTAAGTTGCAGTAAATGAAATGTGGAGGTAGGAGTTCAGTTACCTTCTTGTGGATATGATAAAGCTAAAAGTAGATAGTAAATGTAATGGGCTTGTGGTGGTATTTTGAGACCAAAAATAAGGTGGAACCATTCCTTTTGGAAAGAAACATGTTTTCTTCACTGCCTTTTTCAGGTCCAGCGGAAGGTGCTAGAGAAAGAGATGACTGATCTTGGACTTGACATGACTAATAAAGATGATGTAAGTTTTTGCTAATTAAACACAATATTTGTCTAAAAGGCATTTACATT
This sequence comes from Climacteris rufus, assembly GCA_013398175.1. NCBI lineage: Eukaryota > Metazoa > Chordata > Aves > Passeriformes > Climacteridae > Climacteris > Climacteris rufus. Next base: position 455,689 of record VZRZ01002082.1, on the reverse strand, counting down.
TCTTTGAGCACATTTGAAATGCTTATTACAGTTGGCACAAAAGAGAGAAGTGGGATCTATTAAGGACAAAATAGGAACCCTAGATGAGGCTGTTAGTATTGGAATTTTTTCAGTAGCGTGACCAAAACAGGTTGGGTAAGCTGAAAAAATAAATTAACATTTGCCAAGAATCATGTAGATATGTGCACTGCCTTCTTGGAATTTGTGTAGGATTCAACAACAGGCTTGGCTAAACATAATTGTCAAGTCTGCTTTGTTGGATGAAACTCTCCTATGTCAGAAATAGTAATAATGACAGGCTGATCTTTTTATAGTTTATTAATTCTGTGAGCTGTAATTGAAGTTTTTGAGGGCAGCTGGCATCTGTAAATGTAAGGCAGCTAAAATACTTGAAACAGAGATTGGCCTTGAGGAGAAATTGCATTTTAACAGAAATTTAAAAAAAATCCATTTTGTACAGCAAATCCAGCAGTATTACAGCTCCCTAGATCTTGAGACCTCTCATTCTTTTGCTAAACAAGGAGTTAGGAAACAAGGAATGTCAACACTACACATCTGAAGCAAGCATTTCTGGTTCTCAGAACTGCCATGCCATGTTGGTGTAGGAGTGATCTCAGTGAGAAGGAATTTAATACTTCTGCTTTAACATGATAAGTCTTTGTGTCTCAAATTCTTCAGGGCTTTGCTCTGTACACAGGACACTTATCAGGGTAGGTTTCTTCATTGCTTTTTTGCTCTTGTAAAATTGCTCCAGTGTTGCTATCCAGTAATTTGTGTCTTTTTATTGATTACTTAGGAGTCTACTCACAAAAAAAAAAAAAAAGCAAAACGTGGAGTTAGTAACTGTGGAGGAGAAAAGCTAATATTCACTGGAATTGGAGTGTTTCTGTAGGACAGAGAGGCAGTGGCCAACAGCCGTCAAGGTCTTTACATCACTAGGGAATAACCAGTGTGATTTATTACAGCAATCCACTTCCTGTTTCTCCTGTGACTCTGATTAGAAATGAGCATGTCTGAGCTGATGGTTTCTGGGTCTGGTGGTGAAGTGCTGTTGTCACTTGCAGGCACATTACGTGAGAAGGTCCCGTAGCAGCACCAGGAAGCGCAAGCGCGACGAGTCCGAGACGCCGCGGTCGGTGTCGCGCAGCCGCAGCCGCAGCTGCTCTCGCACGCCTCGGGACGTGTCCGGCCTTCGGGATGAAAAGGTGGGTTATGGACCAGCAGGGCTGTACTTGGACAGCTCCTGGAAACTTCAGAGTAGGCTGCTTATGTTTGTCCAAAGTTTGGTCTCTTTGCAGCTTCCTCATCTTTTCATTTGAACTCTGTACTTTAGAAATGCCACTTTCCTTCTTACAAATAACATGTAATAATACAGACCAAGGAAGTACCTTGTAATTTTTGTCTCTAAATCCAAATGAAGAACAATCCTATGTTAGTGTACTGGGAAGAGTTTTGCTAAGAAGGGTTAGTGTCACTTGCAGTGATACTGCTCTAGATTTGCAAACGATGGCATGTGTTCAGTGTTAATGTCCTTGCTAAAACCATCCAACTTAGTGGGTTTTTTAAAGGTAAAGCCTGTTATCTGAATTACTGAGGAAGTTAACTCTGCAGGTTTGTTTGTTTTTAAATAGATGGTGAAGAAGGTCAAGATCATGGCAAAGAAAGCTCAAAAGAAGATGAATCGCCTGGGCAGGAAAGGAGAGGCAGACAGGCACATATTTAACTTGAAGCCAAAACATCTGCTGGCTGGAAAGAGGAAATCTGGTAAAACACAGAGAAGATAAGCACTCTCCTGAATCAAAATTAAAAACTAAATGTATGGAAACTAATGTCTAGTCCTGTCATTCTTTTTGGTAGTAGTTGGTGTTTAAGGGTGTATTTTGTGTTGGTGATTTGAGACACTTTGAGCTGAGTTTCGATACTTTGATGTTACAGTTCCAAGCAATACTGTGAGATAGTTCTCAATAGTAGTGGCAGAAACCATTTATAAACAGACATAAAAACCACTTTCTTCCATGTTCTTATTCCTGATTTTGATGTATCAGTAAAGCATTTATATTTCTATATAAAAGTAATTTAAAGTGAGGTTAAATCTAGAAATGGGAACACTTTGTTAATCTACCATTAATTAAAAATGCCCAAGTTCAGTAAGGTCTGGCTTGCTGCATGGAAGTAATTCCTTCATGTATGTGATGAGTTTATATTGCTGGTGAAGGCTGAAATTGCTGCTGAAGTAACAGGACCCAGCAAGGACTGCACAAAGTTCCACTTTGTGCACTGAACCACGTTTGAATGCCCGGGAGAAAGGCTGCCAGGTCACTGAGATAAAGGGTGACTGGAGGAGAAACTGCAGTTCTAGTACTGACCTGCCATCTGTAATAACCTAAACTGGTGTGGCAGGGAAGGTTACAACTTCAAATATTTCAGATTAATATTAGTATTTCAGATAGCAGAGAATGAGTATCAGAATGAAATTTTGTTCCAAGTGCATGCTACTGTTATCCTCTGCTTAGCAAGACATTTTCTCTTCAGGATCTGATAGACAAAATTTTGTATCTGTTAAGACAAAATGTATTGTCAAACATGAAATATTTCCTTTTCATCTCTACTTGGTCAATAGTTACCTAGAGGTTTAGTAACATTAGACATTGTAATTGTGTTGCTTAAACACAATACACTTAAGTGTATTTAAGTACACTTAAAATGCATATTAAAAACTAACACACACCCTAAAAAAGGGGGAAGAGCCCTTAAATTAGTACTTCTTTAAATACAACCAGTAACTGTTCAGATGTCAGCTTTTGCATCATGTGTAAATCTATACTGTTTCCCTCATCTACTCTGTGTAATAAATTCGGAATTAAAGCACATTGTAATGCTGCAAAAACCAGTGTCAAGAAAGACTAGGGATTTCACGGAACCACTTAGCAAAATTTTTCTCTCAGCTTCCTTCTGCACACTTCAGGATAGGCTTTGCCACCTTTTGCTCCAAGCTGGCCCTTTGAACTGGAAAAGCAGCACTTTGTTCCGGCAGATCTGTACCCTGCCCACCTCGTGCTGCCCGCTGCAGTTTAATGGGCAGGGTGGTGGTTATAGCATAGCAATGACACAGATTCTCTCTCTGGCTTCATGTCTGAAAAGAAAACAACAGTCCAAGGGTTCAGGTATAAGGTCTTTTAATCATAAACTGAGATTTAAGAAGTATTTGAGAAGCACTCTATGAGCTGCAGCTGGGTAACACAGCTGATTGCACTGAATTCAAGAGAGCTGCTACATCACATCGCTGTTCCCTCAGGCAGTATTTGCTTCAAGACAGAAACATCAGATCTGGTCAGCATACAACAATCTTGGCTCTGAAACCTCTCAGTGTTGAACCACTGCAGGTGCTGGTAGAGAGAAGCTTCAGTGCTGCAGTCACAACTGGGATGAGAAAGAGAAACCCTGACTGCTGGAAAAAGTTAATTTTACCCTGAATCCAGACTCAGACTAGTTACAACCATGTTTTACTTGCATGAGAAGTGCTATGACAAACATCCAGTTTCATCAAGACAATTCTGTGAGAAGTTAACATAAGAAATGTAGTTTGGGTAGTGTGCTAACAAAAGAAATCACAATTAAGCTTTTTTTGGGGAAAACCCCAAAATCATTAATTAAAATTGAAGCATTGTTGAGTATTTGTCTTACTGAAAAGAGCCTTCCATTTTACTCTTGTTACTAGCAATTGACTTCAAGATGAAAATAAATTGTACCAGAGTTGATCTTAATGAACTGAGAGCAAGACCCAGTGTAAGCCACAAATTGCCAGTCTTGAATTTTGGGATTCAGTGGGTTTGAGTTGTCTGGGAATGACTATTATGGGGAAAAAAATGTCCTTGTATCAAGATGCCTTTGTCCTCTAGAAGATGAAGAAGAGCCATTAAGTGCATATCCCATCTCCAAAGATAGGCTACTTCTGGCATTATCCAGGTGCCATTTACATTTGGTGTAAGCAACTCTTTTTTAATATATGTCCAGGACTCAGCATCAACTAATCAGAAAAGCCTGGTGGGGAAAAAAACCCCAAACATTGTTTATTATCTAAAGCTTCAACACATATGTCAGCACTTCCAAGTCAAACTCACTCCACACAGACAATCCAATTACTTAAGCTTTTGTGGGTTTGGTTAATTATAGAGTACAGTAGCTGAAGAGATTTGCTGTCTGCAATTAAAAATAATCCTCATTACTTTGAATGTTTTTTTTTCTTCTGGCAACTGGTCTTCTCAGCCTGGCTGCAGAACCCACGTTCCTGTGTAATCCCTGTTTAAGGCAGTCAGGTTCAGTGGGAATGCACCAGCCCTCTGTGTGAGCTGGGCAGGAGGGGCCCAGGCTCCCTGCCAGGGGTGCAGGGCACACTCAGGCTGAGGATCTTTCACCAGGCAGAAAGGGAAACCCAGGAATCCCTTGCTGTTGTTACCCATTTTACATGAGATCAAGCTTAACTTGCCCAAGAGAACAAGGGTGAGGGGGAAGAGAAGGTGTTGACAACAGAAGAAAAAACATTGGCTATAACAACATCTGTACAAACTAAACATGCTCCATGTGGATCAATTCTCTGCACTTCAGTCATGATTTATCAGTGTTAAAGAGACAACACATCATTGCTAGCCTTCAGCACCTTTTATCCCAGCTAGTTACATTCGGTGTATTTTTTCATGCTCAACAAATTTGTTCAAGTTCTGTAAGTTATCCCACCACTTGAAAAGAAAGGTCTCTGCTATTAGCTTGAACCATGGGGTAATCTTGACTTCGTTCTTGGCAGCTTTGTCCAGGAGCTGTTTCAGTTCTTTCTGTGTCACGTAGCAGTAGCTCTGGATCTCGTTAGGGTCAGGATTCAGTGTCACATCCTTCTGCACAAATAAGATGTAGTCTATCTCATGTTCTCCCCAGACCCCATCAGACTGGGCCTTGTAGTGAATTCGTGTCAGGTAGGAGATTTCTTCTGGAGTTACCTGCAACCAAAGCACTTGTCAGAACTGGTGCCAGACCAGAACACTTGCACTGCTGGGCACTGCAGTACAATTTATCACCTATTATCTTCTTCCTTAGGAATTTTCTCCCAGGTGTACAACTGCAGTGTACTTTTTCACAAAGAATTACTAGGAAAGAAAAACTTAAAGCACTTTAATGCTAGGAATTGCACAGTATTTCTCTAGTCAGGCTCACTGTAATACTTACAGTATGTTTTAAATAATGTTTACCAGACTTCTTGCACACTCACTGAGCACGGGTGAACACAAACACTGGCACCTTTTCCTCACATCTCAAGGAAAAGACTTGACAACTACTGAAGCCAAGGTCAGAACTGAGTACTGACAGACCATGTGTAACCCTGACCTCCAGGGATCCCTGGAAGTTCACACAGTTCTCTGCATCTCCAAAGATAAATTCATGTTTAGGTTTGAGGCTGACTCTGTGTGCCAGACACAGGCTGTTAAAGAGCAAACAATGGCAAGAATTCCTGCTTCTCCCTCCTTCCTTTACCTGCTCCATGGGAATTCCTAGCTCTGCTTTCAGCCGTCTCTGTGCTGCTCTCCGAACACCAATGGCATTATTTTCTTCCAGTTCTAGTGGATGGCTGAGGGGATGACTGCAACAAGTGTTGGTAAAACAATCTGCAAGAAGTTTGGATCAGTACACTTTTGACATGTATAAAAACTTTAAAAAAACCCAAAACCAAGACCAAAAGCTCCCCAGAGACACAGCCCAGTTATTCAACACATCAGATCTTTGTTGCTTTTTTGCAGAGAAGGGTCACAGAAAGGATATTTGCACCTCTGATTTTTCTTTACATACTTTGCACTGGGATTTGCCTCTGCCAAGCACTGCTTTGCAGGCTAGCATTTGATACACATGAAGACAGGCATTCTTATCCCCAAGACAACATCTACTTAGAGACCCAGTCTATAAAGACCTTGTTTATCTCTCACATGCTAATTAAAATTCCTTTGGGGAGCTTATATGTAAGAAAACATTGAAAATATTCCCAGAGCTTCAAGACCAGCTGACAGTAAGTGGAATTAAATAGGAAGTTTATGCTTGTGTTTAAAGGACAGCTCATCTATACTCTGTTTCAACCTTTTGTCTTTAGTAGTCGACCTCAAAAGCATCTAAAATAGAGTTAGAATAGAGCATTTTGATTGGTTAGCAGTGAAGGAAGAAATGAAAAACAAATAAAGATTCCCTTGGAAGGAAGGAAAAGTTCTTACTCAAGTTGAAAACACTTGATTTTGGTTTTCCATTGAAAATTCTGCAACAGACAACTTCATGCTCCCTCCCACATGCCTCATGTAAGCTACTTTTATTCCATTCCCTTCCTTATTTTTACGCCTCTCCATTTGCAGTTGAGAGTAAGAGTTCAGGAGTGTTCAAAAGTCATGCACTACACATTCTGGCCACAGAGTCTCACTTCTTGCACAGTTAAATAACTGTTCAGACACACACAGACAAAGGTCTGCAGATCTGCCAGGCACCAGGGCTCTGCTGCACATCAGCTTTTACCAGTGGAATGGGACACTCTCCACAGCCACCAGAGCCATTTCTTCAACTCCAGTAAATCTGTCCTGCAGCAGAGGGAGTAAACACCACACCCTCTGCCCTTGCATGAACAAGATCAAACATTTCCCCAGAGTTTACATAACAATACACTACAATATGTTATCTTCAACCACAAGGTATCTTGAGCTCTTAAAAGGATTGGAAGTATCTCCTCTGCAAAGTAGTAAAATCTAAAATCTCAGAATGAGTTACACTGCAGGATTAGACTGATAATTTTTTTAAAATATTGATTTAAATAAAACATTTGGATAAATACAATGTTTCAGTACTAACCTGGAAATGTAATTTTTGCGTTTGACCTCTGCTGCAGCAACAGCTTATTTTCTGTATTAAATAAGAAAACGCTGAAGGCTCGGTGCAGTAAACCTAAAAATAAAATCAAACAAAAACCTGAGCTATTTAACAGAACAGAAGAAAACATATGGAGACAATTTAAGAGCTTAGAATGGCCTTAGTTTTGGGTAATCCAATTTAAAATTAATATATTGTAAAAACCAAGGATTTGATAAATATACTCAGAGCTATTATTCAGGTTTCTATGTCAGCTTATGCAAAACATGAAATTAGAAAAGTGCTTAGAATAAAAATTCAATAGAGGAGTTCTTCTAAACTCAATCAGTTCACCACTCTGAATATGAACATTTGGGCAAGCTTCCAAGGACACCTTGGCATCCATAAATTTACAATCAAAAAGAGATGACTCAAAAATTCCTAAAAAATTGTACAGAATTTCAAGACCCTTCAGGAATTGTAAAAGTACAAGAAAAACAGGCTCCCTTAAAAGCAGTATAATAGTGTTTTCTTCACCTTTTGAATTTATTATTACTCTTTCTTCTAGAAGATGCTTTCCCCAAGTACATAAAAGGAGGTCACACACTACTATGGGAGACTGATGAATCTGACCAACCTCAAATAAACCCACAATCAGTTAAACCCTTCCTATTAATAGTGTTTGAAGTACAACTCTGTGTGAAATGCTTTAAAATCAAAGCCTCTTCACCTTGAAAAGAACTCAGCAAAGAAGCAAATGGTATGCTTTAGAAAAAGCTACATGGAAGCAGGTATCTGTAACAGGAAAAAAGCCCCTATTTTATGTTCAAAATGCAATTTAAACTATTTTTAAATATGTACAGCTTGTATCTGCAATCACACATTTCTCTCCTTTGCAACTGCCTGCAATTGAGTGTTCCCCCATATTGCAGAATTTTAACATTAGATATTGTACACTGGGGAGGAGGGGTTTGGTTTGCTCTGGTTTGATCCAACACTCAGCTGGGATTAAGGCTTTAATTTAATCATGACTATGCTTCTGAAAATATTTAATCAACCTGATGGTTCAATTAGATGGTAAGCAAGCCATACCTTTATCAATGTTTTCATTCAAGTGACAGTTTTTCTTGGTATCTGCTCCAATCTTATTGTCATTTTCATCAATAAGGATGCACATCTCTGCCAAGAGCTGCACCTGCTGCTCATCCAGGTGATCTGTGTTTACTTCAGGCATCGTGATGGTAGCACACCTTCTGCTGAAAACAAACAATGAGGAGTCATTCATCGTTCACAAATAACAACACCTGAAAGGTTCTGGGCAGAGTGTGAGAAATAATCAAATGGCTTGTTTTTCTGACATGTTGTGCACCAGTTGTACTTTGGGAGGGTTTGCATGCCTTTAGGTTCCTGAAATTTCCTATCCACGATACAAACCACATAGCAACACTTGGTAGAGGCTCGAAACTTTTGTATTTCTTATGAAGCCCTTGCAGCAGCTGCTGCAGGACAGCCATGCTAACCCTAACAATTTTACAGGCTGGCAGTGGCAGGAATTCCAGTTCCAAACTTCACCTCCCCTCACCCCACGGCCTGCAAATGCTGTGCACACTAACTCTGGTCACATTTATAATGCCAGGCATCCCGTGGACGAGGATTTCTCCTCTGCACACAGCTTTAAAGGCTCAGTAGCAGGGCTCCAACCCGAGGCACCTCCAAAGCAACGCCTCCCCTGCCCTGGGCGTGCTGCCGGCAGCCCAAAGAATCCCTGCATGGGTCAGGCTGGAGGGGACCACAGCGGCTCATCTGGTCCAAGCGCCCTGCTCAGGCAGGGTCATCCCAGAGCACAAGGCACAGCTTTGTGTCCGGCTGGTTCTGGAGCATCTCCAGTGAGGGAGACTCCACACCCTCTCTGGGCAACCTGTTCCAGTGCACGGTCACTGCACAGTTAAGTTCTTCCTCACCTTCAGGTGCAAATTCCTGTGCATCAGCTTCTGCACGCTACCTCCCGTCTCACTGCTCTTGGCACCCTCCCACAGATATTTATAGACATTAATGGTGTCCCCTCTCAGCTGTCTCTTCTCAAGGCTGAGCAGATCCCAGCTCTCTCAGCCTTTCCTCATAAGAATGATGCTCCAGTCCCTTCATCACCATCGTTGCCCCCCGCTGGAGCCGCTCCAGGAGCTCTATGCCTCTCCTGTACCGAGGAGCCCAGAACTGGACACGGCGCTTCAAAGGCGCCTCACCAGGGCTGAGGAGAGGGGCTGGATCACCGCTCTCGGCCCCCTCGGCAGCTGTGCCCGCTACCCCTCTCGCAGCCCCGTTCCTGGGCCGCGCCGCCCCGTTCCCCGCTCACCTCCCGCTCCGTGCGCCCGGCACCCACCGCTCTCCCCTCACGGCGGGGCCGCTCCGAGGGGCCGCGCTCCCGGNCGTCACGGCCCGCCCGCCAATGGCGCCGCCGCCCGGCGCTGACGTCACCGCATCGCCCGATCGCCCCACTGCGGCGTGGGGGGCGGGGCCAGCACTGACAGGTGGGAGAGGCGGCGCGCGGGGCCAATCGCGACACGGCAGTGCGGAGGCGCTGGCCAATCAGAACAGGGAGCAGCGGCCAGCTGGCCAATGGGAACGGGGCAGGCGCGGCGGGCGGGGCGGGCAGCGGTGCCCACAGCCGGCACAGGGGAGGGGAGGGAGCGGCGTGGCACTGCCTTAGGATGGAGAAGCCTTTAGCTTCTCCTGGAACCGGGAATCGCAGCGTCAGCTAGGCTGGGAAAACCTCTGAGATCATCGAGCCCAACCTAGGACCGAACAGTTCCTTGTCAGCTACACCATAGCACTGAGTTCCATGTCCAGTCTTTCCTTAAACACCTCCACCATCTCCCTGGGCAGCCTACTCCAGTGTCTAAAGCTGAAGTATTTCTAACATTCAACTCTGCTCACTGTCTTTTCACCCACCCACAAAAACCAAAGGACTCAGCCCAAGCACCGGCTCGCACAAATGTGCCGGTGTTTGTGGCAAACAGCTCCTGGACAGAATTTCTGCGCGGTTCTGTGAGTGTTTCAGGTGGCGGCCATAAGCACGGGGCTGTGCAGTACAGGGCTTTTTGGCACATTTCATTTCCTTCATCCTTAGGAGCATCCCTTGAGCTGAAGAGGTTCGGTGTGTGCTGTACACATCACAGCCTGTGGCAACTGGAGTGGGGAAACGCTGTGTCTCCTCCTACACTGACACCTCCAGCCTGTGGAAAACAATTCCTGTGCTAGTCAAGCTCTGAAATTGCCTGACTCAGTGAGATCTGGAGGGGCAGGGAAAGAAACACAGCTCCTGGGTAGGAATGGAGCGCACGCAGGATGTCAAGACAAACTGGTCAGATAGGGGAGTTCTGCATATATGCAGATACCAAACTAGTGAAACTTCAATACCAGCCTCTAGAAACTTCACACCACCATAACGAAGTACCTTCTCAGCAAGACTTTCACTGGTTTTTTGCATGTGCACAGAATTGGGTTTATGACTGGATGTCATAAAAGACCTAGAAATGACGTTTCTCATGTCTTGGAGGCATGGCTTGCTCTGGTTCCCTCTCAGCTCAAGTTCCAGTGCTTCAGTCTGCTTTGTTTGATTTTTCTTGTGAACAGGACAGATGGCCTGTCATTTAGTAATATCATTAGCAGCACAAATCTTCAAAGGGACAGTTAATATTTTACAAGAGGGGGTATCTTACAGCGTTCTCCTGTGGAGAGTTTGCTGAAAGAAAGAAGAGTGAAGGTGGTTTGAGTGAAAGCCACTTGAAACCAGCACAGCATCAAAAGTGAAAAAAAAAAAAAAGAATACAACAACATGCCAGCTGCTACATATCCCTTTAGCTACATAAAATATAAAAATATTAGTATTTATGTTAATATTGTGTTATTCATTAATATACTACAAATTTAATGTTATCACAAAAATGTTAATAATAAATATGTACTCTCAGAAAGGACTGAAATGTACACAGATAACTTTTTATTGAGTTTACTTATCATTACTTTACAGATTACTTATTGCTGAGTCACTGGCACAGAAACACAGTAACTGGAGACTGAGCTTTGTAGAAATACTGAGAACATCTTTCATCACATTGATCACTTGTTTCACTCTTCCAGATTAAAAAAAAAAAAAAAAGACCCTGTCATTTTTTCTTCTATCGTTTTCCTAAACTAAGCAAACAAGCCACAAAAATTTTATCAAAAATATAACTGCTGAGATGGACATACAAACCAGCATTTCGTATGAAGACAGCAGAGTTAAGCAGCTCTCCTGAGAAACACTCAAAAGAGTGAAGCTCTTTTGGAACAGAAGCTTCTGCCCTGAAAGGCAGAGATGGGTCTGTGCCTGGGCCACAGCTGATGTGGGACATACACCAATGAGCAAGAGTAGGAGTGACCTGCAGGCTTCACAGCAAAGGGAAACCAGAAATAATGTCTTTATAGCCAATGGAGAAAAGAAAAGGTATTTTTCTTCCTCATAAAAAGTACCAAGACTTTCTATACAGGCACTTTAGAACCTGACAGTCAGAAACAATTACTGTTCCTGTCTTGCACAGACAAACAAAGCACTTCACCTGGGTCAAGGCTGGTGAACAGCAACAAGTGACAACAAGTGCTGCTGGATAATGAGAGGCAAAGAAGCAGGACCAAAGGATGATGGAGACAAAACAAATAATTTTCACAAAACAGATAAGGGAGAGACTTCTCAATTCTTTAACCAAAGATACTTTCAGGATCAGGTGTTTTATGTTACCTGTATCATCTTTCCTTTTGTTTCCTTTCCAGACTTGCTCTGCACCTTCGTAAGTCTTTGTGCTGAAAATAAAGCATGCTAATTTTTGTAATGGTATTCACTGAAACCTCAGAACTTCTACTCCACCCTACATAAACAGAAGAATGCCTAAAGTGACATATAAATGCATTTGAGACTTTATTTATGGATCTCCTGAAGTCTGCTGACTGTTTTCAAACAGGCTGCTAACAAGGGAAAAACATTTTCCTGTAACAATTAGAAAGTCTTTCATTTCACCTGAAAATCCAACCAGCTGCAAACCATTAACAGACTGTCAGTACATATTAAGAGAGAGGTGCAACCCCCACTAAACTGAAGGACAAACCTTTTAATTCTCCAGCAACTTAATCAAGATGAAGGCAAACTACAAGATGAAATAAATGCTAAACAAACCTGGGATTTGACCCCAGCCTAGAATGCATAAACTCCTGAAAAATGCTTGTCCTCAGTTTTCAGATTTGCCTTCCTTCCCTTGAAGGAAAATTAAGGGTTTTTTTTCCCCCTCTTGACATCCAGCCTTCTTCTTTTTTAGCTTCCTGTTCACTCACTCTGATGTTTAAGACTTCCAATTCAGCCTTCTCAGCTATAGAGCTATCCTTGTTCCTGGTCTCCCTAGACAATTCATCTCAGGAGACTTCTCCTGCCCTGGAGTCATAGCTCTTCAGAAAATATTTCTCTAAATGATCCACTTACATGCTGAGTGAATAACAACCTAGGTTTTAACTGAAATGAGAAGTAAATACTTCCCAGTCTTAACTAATCTGCTGTTCACTTGACTCTTCTTTCTTAAAAGGCCTCTTTCAGGGAAGCGGGTTGGCTTCAGCTCACTTCAGAGAAGACAGATGGCTTTGTAGTAAGAATGTAATACATATGTGCTAAATATCTAAGTGGGATGCTGTATTTGCATTTAGTTTTGCTTTCTCAAGCTGATGGAAAGAGTGCTGTGATGGATAACTTCCAAATGTTTTAATATAGCATAAGGTGAATGAATAATGAAATAGGAAAGCGTTCTTTTAGGAAGAAGTTATTAGATTTCCTATATGAAGAAAGATGTAACCCTTGAGTCCTTTTTTCCTTACATTTTTTGTTTTGTTTTCTGTTTTGTTTTTCTTTCTTTTGGGTTGAGCTGTGGACAGGAGTCTTTGCCTTTTCCTGCTACTTTTACAGGCTTGGAAAATGCTAGTTTGGGAGATTTGGCTATCATTCTGTTCTGTTGCTGTTTTCCTAAGCCTTGTATCTTATCTTCTCGAGTCCAGCCATGGGTGTAGATCTGTCCAGGACAACCTCACTTTTGTCACTCTATTTACTGTAATGCTTATTAAAAATGCTTCTTAGCTGCTGAAAAGATGCTGACTAGTACTGCTCCATTTCCCTAGCCTGCTGTACTGCAATCTATGCCTCTTGTTTTGTATCAGGCAGTTTGTGAAAAGCAGGTCAGTCTTTTGTTCTGTACTCGTCCTATACATTACACCCTGCCTGCAACTCTTGCAGTGCCGTGACAAAACCAAGCCAGAGCTAGAGTGACAACAGGCCACTTGTTGTTCTTTTATAATGAAAAAACAACTGCATCCATATAGGGCCTGTTAATTTTCAGGTGAGGCACCCTGTACCAAGGAAATGTTGTTTAAGCCCCTGTCTTTCCTTATTTCAGTATTTTGCATTTCTTCAGGCAAAAATTGCTCATTTCTGTATTGTGCCCTGCTCCAGAGGACAAGAAAGCCGCCAAGTGTTCTCCCTGGGAATCTCAAATGTGGATCCTTGTAGTCCTGCTGGATATTTTTGTCCTTCATCCATATAGCTAAAACTGTTACAGTATAGTAGTATTATGCCAGGGTAAAGTAATTTTGGTAGGGATAATGAGGTTTAAAAAATGTTTAGTTAGGAACTGAACAGCTGAGAACTTGAGTTGTGACTTGGCTAAGATGGCTGAGCCACCCAGAACTGCACCAACTGTGAAGACAATTCAAAGCATCAAACAGGGGCATTTGGTCAGGTTGTGTTCAGGCTTCCTCCTGGGCAGCTCTGTTCTACCTCTTGTCCCTCTTCTTTTGCCTCTTCAGTCTGCCCTTAAAGCCTTTTAGCTATTCAATTAGAACCCTTTTAGTATTTTTGAAGAAGGGAATGGGCTAAAATTATGGAAGTTCTCAACCAGTTAGGCTGGTGGTCTTGGAAAATGACCTCCAGTAACGAAAAATATGCTGGCAAATATGTAAACTACTATTTTTTGTCAGTGTTTAATACAGATTTAAGACAGACGCGGGTAGAAAGGAAAAAAAGACAAATGAGAAGTGCAGGCAGACTTGTAGTTGGGAAGTACATTAAAAGAAAATGTAATATTGCCAGCTCTCACTGGCACATGTTCTTCTGGCCTTTCTACAGACCTCTTCTAAGGCAGTTAAGATAATCTGCCTGAAGAGAGAAAATAATTAGGCGAAGGCCTCTTTTGACTTTCACTATCTGCTACAATGAATAAGAATTTTAGGTGGAGGTTTATTCTAAGTATTAATCAGCAGAGGAATTAAATCACATTTCAATTACGCCTTGTAGGCTTCAGAGTGAACAGCCTCCTTGCAGAACGTCGTGGTTAGCTTTGATGTGCTGCTTCTGTCACTCTGTCTGCAGACACAGTGCAAAAAGTCCACATTCGCTATTTCCCAGCCATTCCGTATTAAAAAAAAAAATGGAATCGCAGTGGTGTTTCAGCACTTGTATCTCCCTTGTCAGCCCACACGATGCAGTGTTACTGGAGGTAACGAAAGCAGCGTTTAATTAGGTAACAGGGACAGTGAACTGAGACAGCGTTACCCCCGGGGGGGAACAGTCGGGACGGTGTTACGGTGACCCGGGGAGCAGTGGGCTGCAGGGCCGAGCAGCGGGGTGGTGCTGGTGGAGCTCCTGCCGGCCCCGGCGGCATTCCCGAGCCCACGGGCTGCTCCCCCGGGCGGCAGGCGCGGCCGGTGCCCGGCGGCATTTCCGAGCCCAGGGGCCGCTCTCCCGGCTCCGGGGCCATTCCCGAGCCCAGGGGCCGCTCTCCCGGCTCATTCCCGAGCCCAGGGGCCGCTCCCCGGCTCCGGGGGCATTCCCAGGCTCGGGCGCTCTCCCGGGCGGGAGCGGGGCCGGTGCGCGGCCGTCGCCATCGCGGCTCGGAGCGGGGGCCGCGCCGCTTCCGCCGGATGTCGCCGCGAGGGCTCCG
>VZRZ01002082.1:184283-440735 GCA_013398175.1 Climacteris rufus | reverse complement strand
GCGGGGGCAGCGGGGCGCGGACCCTCCGCCATCTTCGCGGCCGCCCGAGGGGCTGAGGGGAGCGGGGGTCCGGGCGGGGCCCGGGGCAGCGGCGGCGGTGCCATCGCGGGGGTACCTGCGCGGTGCCGCCGCCCAGGCCCGCGGCGCACCCCGGGGCTCCTGCCCGGCCACCCCTTCCCAGCCCGCCCGAGTCCGCTTTATTTCGGCGTGAAATGACTTGCACGTTCTTCTACGAAAAAGCGAAATAACCGAAAATAAGCCCTCATTCCTCTTCTGTGCGTCGCGGTTTTTTAGCGCTTCTAGCCCGAGGCTGTAGGGCTGGTTCCAGGTCTGCGGGTAGCCAAGCCGAGGGTGCTGCTGAGGAGACTCCTCTCGCTAACTTTGTTCGTGTGCTGCTGCGTATCCTAAGGACAAGCCAGGCGTAGAGCCCCATTAGTTTACAGGTTGAGTTCAGATCCTCTGATACCTGTACAGATGGAGTACAAATGAAACGCCCAAATTTCCTGAAGTGGGGCACAGCTAAATGAGGAAGGGAAGCGCCGTAGGTGGTGGGATGGAGTGAATCTGGCCTTCAGCGGTGCGAGGATGACATGGAAGTGGCCAAGATGGGTAAAAGTTGTCTGTAAAGAGCCATTTTCAGTATTTATCACGTTTTCCGCGCTAAAACATATGAAAGTAAGTTTGAGAGAAGAATCGTTATACTTGATGTATGCCAATGGAGAAACCATTTTTGGTCCCGTTCCTTATGCAAAGACGAGGAAAACTTTTTACAAGTTAAGTGTTGATCTGTGGTTCAAGGACATCTTGGTGTTTGTGAGAAAAGAGAAACTTCTAGGTGTGGTTTTATCTCTCGTCCAGTTTGTCACATTTATTTTGTTATTGCAGTTAAAGTGGGCTTTCTATAACAGTAATGTCATGGAAGGTTTACATAAGGAACTGGTGGAACAGCTTCTTCGAAGTGATTCAGTGTCATTGAGTACACCTTGAAATTATACAAACGTCTATTGTTCAGGCACCCATTTTACAACATTACGACAACATTGTTCTCCTTAAGCAAATTTCTGAAACTGCTTTCCAAGCAAGTCTGCTCTTGGCATTTCTTGATGTTTTTGAAAGAGAGCTGGTAGCCCCAAGAACCCACAATTATGTTTTCTAATGAGTAGTTTAGATTAGATAATCTTCTTGCGTGGTGTCAGCTGTACCCTGTCTTGTATTAACTTTAAATGTAGCTTTGTGTGTTGTGGACTTGGGCAATTATTTTAAGAAAAGATGCCTCCACCAAATACTGGATTTTAAGGCAGAGGCCAAGTATAATGTTGCTTGTCTTTTTAATGCCAGTTGTTTATGGGTATGTTTGTCCCTAAACTAGGTTTATCATGTTAAATCTAAAGATTCTAGGATGGTACTGTCTCTTTATTGTAGACAGGCTCTTCCACCATGTCTTAAATTCAGGGCTTGTTCAAAAGAAGCAGCCTTTGATATGGACTGAAGTGCTTAACTTTGTTGGTACAGTCACAAGACAAATATTGTGAGTGTGTTGATAATGTCTTACAAGAAGAGCTTACTTCTATGAAATCATGAAATTGCAAGCCAGAACAAGTATGTGCCAAGTAAGGAGGAATTAAGTGGTACTTCATTCTGTAAATTCAAGATGAGATCAGGATCATTTTATGTCATGGAATTTTAAGTCTTGGAGCTAAGACTAGTAGCTTGTCTTGGGAGGTGAAGGCAAGGGTGAGGGACTTCTTCTGGAGACCACCCCTTCAAACCCCTGTGGGGAGGGTTTGTGAGTACTCTGTGAATGACCTCTGAGGAGTGGGTAGGAATCATGATGGTCTCCTTGCAAGGCAGAGTGATTTGTGTTTTCTCATCCTCAAGTAATATGTATTGACTATTTTTAGGCTGCCTTAGTGCTTCAAGATGGTAGGCTGGGTACTCACAGTGCTGTTGCATGGACTGTTGGTATGTTCTGTAGTTCTCTGTGCTAGACCATATGAGGTAATGCTTCCAGAATGTGCTGTGCAGGGATTATTTATTGGTGCTTCAGAAAAGCTTGCTAAATATATTGTGGGTAGAGTGAAAATTACTTGCTTTTGTTGAAGTCTTAAGCAGTAAAAGATTCTAATTTACTGGCAAATCATATATTCTCAAATGAAAAGCAGTGATATTAAAGGTCACTCTGCTTGAATAAAGCTATAATAGCAATTGGTGTAGTACATCCATAACAAGTACATAAATACTGTTTGTTTACAGACTGGCACAGTAAAATTCTGGCCTCTGAGCGTGGTGCAGTTCTTCCTTAAACAAACACCTGGTTAAACTGCCTTTGCTCTTGAACTTCCTTAGGATTCCTCACCCTCAGGCCTTGTACATGCATACCTGTGGCTGCATGTAGGCTACTTCTAGGCTGTTAGGGACTTGCTAATACAGAACTGGGAGAGGAAGTGTCTGTGAAACTGCTTAGGAAACAGAGTAGCCTGGGAACATATTTTAGGATTTAACCAGCTATACGTAATTCAGCAGGACCTGATGCTGTCCATTGAACTCCTCAATAAAGTCAGTTCATCAATAACCATAAATAAAAGAAGGTAGAATATATACTCATAGGTAACTAACTAGTGTTGAATATAAGATTGTATCTTACCTTGTGCCATTTAAACTAGCTGAAACAGTGAGCACCCTCAGTGAGCACAGGTGGCACAGGTCTCAAAGGGAAGGTCTCAGGACATCAGCAATTTCACTAAATAGGTCTTAGTCTGATGGTTATTAGTGGATCCAGGAAGGTTTCTGCTATATTAAAAGAAAATCCAAGTCTGGTAGTTATTGTTTGGTATTAGTTAATAGAAGCTTTTATGGTGAGAGTAGCATTTCTCTCTGTAGCAGACTGTATGGCAGCCTGGGTCAGCCCTGCATTTAGGTGTGACTGCAGCATTTGCTGACATAGTTGAATTAGCAAGATCAAAGCTTGCTAGCAGCAAATCTGGGCTGGCTTACATGTGGATGTTGGTGTTAGAAGCTTGCTTAGAGTAGGTACTCACTAATGTGTTAAAGCTTTTATCCTTGACTTCAGCTGTAAAACATCCTTAAAATTCATGGGTGCAGCTTCTTTACTCTGCTTTCTATTGAAAGGAGCTTGTCACCTTCAGTGGTGGATGCTTGCTTTCCCCTTTTACATTTCGAGGAACATCCAGTTTCATTTGAGAGAAAATTGTGCTAAATTTAGAAAAAAAATCAATGTTGTAATGCTTGAGTGGATTTCAAGGTTTGAGCACACTCATTAGTGTTTCTAGCATCATCTGGGATGATCTGGGATGGTTTTATTTCCTAAATATTTACCTTTAGCAAAACAACTAGTCTTACAAAGTAGTCTGTTTAGCCTCATCTTTCTCAGGTGTGCTGTAGTCTTGGGGCTTGCATTGAATTAATGGCACTCAAATGTACAGCATCATTGAAGCAAATTGTTCACTGAAGACCTCAAATGGAAGTTTTACTCCTTTAAATTTGATTTCTTTGCATATTAATAAAGAGCGTAGTGGCGTATGTTGATACTTAAATTCCCTTAACTCATGAATAATGCTGTCAAACTGAGTTCCATGTAATTAAGAACTTAATAACTGTAATAATTCTTCTCTCTTTCTCCTCTCCTTCCCCACTTTGTGGAAAATAAACCCCAAAACCCACACACTCTCCCACGTTAATGGGCATTTTTGTATTGTAAGGTGTTAATGCTGCACTAGGCAATAATTACTATTGTAAAATACCTTTGTGTTTTATGTAGTATACACTGAAATTTTATCCTAAGCTATGTTTGAAAATGGGAGACATGAGATGAAGAGGTTTAAGAGCATACAAATACACTAAAATGGTATGGGTTTTTTTGATTTAATTTTTGACACAATCATTTAAATAGTAACTATTACTGTTTCTAATCTCTAAACAAAGTGGAGCAGGGAGATGTTGGCTAAGATGTTGCTGAATCTCCCTGATGCTTTCCCTTTACAGACTTGTGCGTTGTCTTGAATGAACAAAAAAGGAAAAGCAATACCGTAGCCATTCTGTCTGTGCTCTGACACATCTTAAAACAGATTTTCTGCCTGGCTTCAGCAACATGCATACTCCAGGAATTCTTTCCTTTCAGCAGCCTTCTTGTTCTGTGTTCAAGAGCAGAAGTAAGCAAGTACAATTAGTTGATTGCTGCAGTGAGTCTTGAAGTGTGCTAAGGCCAGTGTGTGCAGTTGGTGTTGGTGCCGTTTCTCTGTTGTAGCTGACTAAACCAGTAATTGGTTACACATCTGCTCTTTGCTGTGATGAAATATTTCCTGTGACTGAGTACATGGGAACAGCTGTTACAGAAAGGTAGGTGGCAGAACTTTAATTTAACGTGCTGTAAAATATCCTGCGAGTTTAATTAAACAGCTTGTCTGAAATACTGCAGTATCTTTGCATTCAGCAAGTAGTAATCACCTGTGGTCTAGATGTTTTCTAGGGCGTCTTTCTGTCCTGTACTTCTGCAGATTTATGTTCTCAAAAAGGTTCTCTAGAGGCTTTGGCAGATCACTGCATAAAGAACTCTATGCAAACATTGTGTTTTCCAAAACCATTGAGCAGAATAGCTCAGTATGTCTCCTAAGCTCACTTTTTAATAATACAGCACTTGTGAACTGCCACCCTTAGTGAACACAGTTTAGTAATACAATATGCTTCCTCCTTCTCCCTCTTCCCCTTTTTTCTCCAAAAGTACTTTTGTCCAGCTCTTTTTACTCTTGATTTCTAATTTTTAGCTTTTGGGAATTCAGCTTTATTTGATTCAGGAAGCAAGATTCCCATACTTCTTGGTGATTTTTCCATCCTGCTTGTAGCATTACTTGGAAGGAAAGTGAATTTAGTGAATTTTTCTTTACAGAATCCATTGGGAACACTCAAAAGTTAAGATTAACTACATCTGACTAAAAATATATAATGGGTTGTTTTGAAGCACTTTTTTCTTACTTGGTTTGACTGGGATTTGGTGCTTAGCCTTGACTTGTGTTTATGTGTTCCTTCATCCCCCCTTTCCTGTTGTCTGGTGTGTTCTAACTACAAAAGTTTCAAAAAATTGAAAGACTTTGACTGGTTTGTATACTACTGACTGTTTCACTAATCAATATTTAATATGGTTTTCATAGGATATGTAACATGACACTGATATTCTGGACAGGTAATTTTCATTGTTTGAAAACCTTACATAATAAGGGGAATCAGGTAACTGCTAGAAATGAGCACCTTATTTTTTTAGGATCATATTGCCAAGGATTTGTTTTTTGAAATCTAGTCTTGAAAAACCTGCAGCTTCTTACTGTTGCAATTAGAATCAAAACAGTTCTGAAATTGTCAAAGTGAAGTTAATATTTAAAGGGACACTGTCACTTTTTTAAACTGAATTTACATCAAACTCTTTAATTATTGCTCCCTTACTCAAAGTTTGTAAGGCTATTTGGTGGGATTCAGAACAATAATATTAAAGGCAAGGAAGCTATTCCCCTGGGCTTCTCCTTCCCATCCTCTGTATGCACATGCCTGCTTGTGGCCTCTTTGGTTTCAGCTTTGCTGTGGCTGTGTGCACCCTCCTGCCGAGCCTGGGAGCAGCTGCATGTTTGCTCTCTCCACGAGGTGCATGGGTGGTGTGTCCTGCTGCTGCATGAGGAGAGGGCGGCCCCGGCAGTGCCACTGCCTGCAGGTGCAGTGCTGCTACCAACCAGAGCCCGTCACGGACGGGATTCCCACCTCGTCTGCTCCCTTTGCTCACGAGCTCTGAAAGGACTAACTTGGCTGTAGTTCATGGGAGAATTTCACTCTGTAAAGTTGTGATCTCATGCTTTTGACTGTGTCCCTTTAAATTCTACGTGCTGGAGTGGATGGCTGCCAAATCTGTATGTACAGATCCTGAGTGCTGCAGTTAATTCCTCGAGGGAAGTGATGGCATCCCAAAGGACCCTGACAAGTTTGAGGAGTGGGCCCATGCAAACCTCATGAAGTTCAACAGGGCTAAGTGCAAGGCATAACCCACATTAACATCTTTGTGTATAATTGCAGTTCAGGATCCGTCTCTGGCAGGGATTAGAAATGGGCTTTTTTTGTGTTTTTTTATTTGTTACCCCCCTCAGAGCTTAAGTGAATTGGTGTTAATGGATTTATGGGATTACACATAACTATGTGTATGTATAAAACTGTCTTAACAAGTCTGCCTGTGTGCACACTGATTCTTTGAGCCTTAAAAAGTAATCCCAAACTCTGCAGAAAACAGTAACTGACGGCCATTGAAAAACTGGTTCCCAAAGGAGGAGATAGGAAGGAGGGTGGGAGAGGGGAGAATATATATATATATATATATGTGCTTGGGATCTGATCCTCTTTTGAAAAGAAACAGAAGTGATGAGCACCGAAAACCTGTTCCTCATTCTTGACCATATGTCCAGGAACAGGAAGATACTTAGTGAAGCCCAGAAAATTCACAACAAATGTTTATGGGATGGGCTTTTTAAATTTTGATTCTGTCTTACTATGGTACAGGAATCCAGCCACAGTGAACAGAAAAATCTAGGCAAATAAGAAACTACCCAATGGTAGTTCCTTGTAGTCTTTATTCTTTAATTTGTGAATATGGCTAATTACTTACTACTGATTAATCACACATAAAAAGCTCTGATGGGATTAGGTGCAGGGGAGGACTGTGTGGAGTCCAGAGGAAATGAACAGAATAATTTTAGTGCAGTACAGGTCACTGGTGCAACCTGAATTTTATTTTAGATTCACTGTGGAATTGATGTCAGGTTACTGGAACTCAGGTTCCAAAAGCTAATTAAAATGCCAAATATTTTAATAAGGATGGATGGGCATTAAAACTTTAACTAAATCTAGTCTCGTTTTGATACAAATTTCTGTATCTTTATACATTTTCATTTTGTGGTATAAAACCCAAAGGAGATTTCAAGCTGTTGTTATTCATGGTGCATACTGTGTTTTTAGTAAGGTATGCTTTTCCTTGGCTTTATGATCTCTTAAAAAGCTGAAAATACCATGTCAAACCTCTGAACTGGTTAATGCCTGATCTTGTTAATAGTGATGGTGCTCATTCCTAGCTTGAGATCCAGCGTGTTGGCGGATCTTAAATTGGAAGTGGCCCTGGGTTTGGTTTAAATTTTCTCTGATCAACTTATTTAAAAGGAAGCTCAGTTGCCTGGTTAGCTTTGCCAACTCTGCTCTCCTATTCCTCTGCAGACTATTGCACCTATTTTAAGTTGTAATTGTTGTTTCAGAAATGATTTATGCTGGAGAATGAATTTTTATTTTGTTCTCAGTGTGCATGATTGAAAAATTTTGAGTAATCAATCCTAAAACATTTGAAATGTTTAACAACTGGTATCCCATGAAACAAAAAATAATTTCTGTTGAATGTCAGGTTTAAATTAAAAAAAATCCCATAATTAAATGTTTGTAAAAATAAGATTTTGACAGTAAAGAACATACTCTCCATATTTATGCAATCAAACATGATTTGATTTTTCTTACATATTCTCCACATTTGTGCAATAAATCAAACTTAATTTGATTTTTCTTAAACAGGGGAAAGCAGTAGCTCATACATGGTAATATTGTTTGGTGATACTGTCAGGTGTTTGTAGGCATATTAAAATGCATCTATTTGGCTTTAACAAGGTGACAAAAATGAACCACATCAACGGCAGCCTGTTAAGTCAGGTGCACTTTCACTATTCTCAAAAGTTCATGGGCACTTTCATTATTAAGGAAGTGAAACCACGAGCTGCCAAAAATGGTGAAAAGTAGTTTTCAGAACTTTTGTCGTGAAAATGAATTTCTGCTTATGTCTGAACAAGGGTGTCTGTTAAATTTTGTATAGTAACACATGAAGTTGAATAATACATTTTTAACCTGACAGTGTCCCTAAATTACCATGTTTGCTTTCATTTTCCAGCTGGGTTTTAATTTTGCATGCATTTCAGTGAACTATAGTATGCATAATAGTTGTTTCCTGGAGGCATTTTGGGGCTATCTCTGCTAGTGTTCTCCAAAATGAGCAAGGCAGTGGAATTTCTTTTCCTTTTGTGGAGGTTTGTGAGTTAATGAATAAGTAATGCGGAAGCGATTCCATTCTATTTACATATATGCATATGGTTTTGACTTTAATGTTGGTTGAAGAATAGCTATAAGAGGGATCTCCTTAATGACAACCAAAACAACTCCTAAGTTTAGTAGGACTAAATATTGCTATTTTGAGAAAAATATTTAAATCCGGGTTGGTTTGGCAAAGCAATTTGTAATGTGTAATGCTTGTCCTTAGTTTATCATAGGAGCCTCTGTGAAGCTGTTTTTTTGAAGTAATGCCAATAGAAAGTGGAAGTTGTGCATCTGCTCGCCAAGCAAAGCAGAAACGTAAATCCCACAGCCTTTCCATTCGGAGAACCAACAGCTCCGAGCAGGAGCGGGCGGGGCTGCACAGAGACATGTTGGAAGGGCAGGTAAGGGGATGCTTGGCACTTGTGGAACTGTTTTATGGGTGTTTTCTGTGGGCAGAAGCTAAACAAGCTGAAGGATTGAAATATGTCCAGTAAAGCTGCAGAAACAGCAGATTTTGTTGCTTGTTGCTCGTTGCCTTTGGAGATCATTGATGTGGATGTTGACAGTGTTTCAGGTTGTGTTGAGACCTGGGGAGTTTATCAGCTTTTGTGTATTCTTACATAAAGGATAAAACCATAAAAAAATATAAAACCCAGCCTATTTATTTCATTGCAACCTCCACCTCCCCCCAAAAAAAGTTCAAGATTGATTGATGATTTTGTAAGTTTGCATTTGGAATAGTGGTAAGGAGAATACAAAATACTTCTTAATAATACTTCTTATGATGACTCTGATAGGGGAAATATTATTTGGAATGCTAGTCTACATTCCTTTCCATAAAGTAAACAAAGACTGCCTGCCTGACAGAGGTGTGAGCTAACTCAGATTTTTGTTTGTGTGGGGTATTTTTTTGGTTTGGCTCAAATAAAGATGTGCTTTTCTGTGGATTAAATTTAAGGGAAAGAACAGCAGACACTACTTTGGTAGCTTTCTTAGTCACACCAGTGTAGTGAATGTAGTCTGGACTGGGACTGTTCCACCTAACAATTCTGAGATTAGCTGTCTGTAAGGCTTCTGTCAGAGGGATGTGAAGTAGTGCTGGCAAAGATCAGCAAATACCAATTTGGAAGCTATTTATTGTCCAATTGACTACACAGTCTTAATGTAGGCCTGGCAAAGATGATGCAAAACTCGACTGTTATCAGAGAGCTGGTTTGAAATACAAATGGTGCTTGGCTGTGAGAAACCCCACACTGAAGTCTGCAGATACTCTGAAGGGAAGTCCTGGTGTTTTCTCAGGATTGTCACTATTTTTTAAAATTGAATCTATTATTCAGTAAACCATATCATTATTTTTCTGGGAA
Source organism: Climacteris rufus (assembly GCA_013398175.1). Taxonomy (NCBI): domain Eukaryota; kingdom Metazoa; phylum Chordata; class Aves; order Passeriformes; family Climacteridae; genus Climacteris; species Climacteris rufus. The sequence continues at coordinate 431,256 of VZRZ01002082.1, read as the reverse complement.
TTAAGAGAGCCCAAGTTCTTGCATCTAGTCATCTAGAAGCTGGAGAACGTGAGTACTTGGATAGAAAATTGTTCATACATTTGGAACTGCTGCAGCCTCATTTCAGGAAAGGAGTGAAGGGCAGCTTAGAGGTCAAAACATGCTGTCACTTCTGCTTAGTAAAATTACATTTTAAGCTATTTTAGTATTCTTAGCAAACTCTTAAGTGTATTATGCTGTAATACATAAAAGTTTAAAATGTTTTATCTATCGTCTTAATGTCTTTGACCTTGAACAGCCAGGTGGCAGATTCTAACAAGTAGAGATTATTAATGCCCCTTCACAGAGCTGTAAACTGCATGAGGTCTAGCTAAGGACTTTTGCAGATAAACAGATAACATTATTACATGCTATTTTAATAAGCTAGTTTAAATAATGCCAACTTTAAAGAGAGTAAAGGAAGTGGATGCATTTTACTATGCTGGTTACTTCATTACAAGTTTAGATTTGCTTATGCTTTCAGGCTTTGAGAAGTGTTTTGAAAACCTTTCCTAAATCTCCTTTTTGGTTGCAAAAGTTGTAGTTAAGTTAGTTTTTTCCATAATCTTGCTGTATGAGATTACTGGGTAATTGAATCAGAAATAATTCTTCAAATTGCAGTGTTTCTGTTAATAGCATTTCATTTATTTAGTATTCCCATTTAATCAATTTTGCTTCAAGCTGGTTTTGTTTAGGATCTGTTTTGCTTCTGGTTGTCTGTGAATGCATGAACAAAAGTATCCTGTCAAGGGACAGGCAGATGAAGAAAGGAATGATGTGGGGGGGCATAAGGAGCAGGGTACCACCTCTTCCAGCACAGTGCCACAGCTTAAAGCATCTGCAAGCCTGTGTAAAACTGAACTGTGCACAAAGCAGGTGTGCTCTGTGTCATGGCTAGGAGTGGTTTCTCTTGCTCTCTCTTTAAAACTTCGGCAATAACTTAGAGAGCCAGGATCATGGCAGGCCTGCTGTGCCTGCAGACAATTCCCGGGGCTGTGGTGGAAGGTGACTCAGTTAAGTGAAAACTTCTTTAAAAAAAATTTATAGCTGGCTGCCTAGGTAGATAATAAGTGTAGTGAGCCAATTTACATATTGTGGTCTACAAGCAACTGAAGAAAATGCTTGAGTAACATCTGGGGAGGGAAGGATTAGAATTTGTAGTTTCTTCACACTTAGTTATGGTTAGTGACAAAAGTAGTCAAATGTTAAAAATACATTTAAAATGTTATTTTGTCTCAAGCTTTGGTAATAAGGTGCATTGTGTTGACAACTTTCTAACCCATTGCATAGTCAACTTTTGAATTGCTTTATCAACCAAAGAGATTATTTTTCCTTGCACTGGAAACATCTTGACATTAAAAATAAATGTTTTCCCACTTTCAATTTTTTTAAAAGAGTTGTGCATGTATCTTAGTTTTGCAATTTTTCTTCAGTAAAAAACCCCCCACACATCCCATCAGTGATTTGAATTCTGTCCCTTGAAAGACAAAGAGTATGTGAAGTGATTAATTTTGTGATGTACAGAGCTTTTTATTTTGTGTTCTACACTAGCAGTAGTTTTAATTTCCCTCCTTGCTGGGACATGGCAAGAGCTGTTCAAGATTGAAGAATAATTGTATAAAATATATGTAAAGAAAAATACAAACCCCAGTATTTTGCCTCCTAGGATTCTAAGCTACCATCTGCTGTCCGGAATACACTCCTTGAACTTTTTGGACAAATAGAGCGGGAATTTGAAAACCTTTATATTGAAAATTTGGAATGTGAGTATCAATTTTTTTCTGGCAACTTATGAGTTGTTTAGACTTAGGTTATAGTCACACTAATTAACGCACTTACCTTGGATATTGTAGTATAATTAGTGTAGCTTTTCTGTGAGGAGTTTAAGAATAGTTTTGAACTTGCAGCCAAAGATGGAGCTTGTACCTTTTCAGAAGAATCACTTTCTTAGTTCTTTGACACAAGCAGTGAAAACTGATGAGTGTCATCCCCCTTGACTCTTGGTCAAAGCCAGTGAAGGGTCTCTCTCCTTATCTTTGTAGGCTCTGGTGGATTTCATGTTAATCTGGTGGTAGCTCCATTCAGCCTTTGAAGTTTGTGGCTTTGTTGCATACTTACAGGCTTAATTTTAATGATGTAATATTAATAAATAAAATTGGAAAAGGGACTTACTTGAAAAAGTGTAAAATGGGGTGGTTTTGGATCAAACTACTTATACATTGTATAACCAGCACCTGCAGCTGTTCAAGAGTTTTGAAGTCAAGCACTCAGATAAAAATTCCAGGTGTTATCTGAAAAGGAAGTTATTTGTTTAATGACCGTGCAGTTGTCTGATAATGTAAATGATCCAAGGTGATGTAAAAGGATCCAAAGTTAAGTAACACAGGCCTGTACAGTAATACAGTAAAGCCTCTGCTCAATTTCCCTTGCTGGAATTTTAAGCTGTGTTGCATTGGCTTGGCTTCTGAATTGTGGAATTTGTCTGATTTGGCTCCAAGTCAATTTGTTTTCCACACCTAATCAGTTCCCACAGTTAAGACAGACACTCATGTTACAAAAAATAAACTTAAAAACAAAACCAACCAACCAACCAAAAAATTCTTCCCCACTTTTTTGAAAATGTGCTGGGTTTTTTGTTCTCTTTAAGCCTGAGATTGTGTTGGTTAAAGGCTGTCGTCAAAAGTACACATTTTTTGGTGACACTTTGCACAACTGAATTCTCAGCCTCCTGCTGAGAAGTTGGCTGGTAGCAAGAAAAGTAGTTTCCCTCTCCAACCTTTAGAAATGCTTGTCAGAAAACAAGTGGTGGGTTTGTACCCTCCAGAGTATGATTATTTTCCTTCTTTTCCATTTCCATTTCTTTATCTACTGTCTTCACCTCACAGCTCTAGTAATGACTGTGATCTCTTTTCACCCCTCTGACAATTTGTAAATTTTTCTCTTCTTATGCTCAGTCTAATGCTTTCTGTTCTTTGTCTGATGCCTACACTAATGCTGCAGTTACTGTATACAGAAAATCTCTTTTAAAAAATACATTCCAAAGTATAAAAAAATACTCATTTGCTGTGCTACCTTTCCTATGAGACTCTAATAGTAGACAGGTGTTCAGGGAGAATGCTGCTTTGTGATTAATAAAATCTTTGTCAAGAAAGGACATGCTAATTCTGTGGCTAAAATATTTATGATGCTACAAGTTTTCTGTCTTCCATTGGATTTAATTCAATACAGATGGGCCATGTATTTCACAGAAATGGGTTTGTTAATCCTTAGCCTCCTTTATTAGTAAGAGTAATTAGAAGCCACCAGTACTTTCCATGGAATCTGGGTCGAGGTTGATCTCTGCAAAGTTCAGCATGAGTCTTGGTTGATGTCTTGGTGAGACCTGCTTTTATAAAATCCCAGTTGATCTCCTTTCCTCTCCTTAGCATAAAATAGCTTATTAACCATAACAATTCTTAAATAGCATGTTAATGCAGTTATTAGTGAGGCTCAATTTTGTGTAATAATGTGAATTTTTGGTTTTGTCAGTGCGCAGGGAGATCGATACGCTGAATGAGCGTTTAGCAGGTGAAGGACAGACCATTGATGGAGCTGAACTGAGCAAAGGACAGCTGAAAACAAAAGGTAAGAGAGCCACAAAGAGTCCTAAACCAGTATCTTTTAATTCACTTTTTTGCACTTTGTTGGCCAAAACTTAGAATGTTATTGAAGGGAATTATTACCAGTTACTTATACAACAAGCTAATGCTGTATTTGAAATAATTTTCTTTGAATTTATTTGTCTCAACAGCCAGTCATAGTACCAGTCAGCTTTCTCAGAAATTAAAGACAACTTACAAGGCATCTACTAGCAAGGTATGAGACAAATTAAATCTCTACTCATCAATGTGTACTTCTGAGACTAATGTGACTGTCTTTTAAGTTGTAAATTGTGATTTCTTTAGGATGAGTAGTGCGAATTTGTGAGTAAACACACCTCATGAGGAGCTGAATGTTTATCTTGGATTCATTGTTTACCCATTACTTCAACCATGCCATATGATATTTTTACAATAATTGTTTGTTTTTTTTGTAGAAGGAATGTTGGAGGGAAGAAAGTGAACACACATGTATAAGGGATACTGTTTTGTAAAGGGAACTAAAAAAAAAAATTCTATTTCATAAGGGAAATAGAGAACTTGGTAGTGAATTTCTGAATGAAATTTTCAGACCAAAGTGACCTTCCCTATTTCTTGTATCTGAAATCTAGCAATTCATAAGTCCTGTTGATATTTTGTTGAGGACCTTTCACTGAGGGCACCTAACGCTGCTGGAATGCTGGAGACGCAGAAAGAAAGAGCCAGAGACAGCTGTGTTCAAGTTCAGAGGAAAGGAAGGAAGGAAGGGGGCAAGACCCACTTCTTTATTATCTTATATACTCTTTTAAAAATCACTAGTCATTGGAGGAATTCAGTTCTTCCTCCTTCAACTACAGTGGTCAAGGAAAATGTCCATCAAAGATCTGTGTCCATGGGAAAGGAATGCAATAACAAGATAGTTCTACAATAACATGTCTGTGTTTACAGAACAATAACCTTGAGAACTAGCTAGTATGGAACTAGCTATTTTTAACAGCAAAAAGTAAGGCAACAGGCACCTACAGGTCTTTACTTGACAGTCTTATTTGCCAGGGTGAAACTTTTCTCCATCTCCCTCTGAAATGTATTTCCACATTTTCCTTTGTTTTAAATATTAATTTATTGGCTTGCTGTAGCTTGGCACTGGATATTACTATCACTAAAAATATTTGCTAATAACCTCTTAATATGAGTACAGTTTTAAAATTGTAAAAATGCACTGGGAAGCCAAAGCCACTGCAAGTTATTGAGACTCAGGGTATTGCAGTTGAAATGGAGATTTAAGTAGGCACCTCTACATGTAGATTGTTTTTTTTAAATAATTTTTGTTTTTTAGCTATGAGCTTAGAACAATTTGTTTCTTTAATGTTGCAAGCCTTGCTCATCAGTAGCAAGTGATCTTTTTTTCACTGATGTCTTGGCACAGTTAACCTTTCTGATGTTTTTCATTTTGTGCATCTGCATTAGCCTGGTGTTTTTGTTTTCCTCATTCTCTCCCCTTTTTCAATTTTCCCAGAGAGTTTACCTGCTGCTCTTTTTTGCCTATCTCAGGATCATTTCATGATACATTATTAAGGTTAAATAGAATGTGAGGAAACAACAGTGGAACCTGGTATATGAACCAGCTGTATAGGAAGCTCTGTGGTGACCTGTGTTGCAGGCTGATGTGTGGTGTGGGTGCCTTGGAAATACCTTCTGTTAAGCATGAAGGTTGAAAGTAAGAATAGTGTAGTAAAATAGACTGACAGTGTTGTGGTTTATTTGGTCTCTTTTTTATTTATTATTTTTCAAACTTTTGTTCTTGCCAATTTGATGCATAGAGGTGCCTCTTTTAAGAGTTAATGACTTGCAAATTCTTTAATGAAGCCACTTAAATAGGGAACAACATGATTATTAATAGGGGCTGTATAGTTTTCTTACACCTACTGTGTAGTCATGAATTAGTACTCTCAAGTGTAGTGTTGTGGTTTTTTGGTTTTGGTTTTTGTTTGGGTTTTTAGGGCAGGTGTTAAACGCTTGTCTTCTTTTACTTTCCTGCAATTTAGCACTCATCTTTTTTGCCTGGGCAAGACAGGCAGGCCTCAGAGCTTCAGCCTGTGGAGTCTCCTGGGTAATTGTTTTGGCCCCAGTGTTCTGATATGAATGCACAGAAAAGTAGCCATGAGTAATGGAACATGAATTTAATACCTGAACATCATGCACATCCATTGCATCAGTTGGTAGCCAACAGATGTCTGATTGTGCTGATGTATTTCTTTTCACAACTTTGAATCAGAATTTACTGGGGAGAAGATGAGAGCTGAGGGAAATTAAAATGTTGAGAGCATCTCTGTCCATTGTGTTCTCTGAAATCTTTATGCTCTTCGTGGAAGTGCTTTATTTTGACCTCTCCTTCCTTCCTACACTGAAGAGCCTAAGCTGTGACCTTTTGTCTCTTGACCCACAGAGAGACTATAGTCACGAGTTAGAAAAGTGTATAACTGTTTAACAAACCATGAGTTTTCCATCTGTATTCTGGCTGGATGTAGTTAGAGTTCCCCTATACCCTATCTGGGAAAAAGACATTTAGAGTTTTAAGAGTTCAACAGCTTAGAAATTCTTATGTCTGTACTTTCTATGAGTATTGAATGAACAATGCTGTTTCCCAAAGCGGTTTTGTTCCAAACTCAGTGTGGTAGTAGATCACAAGTTCTCTCTTCAGTCCATCCTTTGTACTGTTACCATACAGGGTGTTGGTTTTCCTGTGTGTGTGGTTTTTTGGATTCGTTGTTTTTTTGCTCTGTGGGAAATGAGAAGTGACTTAAGTTTTGCAAACCAGTTGTTTTGTGTAAATACACACAATTGCATTTTTCAGATTGGCAGCCTATATAGAATTTATTTTTTTCTGAAAAGATCTTTCACTATTTGCTTTATCTAATGAGAAGGCTGATCCTTGATTGCTTTTATACTGGTAAAAAATACTAGGACTAAAACTATCTGTTCATTCTCTTGGGGGAAATGTTGAGGTTAACAATTCTTAATTTGAGTCCTTTATATGAAATTTCCATACCGGAATACTTCTCATCCCTTAGTTGTATATTAAGTTGACAAAACTCTTATCAGAAAAGGATGGTTTTAGCAGCAAGGGTTACCAAGCAGTGTCCAGATCCTGAAGAGGTAAAGTAGGTTTAGTGCTTGGTACTCTTAAAACCATTTTTTTTTGTATATGTTAATGGACAAGAATCTGTAATTTAACTGCAGTTGGTTTTAGATTCAGGAATGACTATATGAAATCCATGCCTTGATGTTATCAAAATATTATGCCTGCTGTTAATGATCTCTGGCTTATGAAAGTGTTACAACATCAGGAAAGCATCAGTTGTTTATGCAGAGTCCTAAAATAAACTGAAATGATGTAACTTGCTCCATCCACACCAAGTTCCAGGATCTGATTCATCTTGATCCGGATAGAGGCTCTTAAAAGCATGTATTTTTTCACCCAGTAGTTGAAAGGAATAAAGCTTTTTGAACTACATAGTTTTTGCCCTCAGTGCTTAGTGTGGCTTCACAGGACATTCTGTTCATCAGGCACAGTGTGATGCTACTGAGCTGGTCCTGAGCTGACCAAGTTTTCATTCTTATTTCTAGTGTGTCCTGTCTCTCTAAGAGAGGTTTTTACAGGGTGCCTCACTCTGTTTGCCATGCAATTGTTTCAGTTTGTATTAGATTTTCACTTGTTTACATAGTAAACAATTGTCTGTCTATTAACAAATCTCTTTACAGAAGGAAGTACTGTATGAATTTAAGAAAGAGGACAGACAAAGGTGAAACACAGTCAGGATTTGGTTGCCCACTTATTTGTATATGATGATCTGCTGAAATGACTTCAGAAATTTTCTGCAGTACAGAGATCTCTTTAGCAAATTGCATGTTCTTTAAATACATCCTTTCCTGGCTTGGGACATTGTTTATGTATGGTTAACAAAGCAGGAAGTAATCCAGGCCTTGTCTAGTTTATCCAGTTACTGGTATGAGAAGTGAAGGACAACAAAAAAAAAGAAAGGAAAAAAGAGTGTGGAAAAAAATGTGTGTTACCTGTATTAGGATATATACTGTTGGATGATGTTCTTGAACTCTTATCTTCTGTGTGTTAATTAAAGACTTCTAATACTCCAAAAGGAATTTTATTTCCTTGGCATTGAATGATCAGTGAAACCACTGTCCAGCAATTTTGGAAATTCTGTGTTTGTTGATGGATAGGGGATAGTTTCTCATAGAAACCTTTTTCATGGGAGATTGACTCAACATGAGAAAGACAGAATGCAAGTGTATTGTGAGTGTGGGGAGAGACTTGGGATATTTCAAGTTTGGAGTTTGAGCTGAGTGCTGTATTAGTCCTTTCCTGTTTGTACTTAATTCAGCTGTTCCACTTCTCATTTGGGAGTCTCTTTAGTTTAAGGACTGTATTCAGTGTGAAAGTTGCATCTGTAGGATTGTGTTTAAAACTTAGGAAATTCTGCAGTATGGTTGAACTAATAATCTTTACCATTAACCCATTTTCTTTTCAGTGCATCCTTAATGATTGTTCCTTCTGCTGCTGTGAAACCAAAATGCATATTAGCTGATAATTTGGAGTTCAAATAGGGCATTATCATGTCATCATTGCAGAGTTGACATGCTCAGGATTTGGAATGCTCTTGCAGATTTTCTTCTAGCTTTAAAAACCTATTTTGAAGTCATTTGCTATAATGACATACTTAAGACTTCTATTTTAATACCAGAAACTAATGGGATTTTAACCTTGGTTTATTGTATCTGAAATGTAGACTTAATTAACTTTCTAACTTTTACTAAGCTGTAGATAAGTCTTAATGTGATTTGTGTTGAAGTGTTTAAAGGTTTTGATTTAACTGGTCAGATACCTGCCTGTAATTCCGTGCTGAGGAAAACACTTACAGATTGAAGCTGTCTTTTTGTTTCAGTTTGGCAAAGTTTTTGAGGTAGTCTTTTTCAAAGAACAGTTGTGAGCTTCAAGACTTGTGGGGTAAAAATAGGGTATTTGTAATGGTGGTCTTAGCTTTTTAAACCATCTTTCATGACTTGATTTCATTTGTCTCTGGAAGTCTTCCAGCAAGACAAACATTTTTGTTTTTGATGTTGCAGTCCCCTGTATCTGAAAAGGTAGAATTTCTGCAATGTGGTTCCTTTCTGTAGGTACTAAGTGTTTTCAGCCTTCCTGTACTGTAGTGCCTTGTAGTTTTACTGTTGACTAGACTTTTCTTCCTTTTATTTGGTATGACTTATGCACATACTAATTTGGATTTAATGAGTCTTCTCTGTTTTTCCCCTAATAGCTTCACTTTGAAGGAGCATGCTTATCAAATGTTTAGATGAGTTTGACATATTTTTGTTAAAAGCTTCATTACACATATGTTCTAAGGTTAATGTTTGCTTTGATTAGCTTTGTGCAGTTGTAAAGAAAAACAGCAGTGAGTGTTTTAAATTGGAATGTTGCTGGGTTTTACTAGAATTATGTAATAAGTACATTTTTTCCCAAGACATTACACTGGTTAGCAGGGACCATCTTGAAGTTATCAGATGTACTTGTTTGGTAATAGGCAAGGAAAGATTTAAGGTCCTGTGCTGGGTTTGGTTTTTTCATTTTTTTTTTTCATTAAAATCCTTACCCAGACTGAATGGGAAGTGCACTCTGCACTTGTACAACTCATTATTCCAATGAGATTGCATTATTGTAGTACATAATAGTTTGTCTTGCATTCTGTAAAAGGGGTGCTGCTATTGAAAAGGAAAAAAAAGAAATTAGAGGTATGTTTGCATCCAAACTCTCTTTCCTATCATCAAATGTCAAATTTTTGGCAATAGTTAACTGTCAGAACGTAAAAAATCATGCAAAAGTTAATATCTATTTTGATTTGTGAGATAATTACTTTATCTTGGGTCAATGTGGAAAACTAATGTTGGTGTCTCTGCTATTTCAGATTGTATCCAGTTTTAAAACTACAACATCAAGGGCAATCTGTCAGCTGGTGAAGGAATATGTTGGCCACAGGGATGGTATTTGGGATGTCAGCGTCGCCAAAACTCAGCCAGTGGTGTTGGGAACTGCGTCTGCTGGTAAAGTTTTGTGTGCTTGAATGTTTAGAAAATTCTGGTTTAATCCCTAAGCTATAGCAAACATCGATCCAAAGCATACCTGAATACTGAGCTCCACACTAAAAGAGTCCTTTAAAGAAGTTCTGTAGCTGAAAAACTCTTCAAATTGGATTTTCTTGGTAGTGGATTTAACCTTTAGAAGGTCTGAGCACGCTTGTTGGTCTTTCCAAAGCCAGGCACCTTCCCTGCAGGTCACACTCTCCTCAGTCAGCTCTGGCAGGCTGGGTGGTGTGAGTGGGTGCGTGGGGAGCAGCTTGCTTGGTTGGAGAGGCTTCTGGCACAGAATGCCATATGGCTGGGTAGAGACCCCTGCAGCCTTCCTGTCCTAGCACTGCTCAGTCTTTGTTTTACAGAAGCTGTACATGTGGTCATAGTTTGCATGTGTTCTTGCATTCCATCTTTTGCCTAAGGACAAAGGGGCAGCTAAAAATCTCAATTTTCCATCCCTTTTACTTTACTAGATTTATTCCTTCCCACTTGAGAGGAAACAAATACTAATGAATAAGTCACTACATCTATTATAGTCCAAAAATCTACAGACTTGTATAGTTTTGGAAAACTATTAGGGAAGTAGACCATAACCAGTTAGAATTGGTCAGTGAATTTGAAGTGATGTTCCTTTGAAGCTGGAGCAGAATGTGAAGGTACTGACTGCAGTTGAACATTACTGACTAGAAACTTCTGCTTCATGAACTGAACTGTTATGATTTTTATGTGCCTGCTGAGGAGCAAATTTTGTGTTTATGTGGGACATCTGTCTTTGTCCTGATTTAATTTGGAAACATCCATTCTCCAATTCAGTGTTAAGGTACTCCCCACTTAAGTACTTACATTAATTATTTATTTTTGGGTGTGGCAGGATAAAGGAGTGGCGTTTCCTTTTTAAATAATGTTTTTTATTGCTCTGCAGTGAGCTCCTGTATGCATTTGGGACTTCCATGCAGGAAGTAAACAGATTGTGCATAGAATTCTTGTTTGTAGTGACTGGCTTTTCCACTACAGAATGCTTTCTCTGTTCTTTCTGAGCATGATACACAGTTGGAGCATTATACAGAAGTATATAACCAAGTTAGGAAAAATATCAAAAGTAGAATTTGCCTTTCAATACTTACTGCAAATTAATTTAATTAAGACAGCACCTTTACTTTTCTTGGGAGATATGTACAATGATAAAAAACTTTCATGTTTTATATCAAAGGTGGTAGTCAAGAAGGTTTGGTCTGTTCTTAAAATCTGTTTCATATGGGATGTGCTACAGTCAAAGAAAACTTGTCTGTTGAAAGGATAAAAATGAAAACCATACATTTTTAACTATTTACATCTACTTTTTAATCTTTGTAGATCACACTGCTTTGCTGTGGAGCATAGAAACAGGGAAGTGCCTTGTCAAGTATGTAGGGCATGTCGGCTCAGGTAAGATAAAGGCATGTTGTGAAAACTGGGAAGAGAGCATGGGAGGGGAAATTGTGTTTTGGCCAACTACAGAAATGTTTGTTGTGGTTGCACTGGCAGGTTTGCCAACACTGTTAACAAGTCAATTGTGAAGTTCCACTAATTTTCCTACAGAGAATGTTTTGTAATATGATTCTTTATTGGAGAGGCACATTGAGACAGTTCTGCAAATGGTAAATGAATAAACAAGTCCATATAAAGAAATTTACAGGCACAATTTCAACACTCAGAAGTTAAACGTCAGAACTCATTGAGGTCTTGTGCATGTGTGGAACAAAAGAAGCTTATATAATCAGAAATTAGCTGTCTTGCAGGATCTGTGTTATATTTGGGGTACAAAAAATGGATGCTGAGTGAATATCTATTTGCATTTCCTTTTTTAAGATCCCATACATAATTTGCTGCATAATACTAAGATCTGGTTTTTAAGACAGTTAATTAAATATAGGTGTTTGTCTTTCTTTATACCAGTATGAATATTTTGGAAACTGTTTTTTACACCCCTCTTTGGGTGGAGAGGTGCAGAGCAGTGAGTGTTTTTGATGTTAATCTTAATTTTAGTGTCCAATTTGACAAAAACCAGATTAGCCCCCTTCTGTCTCATAATGAGTTACAATACAGGATTTTCTAGACCTGGATTGGAGGGGTTTTCCATAGCTTTAACTTGCTGTTGAGAATGGAGCACTTTGTGATCATATCCTGGGAAAGTAAGGAATGCAGTTATTGAGCAGGATTGTTTGATCAAGTAGCTCAGCACATCACATGAACTTTGTGGCAAGGATACAGAGAGAATGAAGTTCTTTAGAACTGCTTCAGCTATGAGTTCTGCTTTTTCATTCTGCATGACTTCTGTACTCCTGTATGACTTCTAGTTCCTACAGCACAAAGATAAATGCATAGAAACAACTGGTAACATGTTCATGTATTCAGTTATCTCAGATTGCTTGCTGCATGGACTTTTAGCTTCTATATAGTCATGTTTATAAATTTCACTCACTTGAACTTCCATGCTGATAGTTTTTTTTTTTTTTTCTTAAATTGCTGTTTGGATAGCTATGAAAATAGTAAGTTCTGGCCTGTATTTAAACAGTTTTGTTTAAACAACTGTGTCTGAACAACAAAAAGAAATTATACTGTATATACATTTTATATAACTATATACATCTATAAATTATATTAGAAATAATGTATTTTTCATTTAATAAAGCTTTTGTTTGACAGTTGATGGGAATGGTGCAGAGGTGTTGGGTGCCAGCAGCTGATGCATCATAGAGACAGTTCAGTTTAAGGAGTATCTTTTTAGACTCACTACACCACACTCTCCCAACAACATATGCATCTATTTTACTTGTATGATGGGTGGAAGTGATTTCTAAGTTCTGTTTTGAATTGAATCTTATGCACTGAAATGAAATGAAGAGCTGATAGAATTGGCTGATAGAATTATTGCAGGACTATTTTAAAGTCACCGTGTTTTGACTACATATGGTTGCAGGACTGAAATCTGATTTGTGTTACTTGCATCAGGTTTTCAGACATTTGTTCTTGCAAGCCTAAGTAATAAGCAGAAAGTTGATGGTAATGTATAGTAAGTTTTCATTAAGTTAGAAATAATCTTGAATACTTAAATTCTCTTTATGGAAGTCCAGAGCACTGTCCCCTGTCAGCTTATGTATGATTGTTTGAATGTGGTTTGTTTATCCTCTCTAACATGAACCACTTCTACTAGATTCAGGAAATAAATTGCTAGAAAATGTGTGTCGTATAATCAAGTATGGCTGCTTTCCTTGATACTACACTTTATGTCACCTAAGAGATTGCTACAAAAAATTGCTTAAAACTTAAAATTAGTTTTCAGTGCTTTTAATGATGAAACATTATGAAAGAATTCTTTTGATATACTAACTTAAAACCTTACTTTGTTTCACACAGTAAACTCTATAAAGTTTCATCCCACTGAGCAAGTGGCTCTTACAGGTATGTAAAGTTTTTTCATATGCTAAGTATGTTAATCTTGATGGAAAATAAGTGCAATTTGCTAATTTGTTCTGGTTGTAGCCCCTCTCCCTATTGCTTTGTCAGTATCCTTGTTGACTGAATTATTTTTAAATTGTAAGGCATAACATATCAGAGCTAGATCTTACCATCTGTGTTTTTCATGTCATGTTCTCATTTGTGTTTTCCTGCTCCAAACCAGAGACTTAGAATAATACATCAACTGAGTGTTCTGGGATTCATCCCAGAGTACTGAAAGAACTAGTGGATGTTATGGCAGGACACCTCTTGATTATCTACCAAAGGTCTAGGGAGTCTGGAGAGGTCCCTTCTGACTGGAAGGCAGCCAGTGTTACTCCAGTTTACAAGAAGGGTGTGAGGAAAGACCCATGGATCTACAAACATGTTAATCCAATGTCAGTTCCTGAAAAAAATATGGAGATTAAACTGGATACTGCTGAAAGGCATTTAAAGAATAATGCAGTCATCAGGCACAGTCAACATGGATTCACAAAGGGAAGGCCTTGTTTGACTTATTTGATATCCTTCTAGGATAAGATCACCTGCCTAGTGGATTAAGGGAATGTGGTGGGTGTAGTTTTCTGATTTTTAGTAAGGGTTTTAATGCTATCCCTCACAGCATCCTTCTGGACAGATTGTCCAGCTGTGGGATGAGCAGGTTCATGGTGTGCTGGGTGGACAGCTGATTGAAGGGCAAAGCCTAAAGGGCTGTAGTGAATGGGGCTGCATCTGGCTGGCAAAGGGGCACCGGTGGTGTTCCTCAGGGATCAATTCTAGGGCCAGCCCTGTTTGATAGATTTATCAGTGACCTGGATGCAGGAGTTGAGTGCACCATTAGCTGTTTGTTGGTGGTACCAAACTGGGAGGTGCTGCTGACTCTCATGAGGAACAGGAGGCTTTGCAGGGGGATCTAAGTAAGTGAGAGCATTGGGCAATGATTAATGAGATGAAATGTAACAAGTTCAAATGCCAGATGTGCAGCTAGGATAGAGTAATGTTGAGCACAAGTATAAACTGGGAGCGGAGTGGCTGGAGAGCAGCCCTGCAGGAAGGGCTCAGAGGGTACTGGTTGTCAGCAGGCTTGATGTGAGTCAGTGGTGTGCCCAGGCAGCCCAGGGGGCAAACCTCATCCTGGGATGCATCAACCACACCACAGCCAGCTGGTCAGGAGAGGTGAGTGACTGTCCTGCTGTATTCAGCACTGCTGCAGCCTCACCTGGAGTGCTGTGTGCAGTCCTGGGCCCCACAGTTTAAGGAGATTGTGAAGGTCCTTGAGTGTGTCCAGAGGAGAACAAGAAAGCTGGTGAGGGGGGTGGGAAGTCCTGTGAGGAGCAGGTAAGGACTTTGGATTTGTCTGATTTGGAGAAAAGGAGCCTGAGGGGCAACCTTGTTGCGTCTCTACAGCTTTCTGAAGAGGGGAATTGGAAATGGAGATGCTGAACTCTTCTCCCTGGGATCTAGTGATGGGATGCATGGGAATGGCTCAAAGCTGTGCTGGGAAGGTTTAGACTGGACACTAGGAAGCATTTTTTTACCAAGAGGATGATCCTGCAGCAGGCTCCCTAGAGAGATGGTTGATGCTCCAAGCCTGTCAGTGTTTAAGAGGCATTTGGACAATGCCCTTGACAAAATGCTTTTACTTCTGATCAGCCCTGAAGTGGTCAGAGCGTTGCACTGTATTTGTTGTAGGTCTCTTCCAACTGAAATAGTTTGTTCTGTCTGTATGTATTTATACATGATATTTCCAGAAGTAAAGGAAAAGAATATTGTGCTACTAAATGTGCAGCAAAAACAGTGTGAAAATATGACTGTTAGTGTAAAGGTATTTTCAGGCCTGAGTATACCATCAATGCAGCTTCAGGTTTGAAAGCTGTCTGATTGGTCTAATCCTGTGGTTCATTTAGTCCAGCAATTAGGACATTAGCTTTGGGATTGAAAAGCTCTGGATTCAATTTGCTGCTATTAAGTAAGTCATTGTAAAATGAGGATAATTGTTACTGAGGTTAGAAATTAAAACACTTCTGCTTTTTGCATCTACAGTGATCACTTAAGAGGAAGGTAGGGAGTAGCAGGCTTTCTGTCTAGGATATGTCTGTTTGAATTTTCCTGTTTTCATTTGCTAACTGTAGTCATTATTTTGGTACCAAAGTTGCTATGTAAACTGTTTTATAAAACTCCAACCAACCAACCAAACGTTGTCTATGGCTGGATTATTGTTCTTCCATTATTTTTCTGAGAGATGGTTCTGCAGAGTATTTAAATGGAAAGTTTTCAGGGGTCTTGTTCTTCAGTGATAATTAATTTAGAACTGGTTAAAGTAAAAAAAACCTTTCCCGTGATCCAGAATAGTGACATCAGAAATAATACAAGGTTGACCTGTCTTCTAGCATTCTTACTTGTTCTATTAGATGAGATATACTTCCTAGTACTTGCATGTACATTGCACTTGCCAGAGCTTTGCATAGTCATTGCAAACTGTCTTTCTCTATCTAAAACATTCAGCTTGGTACCCCTCAAGTATTAGAATGTGTTTGTTCTGACTGTATCAAGGACAATCTTGAGTTTCTCCTTAGCTAATAATGGAAAAGTCTATTTCAAAACAAATGGAGTTTAAAATTAAATGGTACTTGCTGAGCTGTAAACTGCTACTAGTTGATTTGTTTAAGGCAGAAGAGGAATAGCTTCACACTTGCTATTTTGGGTTTCTCATTAAAACTATGGTAAAAACATGTAATGGAAGAGATCATTGAATGAAGAACCCCAGTATACTGAGAAATCGTAAATGATGAATGGCACCTGGTGATGTATTAAGTGCCTTCTTCAAAAGTTATATGTTGGAACAGTAGTGATTCTTGTGTTCTCATGTTTAGTATTTAAGTGTATGTTTCACTGTAGGAGTGATTAATTTGGTAGGTACTTGTATTTTGCATAATGAGTTAGGTTCTTAACCAGTATTGAAGCCAGGAGAGTAACCATTGATGTTGAGACTTGCTTACCATAAAGTTCATAATGGTGTCTGTTAGGAAAAGATCCAACTCAGGCAGTATTGCTCAATATAATGTTAAAACTTTTTTATTGCCCATGGAAATGCTCTTATTTATTCTCTCTCTTTTTTTACACCTCTTCCCCCTGTGCAGCATCTGGAGACCAGACAGCTCACATCTGGAGATACATAGTACAGTTGCCTGCACCTCAGCCAACTGCAGACTGCAATGTAAGCAATCAACTTACTGCAACTAAACTAATTGCACAGCAATTTCATCAGATACTGGTTTTATGATAAGACTGAATGTTAAATTTACACATAATTTAAAAATTACATGATTTCAGGATTGCCAAAGGTGGGGTTTTAAGCAATATTTCAGCTTTTCTTTGAAAATAGACTCACTTAATGTTTTCAAAGGCGTGTGGTGCAGAGTAGAATTTGCATCTGCAAGTACCTGTATTGACCTTTTTGTTCAAGGTAGGAAGTGTGTTCAACTGTAAATGAACAGTTGAACAGTTTTTTTTTTGTAATAATGGAGTTCTTTTTAAACTAGTTAAATTCTTTTAGCATAACTTATTGAGGCACCTGTATTAGCTTTAGTTGCTGTGGATTTAAAACTGATGGTAAAGACTTGTAATTTTGGCATTTATTTAATTGTATCTCTATTGTTTTCTAACCCTCGCCAGCACACATAACACTGCCTGATGTTGTTGTCCCCAGGCCTTTATTTAGTCAATATTTACTCTAGCCTGTCAAATGCTTATTTTACTTAAAAGCACCCTCACTAAATTGTGAAGACAACCATAGCTTATAGCATGAGCTTCTTAGTAGGCTAAGTAAGGGCAAGAGTTTTCTGTGTAATATGAGATAGATTTCTGAAAGAAAAATGTTTGATTCAGAATGGAATTTCCATTTTGAAAGAAGATACAAATGTTTTCTTTTTCACATCCAAGTAACATAAAGGACAAATGTTTGTCTTATGTGAGTGAAAAAGGAGTTCAGAGTTTAATGTTTCATGGTGAGCAAAATAATTTATTTTGCATCTAGTTAATATCAGCACTACATGATGAATGTGTATTGACCAACAGACAAATATCGATGTAATGATTTCATTTTAATGGATAAAAATATGTCTGTAAATTATTGTCTTCCTAAGGATTAACATAGTGTCCCATTAGATGCTTCCTACCCTTAAAAACTTAAAGGAAAAAAGTCCCTTGATAAATGTGCTGCAATGAAACTCTAGGGTAATACAGTCAGGAATATAAAATACCTAACAGATTGTAAACACTTACTCAGATGTAAGAGTTTGGAGGAGATTTAAAAGGAAGTAGAATCACGGAGTCATTTAGATTATCAAGATGATCATTAAGATGATCAAGTCCAGCCATTAACCCAGCACTGCCAAAGCCCACCACTAAACCATGTCCTTAGGGGCCACACTTACACATCTTTTAAATACCTGCAACAGGGGATGTTGATTTCTCCACTTCCCTGGGCAGCCTGTTCCACTGCTTGATAACCCTTTTGGTGATGAAATTTTTCCTAATATCCAATCTAAACATCCCCTGGTCCAACTTGAGGACACTTCCTCTTTTCTATCACTTGTTCCTTGGGAGAAGAGACCCACCCAAGGGGTTTGTCACCCACCTGGTTACAATCTCCTTTCAGGCAGTTGTAGAGGGCAGTAAGGTCTCCCTTGAGCCTCCTTTTCTCCAGGCTGAACAACCCCAGCTCCCTCAGCTGTTCCCCAGCAAGTAGTTACAAGTAGTTATTAAAACTGCATTTAACTCACTGGTTATGTTCCTTCGACGGAGTTTGCGATAGCGAGTACCTGAATAGGCTGGGCACTGCAGAATTAATTTAGTAACATTCACATTAAGGGGATTGGGAAGCATTTACACTGCAAAATGTAACTTAGAGACATTCCTTCCCTCTTACTCTAAATCTTGTTTTCTCTTGCATTTTATAGCAAGTGTCTGGAGAAGACGAAGTCGAGTTCTCAGATAAAGATGAACCTGATGGAGATGGAGATGGTTCTAGTGACTGCCCCACTGTCAGAGCCCCATTAACTTCACTGAAAAGCCATCAAGGAGTGGTCATAGCAGCTGACTGGCTTGTTGGGGGGAAGCAAGCTGTGACAGCATCGTGGGACAGGACAGCAAATCTGTATGATGTAGAGACTTCTGAACTTGTCCATTCTCTTACAGGTATTTGTTCACTCACAAAAAATTCAATTGGTGGTTTGTTTTTGTATGTGGGATTATTTGTAGATACTAAAACATTGGGAAAGGTAAGTTGTTTCTCTGGTGCAGAATGTGAGTACCATCTGCCACTCAATGTTGTAATAGTTTCTGAAATTGCAATCTTGTAAATCCTCTGAACATGAATTTTTCTTCTTTTAAGCTTGTGATTTAACTTATGAAAGTAGTTGTTTTTAAATTGGTTGTACCCAAATTTTAGTTCTTGCAAAATGCTTTTGCTGTGATGATGTATTAAGGAACAATAACTACACTACTGAATATGAAATCAGTAATGTGGTTTTTGCCTTCAAATACAGTCCCAAACCTTTACAGCAGTAACAGGATTAAAGTTCAGAATGATCATTATTCCTTTCTGCTTGGGAAAAAGAGAAAAAATCATTAGCATTTCATTGCAAGTGTATGTGGGAATGAAAAGCCTTATTTTCATTACCTTACATGTTCTCATGTGTGGTTGTAGGGCACGACCAGGAGCTCACACACTGTTGTACTCATCCCACCCAGCGTCTCGTGGTGACATCGTCACGCGACACAACCTTCCGTCTGTGGGATTTCAGAGATCCTTCTATCCATTCTGTGAATGTCTTTCAGGGCCACACAGAGTAAGTGACAGCTCCTTCACAGCTTTTTACAAGTTCCAGAGGTATAAATCTGTTCATTTGCTAATCTGGCCCAAACTGTTCCAGTGCCCTTTTTGAGGTACTAAGTTCATTCTGGTTTTGTGAGATTGATTTTCACAGAAACCCCAGGTTGTCCTCCTTCAAATGTAACACAGCAGTACATAACTTCCAAAACAGCAGCCAGGGCTCCTGGTGTGCTGTTGCTTATGTGATAAGTCTTCTCCAGGCTGAACAACCCTAAATTATAATTAGGTGCTGAATTAGGTGATTTGAGGTATGAGGTTGTTTTTGGCATTGGTTATGCCTGCAGTTTGGGCTTACTGCTGTAAAGAGTGGATCAAGCAGATTGCCTCTGCTTGGCTTGATACTCAGTGTGAAATAAAGGTTACTACTTTGGAGCCAGTGGATAAAAGAGTAGGATTAATTTTTACTCTTAATTGCTTCTATTTTTTACATAAAATAAGAAATTAAAGTAAGGGCACTGATTGCTGTGTTCTGTCAAAACAGTGATTTTTGATGTCACATTTTTAGTTACCAGATTAGGCTTAACATTATTATACTGACTACTACTGAATATGGACAGATGTGGTAATGAGAATCTGTGTTCTGGTATTAACTTACCTTTCTGTTTTTTGGAGGTTTGATAGATGAAAAATGCAGGTGTAACTTGGAAATACTTTACCCAAGGAAGCAAAACTTTTTTTAAGACTTGAGATTGACTGTTTCAGAAGAAATTTCACATCCCATCTTCAGAATAAAAAATGATTGTTAATCCTAGCCCAAAATAAAACCTGCAAATATTTACTTATATTTCTGATTTTTGTTAAATCAGATATGTAATTTAAATTATAATTGAGTTTCAGTATCCACTTTTTCTCAGCTATTGACTAGCCTATGTATAAAATAAAACCTTTAAACGTCCCTGTCCTAGACTCCTCAGCTGATAAATTATTTGGTGCTTCGCAATCATCCTGTATAAGTAGCCATCTTCTCCTGATAGAGTAAGTTTGATTTTGTGGCCTACATCCTAGAATTGTTTCATCTCATCACTTTTGTACTCTTCTACCACTTCTCCTAGAATGACTTCCAAAGTTGGAAGGTTTTGTATCAATTGGTGCTTGCATTTTTTTCTGAGCTAATTCACTGCTTTGTCCCAGGACATTTTTTCAGAGAAAGGCTCAAGACTGATATTTGTGTTTTCCCATATGTTTGCTGAGACCAAGTGATGTTGATCTGGGGTGATGGTGCATACTGTAAAAACTGGTAGCTGGTGTTTTGGCTTCTCTTGCTGAGACCTATAAACAAACAGGGAGTTTATTTCTTAGAGATGGAATAGAACTTGTGCAACTTTTTCAGCCACTCTTACTCAAGCTTTTAATTGTCTTCGTATTTGTGTTTGTTTTATCAACTGTCTTAATTTTCTTCTTTGAATTTTTAGTATTGAAATAGGCTTTTTCACCGAATACACTCTTAAATTTAAGGGTCTCAAGACTGGCAGTACTGTTCATTGGCTAGGGCTGCTGAGGTCTCTGATTTGTTGAAGAGGTGATTCTGTTATGAGAGGTGTTTCACTGAGGAGTGCAGTCAGAGCAGAGGTGGGACGTGGGTATTTTTGCAGTTGAGACATACTTTGAGGAATTTTATTTTGGTCCTTTATTGTACTGCTTAGTGACAAAATATTTTTAAATTACTCTCTAATCAACACTGTAACAATCTCTTCACTTTAAGCAGCGTAGAAGAAGCTGTTTTATCTGTTGACTGGAAAATACATCCGCACAAGACATTTGTTTGGCTTTTCTGAATGTCTATTTGAATAATTTGCCAAGTATTTAATGTTTTGATAGGCCCTTGGCATCAGTTCTGTAAATTGGATGTTACAGTTGTTAGCGATGATGATTTAAAGTCCTCAACCATAAGTTTTAACACCCTCTGGCTGAGCAGCACCTGATGAGTCTGGAGCTCATGGAGCAGCAATTTTTTTCCCTGTGCGTTTCACCAGATCAACTCCTAATGCGTTAAGCCGATATAATTAGATGCCAAACATCTCAATCATGAGGCCAGCACACCGTGTTTGTTGCGTGGCAGCGCCCAAAATCGCATTCCGTGCGGTTTGGCTTGCGGCGGGGGAGCCGGGCCCAGCCGCGCACCAGCAGGTGGCAGCACCGCCCTGTCCCAGAGACACCGCGCCGAGCCCGGCTCCCCCTAACTGGCCTAATGGGCCAAAGGCAGGGGTCAATCGCAGCGGCTCGTTATTCTGTGGAAAATACAACTGATGCTGATGTGCTGGGAGACTAACGAATTTCATTAATTTCATAAAGTTGACATAATAATATGAATAGTTGCGGTGCATTGTTGTGTACTATAAAGTGGTACTCTGTCAAAAGTGGGGTGTATATATTATCATCTGGGGGAGATTGTTTGTATGTTAAGTGGACTAAGAAATCACCTATTTTTTTTTTTTGTGTGTGTCCTGAGCATATCTTTATTAAAACAAAATGTTTCTTATTGTCTACTGCTATGACAATTTAAGAAAATAAATTCTCATCCAGTAAGGTTAGAAGGAATTGTTGTGATCATCGTGTCTATCTTGAACTTCTTGCATTGATACCTGTTTTGAACTAGGAGGCAATTTTAGAATTGCCAGCTGTATATTAGATTGTTCATATGATAAAAATTTCAATTTATTTCTTCATAAATTCTTTACGTTGCTTGTTGCAGTGTTTAATTAACTTCCCTGTTAAACTTTTTGTGCTTCCCTAGTCTAAGTCTGTCTAGCTTCAGTTTCTATCTTCTGTTTTTTTTATCTTCAAGGACTTTGTTTCCTATGTTAAATATAAAAGCTTCCTATATTTTCTGTTCTTATTTACGAGTTACCTATTTTGCCTCAAAGTGCATTTTGAATGTGTTTTGACATTTATAGACTCAGTACAATACATTGATAGTACTTTTGCACTTCAAGCTTGCATTCAGCTGAAGTCTTTTTCGAAGTTGTATCTTCCTATGGAAGTTTTTGTAAACATTGTTTGGTTAAATTTTTTATTTATTTATTTATTTATATGACTGTTTCTTTTCTCTACATGACTTGCTTGTGCCCCACTCACATAGCAATAAAAGTACCTTGTCACGTTTTGTTTTAGGTTTGCCATGCCCCCAGTTCATCTCACTTATTCTCTAGTGGTGAAAAAAATATGAAATAGTGTGGAAATAAGACTGACGTTTGCTTAAATATAAATCTTTGTTATTATCTGGTTTTGTGTGTGCACCAATAGGAATTTGTATTACTAGTGCTGTTAATCCCCAGTCACATCCATCTATGAGGAGCTTAACAGAGCCCTGGGAAAAGGTTACGTTTATGTTATAATCCAGGTGCACTGACTTGTTGCCTGTTAATTAAATTGATTTCCTGAGTTTAAGCCTCCAAAAATTATCCTGGGGAATCAAATTCCAATACCTTTTTTCCAGCAGATACTGCTTTGAAATACATATTTGATAGTAACAGCTGTTCTCCTATTGAGAAATTATTCAGTTTAGAGGTTCTTGATTAGAACTCTTCAAATTGAACTGAGGTTTTGTTCTGAGGAGCAAAATGGTTCTGGCCTGTACCTGGCAGTTTTCATTCCAGCTCCACTTGTGCTTCCCTTTGCTGACACCTGCACAGCCGTGTCTTGTCAGGGCTGGGAAGGCCTTGCTTTTCCCAGCACAGGGACCTGGTTGAATGACTCTGGTGTTGGCTCTTGCATCTCTGCTCCATGAGTTTTCAGTACTCTGCCTGTGCTGAGGTCTGTCTTGATGTGTGGTGCCTTCTAAAATGTTGGAAATGTTTACCATTTGTAGCTTAAAAAAAAAATCTTAGTCTGTACAGGTCTAGTCAGTACTTTAATGATTTTCTAAATTTCTTCTGACTATTTAGTAATACTGGAAATAATACCCTGTGGACAGTTGAATGTTTATTAGCTAGTGCATTCATATACAGCTTTTCAACTACAGCTTTTGCTATACATTTGTAGTATATTGATGCTTATATGCAGTTGAAAAATTGCTTGGTAAATAATAAAGGGTTTTGTTCAGTGGCCATCAGAGGTACACAGTGGCTGGGTACATAGCTCTTGAAATGCTTGAATAAAAAGGTGCAGGGCTTCCCAGTCTGGACTTGCAAATGCCATCCTTCAAAGAATAAAATGATATCTTCAGAAGCAGCTTTGGGTTTCTATCCTTAAATGAATATGCTTTGTTAATGCTTCTTGATTGTTCAGTGTATAGTTATGCACCACCTTGTCATTGCAATTAAATACATTTTTGGCTTTAAAAAAACCCCATAAATTTGAAGGGGTACTTAACGTCCTTGCTGTAAAAAATTACCAGGTTTGTTTACTACTTTTCAAACTTGCTGATCTTCATGACTACATTGAGCCAGTGCATCAAACATGAATGTGTGTTAACTGTGGAATTTGTATCTTTGTGTTACTTTCTTGGCAAACTCCAAAAAAAATTTGCTGATCGTGAATCTTGCATTTTCTTAAAAAGAGCTGAACAAGATAGCTTATAGCTCTTTTGGACTACAGCATATTCCATCTCCTTTCACTGTAAGAGTCCAGAAGGGAAAGTTCCTGTTCATTTGCTGCCTGCATGTCTCTGAATATGCAGCTGGTTGCTGAGCTGTGCTTCATCCTGAGAACTTTAAAATTAGAGAATTGCAAATATGTCTTGTTTCAACTTTTCATTTTTCAACTCCTACACTTGCTGGAAAATCTGAATTAAAAATTATTAAAAATTATTAAGCAGCTGCTGATTAAGATGCTGGGGTGAATTCTGACATTTAGTGAATTGAGACTTAATGTCAAAGTGGCATTCTGTTTCAAAAGACTAATAATTGCTTTAGTTTTTGTGGACACTCGGGTTTGCCAAGGTCAGCTGGCTTTCTCAAATTCTTGTGTCTGCAAGATTTAAATCTCATACCTTATTTGTGTCTGTCTTGAATATATTTTTCTTGAAACAGCAAGTCATGGCGGAGGTCATGTCTTTTCTCCAGACAGCAATGTCATTAGACGTCCCTGTTGGAAAGTAGTCTTATTCTAGATATGCCCAGTATTACAAGGTCACTGTTAGGTATTCTTATTCAACTGCCCTTTGCTGGTGAAGTTAAAGCATGTGTAGATGTAGTCCTAAAAATGCAAGCTTTGCACTTTTGACTAAGTCTGTGCTTGGGCTTTTAGTCAAAATCTTTTGTGGCAAATGAAATGTAATAAGTTGGGTGCTCTCAGTGGAGTTCGATCAGTCTAACGCATCTGTTCTTTTCAAGATAGTTCTATTCTTGCTTCAGCTGTTATTGACTTTAGTGATGCTTTGTCTACCATTTTTCTGTTGTTTCTCATCAAAGAATGCCTTAGGCATTCACCATGTGTGGATATCTTAGTCTAGCTTCTGTAAGAAAGGCAACATTTTTGTGATGAAACATTCAGTTTTCTCCCCAAGCCTCACTGATTAACTAGATGGTTCTGATATTGCTGTTAATATTCCTACTTGTTTTGTCTGCTGTGGTCGTTTTTTTCCTCTTGCATTTCACACACTGTTCTGATCCTACATTTGCACGTTGAATATTCTTGAAATGAAGATTATTGCCTGGGCTTGATGCTCTAGGGTTAGCTTTTTTAAAATGCTTTTAATGCTTCTGAACATGTTTAAAAAACTTTTTTGCCTCCATTTACTACATATATGTAACAGAGCATGCTAAAGATTCAACAGTTTTCTTAGACTTTTTAGCAGCCTTAATAACTGATATATCAGGCAGCTTTGAATTTGCCTCACTTCCCATGCTGAGAGCTTCTTCATGAGTCTGTTGTGGGACAGACTAGGGCCAGCATGTATTGCATGCCTTCAGCTCATCCAGGTTACCTCTCCTTGTGCTCTTCCACAGCTTGAATACCCAGTTTTCTCTTCTAACCTTCCTCTGACCCAATACTGTTGTGGAGTTACCAAAAGGCCAAAAAAGGGCAATCTGAAAGTGAATATTGTTTTGATAATTTTGTTCCCTTTATGTTCTTGAAACTTTTCTGGTGTCATTGAGGGACTTCCTTAAGGCAAAAATTACTTCCTAATTAATAGAGAAATAGATGAAATTTTGAATAATCTACTTCCTAAGTTGTAAGAAGGAGTAAGTGCTTGACATTAAAAGCTCTATAGCTAAAAGAAAATAAAAATCCTTAAAGTGTTTTATTTTGAGGAGTGGGGTACGTAACATAGAAAGTTTGATTGCACTCAGTGTTAGCCATTAGTTTTGTTAATTTCTTTAAAAAAGATGTAATGATAAATCTGTATGCAATTGCACTACAACAGACAGGGAGAATCTTAATTCCATTCTTGAATGCATGCACTAAAAAGTGCTATGATTTTTTTTTGACTGACCCCACAGAGGAGGATTGCGAGAGGCCTTTTCTTTGTATCCTGTCTTGAGCTTAGATATGCAGTGGTATTGCAGGGATAAATGGTCTTTTTTATCCCACCATAAATGTAATGGAATTTATTTAAAAATATTTGCACCTTAACTAACTTGCTAACTTAGCACTGAGTAATTCTCATAAAAGCTGGCTACCGTTTTCCATCCTGTATCCTTTTATTGTTTTATGACAGCGGGAAAGGAAGATACTGGCAATTTTCTGTAAATGTCATGAAACACATATCTCTGGAATAGACATTGTTGGTTTAAATGCTAAACTGTGTTAATTCCTGGAGAAAAGGAAATTCAGGGGTGACCTTACACCTCTCTACAACTCCCTGAAAGGAGGTTGTAGCCGGGTGGGGCTCAGCCTCTGCTCCAAGTCAGCTGCTGATAAAACAAGAGGAAATGACCTCAAGCTGTGCTGGGGGAGGTTCAGGTGGGACTTTAGGAGGAATTAGAAGGCATGATTAGACATTGGAACGGGCTGCCCAGGGAGGTGGTGGAGTCACATCCCTGGAGGTGTGTAAGGAAAGACTGGATGTGGCACTCAGTGCCATGGTCTGGTTGAGAGGGTGGTCTTGGGTCGTGGGTTGGATCTGTACTTGATCTCAGAGATCTTTTACAGCCTAATTGATTCAGTAATTCTTTAATTCCTTCATGGTTTGTTCTTACCGTTTCTTGAGTTGGAGAAAAAAGCTTTGCTGATATTTGGAGATAAAGCTACAGGCAGACTTTGGGAATTAATGTGTGTAGCTCTTCCTGGAATCAAGTGCTTTGAACACTTGTGAAACCTGAATACTCTCAAATGTAGAAGTACTGGTGTGCTCTTCACCTGGGAGTCCTGTGGCCAGTGCCATCTCCTTTTGAGACAGGCAGCAGGGTTGTCCATATCTGGAGGTTTTAAACACAGATCCTGGCTTCCCCTCAGGCTGCAGACTGCTCCGTATGGGGTTATACTTTGTTCCCCTAAAAGAAAGTAAACCTGTGCAGAAAATGTGATCGCAAAAAGAGCTTCCTTTAGGTTTTGTTCCTGAATTTTACTACTTAAAATGAGAGAGGCATATTTGAGCCCTCAAATTTGCTGTTTGCGTACAATTTGATGTACCCTGAATAAACTTGTCTGAAAGCTCTGGTTTAGTCCATTTTCATCCCCCCCATCTATATGTAGATGCCTTTTCAAGGCCATGAAAATGTGTTGTCTCCCAGTGCTTGACGGTAAGACGGTAAATTCCAGTTTAGGTTGCAAATCAAAATGGAAAGAGCAGTGTTAACTTTGTTTTGGTGCATTGCCAGCGAGGGTTCTGCATCAGCATTTCATGGTCCAACATTTTCAACGATTTTTTTCTTCCCCTTCCCCTTCCCCTATGTGTGAAGTTTCAGCAGATTGTTATGCAAAGCAGTTTTGTGTCTCAGTGTGACTGGGGAGACAGCTGTTCGGCCTAATGAGGAGTGCGAGCACCACGGCATTTGTGGTGATTGAGCCCCACGGAGGGAGCAGGATGTTCGGGGCCAGGCAGTGGTGTGTGGTGAGGAAGTGCCACGCTGTCAGCTGGAAGTACACGCTCGGCTGCTCCCTATGACAAGATAAATGAGTTTTGCTGGGGTTTGGCGGAGGCTGAAGATTTTTTGGAGAATAGTTGTAGCACACCAAACTCCCTGTGGGACCCACAGTTTGAAGTGTCATAAGACTGCTTCCTCTCTGCCTTTTTCTTTTTTTTAGTTTTTAATGTCCTACAATACCTGTCATCTTTTTGAGTTATTAAAAATCTAATGTCTTCTAGCAGTCAATTAACATGGGGGCTGATGATCTTTTGTTTCCACTTTTTATTGATTTAGCCAAGGGGATGTTAACCAGAGTTTTATTGGGGTTAGAACAAACTGAAGACTAATACAAACAGAAATTAAATCTAGCCACATGAAAATAGAGGGAAAAGGCTTTTAATTTCTGTGATGTGGATGGGGTTATAGAGAAAATACTTTTGAAAGTTGTTTGTTTATTGGCTGGTTCTGTTAACTTTCCTTCCCACACAGACTTTGATTCCCTTTCTTTTTTCTCACCATCCCCCTTTTAGTTGGGCTGAAACCCTGTTTTAGTTTATTAGTAGAAAGTGGCCTTTCTTCTTGTTGCTATTTTGTTTTAATTAAAAAAACCAAACAAACACGAAAACAAAACAAAAAAAAATAGGTGATATGCATCTGTCATGTTAAGAGATGCCCCAGCTGGAATATGAGAGGAAACTAAACATGATTTGTACTATGTTAGAAGACCTATGAGTGCAGCACTTGCTCATGTTTTATGTCAATACTGTTGTGCCTGTCTTCGAATTTCGATGCATGTGATTTTTTGGAAAGATGAATTCAATATGTTCCATTTTAAAATAAAGAAAAACAAAATCAAAAAACCACTTGGTCTTTACTCAGATGACAGTGAAGTGCTGATAACCCTCCCCAGAGTTGTGAGATTTGTGGGAATTATACTGTTTTGGCCTTTTTAGAGTTGTTAAGTTACTTAAACATCAAGCCTTGCAATCTTATTTTGAAAATGAGATATCTTTGAGAATGGAATTGAGTGTTCCCCTTAGAAGAGTCATGCTTCGCTTCTTTAGAAGCACAGGGAGTGTTATGCAGACATCCATATACTGTTTTCTTTGGAACTGGGACCAAAATTCTTGATTATAAACACTGGATTCGGTAAGAAGTGCTTTTATATTTAACCATTAAATTCAGAGCTTCTTATGTAAAAGATTGTTTTTGTAGTCACATGTGCTTGCAAATAGTGCACATCCCAGCCTGCAGTGCCTTACAGGACCAAGCTGAGGGTGGACAGAGGCCTAAGACCACTAAATACCTTTTAAAGTTGTCACTAAAAACAGACCAGCAGTCTTCCCTTTGCCTTTCTATCACTTGCCCTATTTCCAGAGAGCTACAGCAGAATTTCATTGCATTTTTATTTTACAAACTTTTGCTTTAGTGTACTCAGTAATATCTGAACAGTTAAGCTGAAAAGAGTAAGTTAAGCTGGAAAGGATTTTGTTATCTTTTGAGAGTCTTCGTAAGAGCAGGAAGGATCGAGCTAACCTAGGGTTGGCATTCTGTTTTCATGGCAATAGTTTTGAATGTTTTCATTTTAAAAATGATAAATCTAAGGATTAGAGAACCTTATGTGGTCAAAGAAACTTAACCATGCTTGAAAGTGATAAATGATAAAGCAGAACCAATATGAGATCAAAGACGCTGGAAAGCTGTTTAAAGTTTTGGAAAAAAGCACCCAGAAGTGGAGGCTTATTTTAAGACAGTTTCACAACATATTCCAGCAGTAATTGGAATAAAATGTATGATGGGAAAACAGATCAGATTTGTTTGTTGGCAGCAGAATACTAAAGTGCAGTATATTCAGTCACCTGGAGATTTTCTATGACTTTAATTCCTTATGCTGTTGTGTACAGGGAAGTCTTCCAATGTGTGTGCAAATTATGGAGATTGACTAGAGAATTTTAAACTTACAAACATTGTTTCAAATGTGTTGCAGCAGTATAGAGTTTAGTGAAAGCCTGAAGTATTTTTCTGAGGTATTTTGCAGCTTGTGTAAAGAACTAGTGGGCAGAGAAATGCAGATGTTGGTAAATTTAAAGGCAGTTGGGCTGGTAGAAGACAAGTTTGGTGCTAAGAATGTGCCAGCTGTATTGTGCAGCAGCTGGACTGCATGAGTGAATTTTCTTCCCAAAAGCAAAGATGCCTGATGAAAGAGACGCAGCAGTTTTGGCCTTTGTGTATGTTTTAACTTTTTGACTTTTTGTTCATAAAGTCCAGAAGATTAGTCCTCTTGGTTCTTACTGTAATCATCTCCCTGGTAGCTTAGCTGCACTCTAATAATGCATTAGGAAACTTGGTATCATGAGTAAAGTGGGCCTTCATCCTAATTAAAACTTAATTTGGTGTCAATCTAAATTAAGAGGCTTGCATAAACTGGTCCATTGTGACCTGGCTTGTGCTAATCTCATTCAGCAGCTTGGATAGGACATGAATTCAAATTTCTGCAGAACAACCAAAGTGACAGTAACGACTGACAACTTTAATTAAAATTACTAAATTCTAAGAAATTGATGTGCATGACCCAAGTTACAAGATAGGTCATTAAATCACATCTGTGGAAACAGAATTGAGAAGCCTTCCCTAATGATCGTAAGGAGAGACAAAGATGCTTTGTTAGTACATTATGTGGGCAGAAAATAACTGGCTTTGAGTTGAGAATTCACACAATTACAATGAAAATCATAGTGCAAAAGCTTTTAGTTGGTTAATATGAAATAAAGGTAAAAGATTTAAAAATAATTATAGAATAAGCATGAAATTGTTTGTTTGTGCCCAGAATATTGATGATATACTGTCATCTGAAGCTATGAAACACAAAGATAATAAAATTCTAAAATAAAATTCTTTATGAAATATCTTCTGGAAGTAATGTGTTGCACTTTCAATTGCTAGAAATATTCTCATGAATATTTCTCTGACTGCCCTTGTGCATTTATGGATATAATGGGTAAATTTTGAAGGACTGTGTGGTTGTGCTTCATAATTACCACTTGCCATCTTTTTATCTGACAGACTTTAGCTGCTTGTAAAACAGGAATAGAAATCACAATTAAAGATTGTTAGATTGCTGTGGCTATTGGTAGTGGAGCTATACTGGAGACTGTGTATGGATTACAGCATGTTTATGTGTGTGTACAAAATAACTTTAGCTACATCTCAGGTGGGTGTTTTAGACCTCCTCAGTGTATGTGCAGTGAATGACGAATGTCTGGGATAGTTCTACAGAAGTCTTTGGATGGAAGGAAAAGAACTTGACTACTCAAATCATTTAAGAGGAAGCTTTGTCCTCTGTGCTACTAATTCAGTTGGGGTTGTGGGATAAGCCTACTGGACATTAGCACAAAACTTAAAAAATGAATTAAGGTTTCGAGACTGGGTGTATTTAGCTTGTATCAGGATCAGTGGAATATGAAAAATGCCTCCAGAGTGAGTCTCTGCTGTTGGGTTACTTTTCTTAACACTTGGGCCAGTCAAGCTCTGTTCACCTTAAATGTCACAGCTTCTTGCAAGAGATTATTTTTTTTTTACAAAAATATCTGCTTTGAGTTTTTAATATTTCAGATTACTTCGCTTAAAAAAACCCCCAAAAACGCAAACTCCATATTCTGAAAGAAACACAGTAACAGAAACTAAAACTTCACATCAGATGCTGGTTTAATAAGGGACTTCAGAGACTGACATCTTTCTCTTTACTCCTGGTTGTTTAGCACTGTGACATCTGCAGTTTTCACTGTGGGAGACAATGTTGTTTCTGGTAGTGATGACCGCACAGTAAAAGTCTGGGACTTGAAAAACATGAGATCTCCTATTGCAACCATCCGCACAGATTCTGCAGTCAACAGGTAAGCAGATCTCTGAGTTACTGTTCTTATTAATTCAAGTTTTCTTAATTAATTCTTAATTTCTTTCACATGTGGGAATGGTTTAGAGCTGTGTTGAAGAGGGTTAGACTGGCTGTTTCTTTACTGAGAGGATGGTTAAATCCTGGAACAGGCTTCCTAGAGAGGAGGGTGATACCCCAAGCCTTCCAGTATTTAAGAGGCATTTGGACAATACCTTTAATAACATGCTTTAAACTTTGGTCAAGTCTGAATTGGTCTGAATTGGACTGAATGATTGTTGCAGGTACCTTTCAACTGAACTAGTCCCTTCTATTAATTCATCAAATATACGTTTAATTTTAGTCCCTAAGATTAAAGTTGAGATTTATAAGAATTTGATAAAAGTCTAAAATGGTTTTATAGAATGAAGGTGTAGTTAGCATTAATTTTCAGAAAACACATAGTATTACTTTTCAGAAATTTTCTATATGGGATGCAGATGCTAAGGCTGTTTGAGTATCTAGTACAATAAAAAGTACCCTAATTTTTTTCTCTTTTTATTTGTGGATTCTAACTGGGAAAAATTCAGCTGCTTCCCTTCCCGTGAGCTTCAATTTGTACTGTCAGTTTCTCTTTGCCATTGTTTCCTACCCAGCCTCCTTTTGTCTCTGCAGGATTAGTGTGTGCGTTGGCCAAAGAATCATCGCCCTTCCCCACGACAACCGGCAGGTTCGACTGTTCGACATGTCGGGGGTGCGGCTGGCACGGCTCCCTCGCAGCAACAGACAGGTAACTGTGGTTACACCTTGGCTCTGTCTGGCCTTCTGCCATGCAAAATGAAAAGTGGGGTTTGGTGTCTCTACCTTAAAAGCTGCACAAATGCTGGATGACACTCATCTAAATTAATATGCTGTTAGTTATTGAAAATAACCAACAGGCAAATATGAAACGTTTTAAACTTTTTTATCGGAGTTAGAAATTATGTTCCAAGTGGATTTTGTCATAAGTTTTCTCCTTACTAAAGTGAAACACATCTGCCTTCTCTATGAAATGGAAAAAGTGTGTTAGAGCATTTCAGATGTGTTTTAATGTGTTGATATGAATTGTGTCAGAAAAGTGCCTTGCTATGAGGTTTAATGGTGGTTTTTTTAGGTTTTTTCCTTTTCCCTTTTTTTTTTTTAATTTTTTTTTAAATTACACAATGTTCAATTTGTTAAATATTCCAGGCTGAATGGGGCTCTGAGTAATCTGGTTTGGTGGAAAGTGTCTCTGCCCATGGCAGTAAGGTTGGAACTAGATGATCTTTAAGATCCCTTCCAACCCAAACCATTCTGTGATTCTAAAATACAGAAACATAGAAGGAAAACATGAGGGTCAATTTTGTGAGCTCACCATGTATGATTTTGGGATAAATTTTAATTTTTTTTCTTCTGAGCTTATTCACATACATTGGTGATATTTGGTACCACGTAATAAACCATCCTTGCTGCAGCCATCAAGTTTTGTCCATTTGTGGTGCTATTTGGCATGGCAAGCATCACTAATGGAGCAAATCAGACTAAGTGAAATTAATTGGATTATGTCACTTAAATAGGCCTTTTTTTGGATTGATTCAGCAGTTCTTGACAGAATTCAGGAAGGAGTTTTAAGTCTTATTTAGTCTTTTAAATTTTTTTTCTAATTTAAGTGGGTTTTTTAGTTTATTGTAGTCTTGAGGGTTTTTTTTGTGTGCGTGTGCACATCTGTTTTTTTTTTTTTCCTTGGTAGTTCCATTCAGGCTGACACTACTGAAATCATGGCCATTTATTTTTTTTTTTAGCTTGAATATGAGTCAGAACCGTGTTTTGGACATCTTTGTAACTATTGGACTATTTTCCTCAGTATAACATTCCTCCTGCTATAGTGTTACCCTTTCTGAATTATGAACGTTATGGACACTTAATCTTGCAGGCTTGTTACAAAGTAGTTGCCAGCAAGTAGTTCCATATTTTAAGATGATGGTTATAAATAAAAGTTCTAAAATCAAAATTTGGTTTGGTTTTGTAAATAAAATGTAACTAGATGGCAAACACACCTTGGAAAACTCAAAAGTTTTGCTGCACTGCTGGATCCAGTGCTGGTGTTAAGGAGTCCCATCATTATAAACATTTCAGTGTGCAGCTGAAGGTAACAGTGGCAGGATTCTCAGGAGCTGTCTGTAAAGGCTGGGAGGGGCCCTGGCAGGTGTGCATGTTGAGCTGCAGCGGGTTGTTGGCACGGCCGCTGCCGATGCGCGGTCACTAACGGCGCTGTCTCCCGCGCCGCGGCAGGGCCACAGGAGGATGGTTTGCTGCTCCGCCTGGTGCGAGGACCACCCCATCTGCAACCTCTTCACGTGTGGGTTCGACCGCCAGGCCATCGGCTGGAACATCAACATCCCTGCCCTGCTACAGGAGAAGTGAGGTGCTGAGAGAATTGCTGCGTTTGTTGCCATGGACTTCTACACTTGGGCAGACTTTCAGAACACTGCTCTGCTGTCGCTGTAAAGGCTCTGCCATGAGGGGAGACTTGAGCAAATGTTGTTCTTGTTACCACATTGTGCACAGTTTGCATGGGTTGTACAGAAAATGTGATTTTTTAAAAATTAGTTTGTCTTGTGTATGAACTTTTATATTTTGGCATCCACTGGTCAATATGTTCACTGTCGCGTAGAGCACATAAATGTTCATAAGTTATTTAGCATTTAATAGTTACACAGTAGGGCATTACATTTGTGACATAAATGTGAAACTTATGTAATTACTGTAGAGTGTATACAGTCTGTTACGTTTTTCCATGACTCTACATATCTGCCTTGTGTTAAAAAGAATCTGCAGGGCTAAAAGTTTGAAATGAAGTGTGAATTTCACTAGTTGTATGATTGTAGACATTTTCCTGTTTGCATCTGATTTGAAATACTTTTTTTAGTGCTGCGGTATAGTGCAACTTCAACTCCATTTTTATTCCGGTTACTAGAGAAACAGTAGATTTGAGAAGGAAAATGCAAGCAACTTGTAGTGAGTATAGACTGCCAGGTTTATTCGTAATGCTTTTTGTACTTTTTATTTGGAAAAAAGAAAAATACTCATTCTGCCCTTCTTATATAAAGTGATTCTGAAACCTCATCGCATTTCATACTAGCAAAAGTCCAGAATATTCCAATTCCAATCACTGAAATCTAGTCAAGCAAATTCTGAAGCACTTTAGTTTATAGCTATTGTTATAAACCATTTATGAAAGTTTGACTTTACCAGTGAATGTGAGCTAACCTTTGTAAGAAGGATTAATTCTTTTTGGTGATCTGCCCAGAAAAGAAATAGTTTTTTTGGGGTTGATGTTTTTGTTTATGTACCTACAGTGAGCATACTTCTAATTGTGTTCACTTCCCATATTTTTATTTTGAGCCAGCAATACAAAGTAAAATGAGTACTACCTCAAAAATGAATGTTGGTCAAGATGCATCAAATCTCTCTGTAGCCTAGAAAAAAGCACTTTTGGTCTCTGGCTGAAGTACTATCTCTGCTAGGAGAGGAAAGACAATCATACTACATGTGAACCTTAAGGTAATTAACACTTAAAGCTAGTGGAGCAATACAGTAAGTAAACATCATTTGTCACCTTTCTGTTCTCAGCCACGACAAGGGTGCTGCAGCCCCTGTCCTGTTCCAGAAGGGGGTAATGGACATAGGATTCCCTTGCTCTGGTTTTGCTCCTCATTGTGTTTAGCTGTTTTTGCACTGGTAGTGGGGTGTTACACTGCAGCTGCTGCTGCTACCAGTAAATGCAGGTGGCAGCTGGTGTCTTCGAAAGAACAGAAAGGCTGCTTCAGACAGACACTTGTTTTTGGCTAAAGGGAGATTACCCCAACTGTCTGACATATCACAGTATCAGATGAAGGGTGAGGGTAAGGAAGGGTGCACTCTTACAGTGGGAGTCTTGGGGTTTGTGGTCAGTTGGCAGAAGTATTAGGAGCTTTTTATCTCATCATCATGAGTTTGTGCAACTATAGCTGTGCTCATGTCCTCTACAGCACTGTTTATAATGACATTAAGATATGTGTTAGCTGGTTCTCCTGTTAACTAACATGGATGTGGCATGGAAGTGCAATGGGATGGGATAATGAATGCATCAGTGAGGAGCTGAAGGAAAACAGGGGTCCTAGACATAGTTTTGGACTGTAGCATTAAGGAGACTCAAAATGTTTAAGGGATAATATATGGAGTATCCTTATAGTATAGGTCATCATAGTAGTTTGATCCCTTTTTTTTTTTTCTGTTTTGGGGGTTGGGATTTTTTTTTTTTAAGATACAAGATACACAACTGTGCAAGTGAGGTTGCAGAAAGCAGCTGCAAAGTTTTAAGTCTTCTGATGATAAAAGTTAATGATGATGTCAACATTTATTTTCACTTTTTTTTTTCTGGATTTTTAACTCTGGGTTAAAGCCATTTGATGTTGGGTTACAGGTTTGTTCCTTAAGAAAACAAGACTCTTGGTAACAGAGAGAACTTTACAAAAGTTTATGCTGTTTAAAAAAAGTGAGAAATGTGTGGTCAATAGAAGCAGTTTCTCCAGCATGGCCTTCAGGTAGTATCTCGAGCAATGGCTCTTCTTTATTACCTGAGGCAGGGAGGAGGGTCACTGGTTTTGGTCCTGCTAAACTAAAGTGTCTAAGCTTCTCTCATACATATGTAATACAGGACCACTGGACTCTATGCAGTTTAATCATCATTGCTGCAAACTTTTTATATCACCAGAGGGACCATCCTCTGGCACCAGGAATGGGTGATTACATGGTTTCATTTTGGAAAAAATCAACCAAACAAGGTGCTAGAGCCACGTTCTTATGAGCAGGCTAATCCTTAAATCAGCTGAACACTGAACTATCACTTAGCTTAGTTTTCTATACTGTACTGAAGGGTAAGCCAAACTGCCATTCCCCTTGAAGCAAAACGTGTGAGCGGGGGTAGTGAATAGTACTGCATTGACTAAATATGTGGAAAACATTTCATGGCTCTAAATGTTCTAAAGAGTGTTTTTTTCAGCACTGAACAATGTCCAGCATTTCATTAAATGGAGGAGAGTTGCAGTTACAGATTCAGTATTGTGCAAAATTACACAGAAAACTCATCACTGGGTGAAACCAAGCTTCTGTGTCTTTCTCTCAAGCAATGCACATCAATTTTCACAAAGTTTGTTTATACTTTACAATCAGATCTGCAATGAAACATCTTACTTGTTGCCTATATCTGTGAAAACTACTTTTTTGGGAAAAGAATTTATAAGTTATGTGGAACCATTTTTTATTATTCTGCTAATTTGTTTTTAGATGTAAAATGTTTTTCTTCATTACAATTCAAAATGCATTAAAACATTCAACTTTTTTTTTTTTTGCAATTTGCTGTTCTGTGTTGCATTAAGGTTGCTGTTGATGCCAGTATTTCACTTTGTTAGTAGTCAAAGGATCTTCCTATCTACTTTGCACTCTTTTCTACTCAAAAAGTTTGTTTCCAAGCTGTTGATGAGTACTGGAAGAGAGGGCCAAGTCTGTTTATTACAGTAGGTCTTCTCTAGCATGAATGGTCATGCTGCCAGTAAAGTATCTGGACTGAAAAGGTGTTCAGGACTGCATTTTTACTGTCTTCTCCAGTTCTGTGTGGAAAAAAAAAATTAATTGCATTTTGTTATGCAGATTATGCAAAAGTCTCCATGTGACTTTTCACAGCACTTTACAAATTGGCATTTTGAATGGAATGCAAACCAGTTTTTATATGTTTAGAATACAGCAAAAGTATTGCAAAACAACTCTGGTGAGGAAAAACCACCACGAGTTTTCCTGTAGGTTAAAATAAGGGTTGGTTGCTTGTTGCACTCATATTCAAACCAAAGCTGTGTAGTGTTGAAATAAAACTCTAAGAACTTGCTGTTGTACAAAGCCATACCCTTGGGTTTCAGAAGCCCAGCCATAGTCCTGGCTGTTACCTGAGTTCAGGATGTTGCTTTGAGTGCAACCTGCAACCTTATTTTCTTTCAATGTGTTTTAGGAGTCCTCATTGCCACATTTGGAATTAATCAGGGTTGCTGGTGATATGGACCAAAAATAAAAGACCAGAGTTCCAAAGTGGCACAGCTGGCATAAGGAATGGATTGAGACAGAATGCCAAACCTAGGGCTTTAATTGGCTTTAATTGAGGCATTCAAATCAGGTCAGGCCTTACTGCCAATTGACTTAAACTTAGTATTAGTAGTATTGTTTTAAACCCATGAGTAAATATCATGCAGAACTAAGCATAAACATGCTTATGTTTGTGTATGTATGTGTTTTAACCTGAAGATGAGCTGCAGGAGAACCACTCTGTCATACAGCATGGTTTGCTCTTTAGACCAGCATAGAAATTTTATTTAATGCTCTATTGAGACCTGAGTATGTCACTGAAAAATTACTCAGCCTTGTGATATTTTATTTTTACGTAGTGTTGTTACCTTTTCTAATTCCCATAGGTCAGAATTTTCTGAACATAAGTAATTTGCAGGTGCTTACAGAGGAAATCCTGTTTAATTCAGACTGTAAATCCTGGTCAAAACATGCCATTAACTGGGAGAGGTGTCCTACTGGAGCAGTGTGGGATTTTGTAGATGTGCTGCGTGTTAGTGTCCTCCGAGTGAGAATAATTAGTACTAGCAGGAGGGGCTGTTTCTCAGAGGTGCAGAGTTGAGGCTGGTGAGTGTTTGCAGCATCGAACTCAAGCACCTGAATTAGCAGCTTGGGTGCCTCATGTGGGTTTGGGGAGTTTCTGAAGCGTGGTTCAGCATGCCCTGGAGAAGGTAGAATTCAAGCATTCAGACTTACTACTGGAAAATAGACAATGGGGCAAAGTGTCAGTGGTGGCATCTACCATAGAGGAGAGTTAAAAGCAGAAAAAAAAAAAATCTGCCTTGAATTGTTTTGAAAATGGAAACTTCAGTCTGGCACTGCTGTGCAGTGGAACGACACCACTGCGTGTTAATTGTGTTTCTTGACTCGAAGCTTCATTTCCATTTGTTGGTAACTGCACAGTTCCACCTGCTTCCACCAAAATTTGCCATACTTGTATTTGCTTGAGTTAAGCATTAATTTTGTATGATTCTCCTTTCCAACTTGTATTTGTCATCGTTCTCATCTCCCTGGGGTAGAACAAATTTAGTTACATGTTTATTTCAAAGCCCTATGCCAATGAAATGAGACCATCTAGCAGCCCTGTGCTGGGAGCAGAGAATTGACTGTGATCTCAAGGTGCACATTGTCATCTTACTAATGTTTTTTTAAAATTGTTCAGATGAAAATTTTTAATAATGGAAGTTTCCTGAAGGCTGTATGCATTAATAGTCTGGGGTTAGTAAAGGCTGAATCAGGTCTGTGCACCTTAACTGACAAGAAAAATAGACTTGCAGGGATGTTGTAGGTGACTTAAAGCTTTGGAAAGGAGCAGTGATTTCAAGTGCTACAGAAGAGTTATGGAGAAAGGCTCCAAACTAAGGGAAAGGTCTCTGTGCTGTATGCAAGAGTGGTGACCAAGCATTTGAGAAAGAAATAAGATCATATGACAAGCATAAAGAGGCACATCTGTGGTGAAAGCGTTTGGACTGCAAATGAGGAACACAAAGGAAGAATAATGAAGGGGAATGAGAAATTGGAATAAAATTGGGACAGCTGACGGAGGCAGGAGAATAAAAGAGCAAAGTGGTTTGGAGGAGTGGATGTCTAAAAGATGGAATTTATTGGTCAGTTGGGGATAAACTGCTGGGAAGTCAACGTCTAGTGAATGGCCCGACTTAGTGGGGAGGAGGGAAAGGAGGGGTGGGAGCAGGGCACAGACAGCCTGCAAAGGGGAAAACAGCAGGACCGAGCTCACTGGGAAACAGATATGGGGATGTGCTTATGGCCAGAGCCCGGTATAGGAACAACTGGAAGTTAAAGATTTCCTTTGCATTTTTTGAAAACAGTCTTGTTGATTTCTATGTCCGTGATTTGAGGGAAAAGCTTATTGTGTGTGTAGACCCACATTTAAATGTATACATTCAGTTTTCTATTTCAGGTTGTTGTGGTTTAGTCCTGGCTGAATGTCAAGGCCCCACAAAAGCCTACTTCCCCCCCTCTTCTGTCGGACAGGGGAAAGAAATTTGTTACTAAGCTGAGGTAAGGATTCTGAGAGAAAAGAAAACTCCCTAATTAAAGCAGGCTAAAACAGGCTCAAAACTTATAAGTGATAACGTGAATTTATTACAGAGTTAAAGGAGCAAGCAAAACATCTTTTTAAAACACTCTCCTACCCCCCCCCCCCAGCAGCAACCCTCCCTCCTTCTCCCAGAAGGTAAAGAGAACCAGGGGGTTTTTCCTCCTAGTTAGTTCAGTCCTCAGATGTTTTTTCTTCTTGGCAAAATACCTGGAAGTGAGGTTGGGTTTTTTTCTTTCTTCTCTTTTCCCTGCTTGTAGGCTCTGTGGTAATTTTTGCAGAAGTCATATTTTCCCTCTTGGCAGACAGCCTGCCCGGTTCTGCTACCATTCTTTCGTCTTCTTAAAGCCGAGCTGGTCCATCTTAGGGTGGAAATAAAACAAGGCTTTCTTTAACTCAATTGATTCCCTTCAGTTCCCAGGAGCAAAGGCCTCGTTATTCATGTCAATTTCCACCAGACCACAGTCCCTCCTGTAGGAGTTCACCCACCCTCCTGCTCTGTAGTGGGGTGGATCTCAGCTCCTTCATGGACCCTCAGGGTGCAGGGAAACGCTGCATTAGTACAGTCCCTTACCACAGGCCATGGAGATGTTTCAGCTCTGATGATTAAAGGACCTCCTCCTCCCTCCTTCTTCTTCTTCGCTGACTTTGCTGGTGTCCATATCTGTTGTTTCTTCTATGTGCTGTACTCCTTCTTCCCTATCTATAACTACATGACTAAAGCTACATGGCGCGTGCATGCGTACTCCTGAGTTTGCATCTTAAATATGTTGTCACAGAGGCGTTACCCTCCTTTCTAAGTGGCCAAGCTGTGGCTTGCAGCACGTCCATCTTCAGGAGCCATCAGAGACTGGCTCTGCCTGGACACCTGTGGAAGCTTCTGGCAGCTTTTCACAAGAGCCATCTTTCTGGCCCCTACTGCACCCAAATAGCTAGACCCCCTCAAACTACCACACAAGTGTTGCAATTGTGCAGAGATCACTCAACAGCTGAGGCATTTTAGGATTACAAATTATAAGGATTTGTAAACTTAGCAGAGGATTGCAGATGTTACATACAAACTCCAGGTGACAGCAGGGCATGTGGTTAATTATTAGTTGCTCCTGAACTGTAAATTTCTTGAGTGAGTAATTGATTTGGAAGAAGGAGATGATATTTTACACAATCCCTTTAAGAATATGTTGCCACTGTGGAAGGAACCAGAGTGGTTTTGGTTGGAAGGGACCTTTAAAGGCCACCTGGTCCAACCCCCATGCTATGACCAGGAACACCTGCAACTAGACCAGATTGCTCAAAGTCCTGTCCAACTGGGCCTTGAATGTTTCCAGGGACGGGGCATTCTCCACCTCCCTAGGCAAACTGTGCCAGTGTTTCACCACTGAAAGTTTTGTAAAGTGAAGGTGAAGTTTTGTAAAAAGCTTCTTCCAGTCTAAATTGATGTTCTTTTAATTTAAAGTCATTCCACTTGTCCTATCACAACAGGCCTTACTAAAAATTTTGTCTCCATCTTTCTTTATGCAGTGGAAGGTTCAGTATTTTAAGCTTGAGCAGTCTGAATTGACTAGGGAATCTCTTTAACTAAGCCAAAATACAGCCATCCAAGTATATAGATTACATCAGGGAGATGTGTTTTCAGTAGGGTCCTCGTTCTAGGAAAGGCAAAACTGGCCTTTCCTTCAAATTTTCACCTTGTTGAGATGTCAGAATTTGACATTCACTTTCACAAATCCAAGTTAGGAAAAAAAATGTGGCTTCAGTGATCAAAATTCTGACTGCAGTTGGCCTCAATGATTTCGGTCAAAGTATACACCTTAAGTATAGATAGGATCAGTCTTACAGAGAGGTGGCATTTTGATGAAAAGAGCAAATAAGTGTCTAACATAATCAAATTAATGTTATAAACTTATGTGGGTTTAGCATTTAATACTTTTAATGAATCTTTCTCCTTAACGTGCTTAATTTGGATAAAGGCAGAAATCTCAATGGTCTTGTTAGTTTTTTTTTTAAACCTCATCTAAATCTTTGCTGTGTCACTGAGATCAACCTTGTACAGATGTAAAACCGTACCTGGGTGTTTTGTGGAACCATGTGTGCCCTCTGAGGCAGTAATCGCTGGGCATATGGAAAGGTGAGTAATCCTAATGATAAGAAAGAGTAAAATCTGACACAGCACACAACAAACACCACTGAAATCAGGGTGATGGTATGATAAAAACTTGAAGTACAGGATTAAGTGTTAGAAGAGAGAGATGAAGGAAAAGCAAAACTTTTCAGCGGCACTTTCAGGGTAGAGGGAGTAGTGATGATATCATTATTAATTAAGATTGTTTTTCAGTGTGGATAATTGCAGGACATGTTGTTTTGGCCTTCCGTGTTTTATGAAGCTTGTGAAGACTGTCTCTGCCAGAAGGCTGTCAGAATGTTGGATGCTGTCGTTGAGTGGTGCCACCTTCAGCAGCGCTGAGCTCCCATCAGCGTTCTGCGCAGTCTGGCGGGTGGTTGGTAGCTCGGAAAATCAAATTCATGGGCCTAAATATGGATCTGGAAACTTCATTTTAGGTGCCTGTTTTTGAAAAGGATACCCTAATTTTGTATATATTTTATATTGCTGCTGAATTAATGAGCTGAAAAGTTCTTGGACACAGATGCATAGTTTACTGAAATATAAGAAAAGCTTAGAGATGATTTTCCCTCCCAAATTATATAAGGCTACTTGGAGTTTACTGTTGGAAAACTGAAGCTATATGGCGTCAGTTCCAGATATAACTACTTACTGATCAGTGAATAAACACTTTCTTTCAGATGCTCATTTTTCATCTTGCAAAAATCTTACCAGTGTGGATGTCATAGCGAGATCTTGAAGCAGATATAAATAGATCAATTATGAACAATGCATTAAAAGAAAGTTTAAGACCAAGAGCCTGTTAGAGCTGTGTCCCTGTGGAGATGAGCTGTGGTCCACATAAAGCCAGCAGTCACAAGCAAAATATGAGTATCAGCAGGCAAGACCATCCAACATCCTGAAGTTTTGCTCTGCTGGAAAGAGAGACGTGCAGGTAGAGGTGCTTCTGGAGAGAAAAGCAAATAGGGGACTGGGACAAGGACAAGGGCCCCAAGGAAGGGAACATCAGCTCCAGCATGAAATCACAGGAGAGGGTGAGAGGGTGTGAAAATGATGGGCTTTAGTCACTAAAGTGTGTGGAATTAGAAGATGAAAAAACTGACTGACCTCAGTGTCTGTGAGAGTAGAAAGAGGAACAGGGACAGTGACATCATGGTTTTGCCACTTTT
The DNA here is from genome assembly GCA_013398175.1 of Climacteris rufus. Lineage (NCBI taxonomy): Eukaryota > Metazoa > Chordata > Aves > Passeriformes > Climacteridae > Climacteris > Climacteris rufus. The sequence goes on along the minus strand of VZRZ01002082.1, from coordinate 388,763 downwards.
CTTTTGGAGTTGCTGACGTGGTTCAGAGCAGTGAGCAGGAACACTGAGTATTTGAGGAGGACTCTGCTGCGGCTGTGGGCGTGAGTCTCAGTTCAGGCACATCCTGACTAGTGTTGTCATGGGTTGAGAAATCAGGTTCATTTGAATTTTAAAAGGAGACCCACTTCCACAAACTCCTAAAAGGTTTGCCTTATAGCTGAAGTTTAAGAAAGATTGGAATAATACCTTCCTTGCCAGAGGCCTCAGCTTCTGTTACTGAATACAAGAGGCTTTGCTAAAAGGTCGAGCATTCGTTCAGGTAACTTCTCTGTGCATAAGGTCTCCCCCACCATCAAGATACTGTGTTTGCAGCCGTGCTCTGCATTGCTCCAAGTGCTCCAGAAACACTCTGTTTAGTAGTGTAGATCCTGGTTTTGGGCTCTTAAGTGCACAAATGCACTCTGGTTGTTCCAAACCCCCTCCTTCCATGCCATGCTTTGGCCTCAACAAGCCTTCAGCAATCAAGTGTTTGCAAGAGTCTCATCTGCTCTTCTGGGATCGTACCTTGAACCACCTACAACTGTTGCTGAAATATGACTTATTTCTGCTCTCCCACTAGAAAGCCACAGCCACTGGGATGTCCCCTCCCACTGTCCTCTCTGCCTCACTGTAAAAAGGTTTTCCCCCCACCCCCGCTTCAGTGTCTTCCTGTCTCAAAGTGACTTGAGGATGTAGAGAAAGGTAAAGTCAAATGCACAAACAAGGCTTTTTCCACATCAGGCTTTTTCCTAAGCAGCTTCTGTGGTGGCACAAGCAAGCTGCTCTGTCAATAGCCTATATATTTGTTTTCCCATAGCGAAGGCCAAAGATTAATTTATCTGGACGTCCATTCCACCTTGCAACACAGCCTTGTGTTATACTTGATAACGTGTAGAGCTGTTTTAATACAGCTTAATTTGATTGTGATCTTTAGTTAATATCCTTTTGATTTTTTCCTCTAACCTGTTTTCCTGAAATTTACAAGTATAAAATCATAGGAGAAATGGTATCTGACTTCTGATCCACTTTGCTAATAAGCTGATTACAAGTATTTAAAGTTATCTCCTCTTCTCCAGATGCAACAGAACAAATGACCTCTAAACACCATTAGTCTTGCCAACAAGTTACAGAGCTCTTGCTGGAAATAAAAAATGTCAAAATGCAGATGAAGATCTTGATCCAGCAAGTTGAACCATTGTGCAGTTTCAGCTGAGCTTGGTGGAGCCCTGTCAAGGCACAGATTTTAAGTCCTGTAGTTCCATCAAATGTGCAAGTTTTGACTTGAAGAAACTGCCAATAACATGGGTAATTTACAGGAAATATTTGGTATTATGATTTTTCTGTGAGTACAGTGGGTAGGTTGTTCCCCCTGCTGGGGTTAAAGGCAGCATAGCCCAGTGCTCAGCCCAAGGATACCAGAGCTGCTGCTGCTACCCATACTTGCCTCCTCCCTCTGTTCCCTCATGTCTTTATCCTTATTTTTTAACACACTGAGGTTTTGGACAGGGTCAACCTCTTTGTGTGTTTGGGTGATGGCTGGTGAGTTGCAGCTTCCAAGGCAGGCGCTTGGCCTCTGTGGGAGCCGGGCTGTGGTTATCTGTGCTTTCCATGGTGCAGGGAAGAATGGAAACTCTCTTGGAGGTGCCCTCCAACAGTCAGTGCAAATATGGGTCAGCCCAGATTTGGGGACATGGGACTGGTGGAGATGGGACATGAAGACCTGGTTGGGATCCTCCTCTGAGGACCTCTGGAAGGACAGTTAAAAGCTGAATGAGAGTGTGGGGATTTTAGCACCCAAGTGAAGGAAGGGGAAGCAAGCAAACAAGCTTGCTTGCTTCCATTGTTTTTCAGGTCCATAAGATACCTGTGAATTGGCAGACTTGTTGGTGACCTCTGGCCATCAGAGTACTGCAGGCACTGGGACAGTGTTTTGTGGTTGCTGAGTGGTTTCCCCTTGCAGATGTGTTAGGAATAACTTCTGCCCAAGGGCTTTCCATAGCAAATGTGCTGCATGCCAAGAGCACTGCTCCAGGGCTACACCATTTTTCCCTGTAAGGAAACCCATCTCTTCTCTGTGACACTGATTTTATACTGATGTTCTTGCATTAACAACAACAGCTATTGGGGTATCTGAGAGCAGAGACAGATTCTTTTTTCTTATTTAGGAAGAAAACAAGTCTCTTCTTCATGAGGAATGGCTCTGCAGGGAAAAGATTAAGTTTCCTGTTTGTGTGCTCCCTGGTCCTTTCAAAGTAAAGATTCTATTGTTTTAAAAATGAGCAATTCTTTGGGAGTCAACATGTACTTAAAAGATGTTAAATGAGGAGATCTCTGACACTGCCCCTAGAGCTCCATAACTTAACAAATAATATGCCACACTGAAATCTTAATTTTTGGTATGTATGTTCCATTTTTTTTCCCCCATTTAACTGATTTTCAGAGGGTAAATCAGCACCAAGCTCTGTAAAAACTTGTGGCAAGAATGAAAGAAATGTTCTGGCTGTTTAAGGACAGCAGGTATGTGCTGGATTTGTGCCAGAACATGGTGTTTGTCAGTGGCTGCCAAACCATCTCTCCTACCCTTGTCAAATACTTGCTGATGAACCATTGGGTGGGCACATCTGGGGTTGGCATGTTTGGGACCACCATCTCCAGCCACCCCATCCACCCATCCTGGAGCCTCTGTCTTGGGGCTGGGGAGAGCAATTTCAGTGTTCACATGATGTGTGCTCTCATCTCACAGCTCTACACAAGTTCTGCTCTGTTGCTAATGCATCTACCTTATCCTTCTTCTTTTTTTCCCCCAAATTTTGTATTGTGTGTGTTTACCAAAACTCTCCCTGGGTAAGCAGAGCTGCTGGCCCCAGCTATTTCCCAGGGAGGATGGTTTGGACACATTAAGATGTGTTGTTAGGAATAAATACCAGCAGAGGGCACGCCAAGATATGTAGACAGGAAAAAATAAAATTGTGTCTGTTCGTTTTGTCTGAGGAGTTAAGCAAAACTCTCTTGGTTCATAATTCATGTGCCTGTAGGACATTGTAAAGGAATATAATTGGTCTTTCAGGGCAGTCGTGGTATTTTGCTTTACAAAAGCAATCAGCAAAATATCTTAAAACATCTATGAATGTAACATGATTTTAGATGTGCTGAAGGAAAGAAAAGAGCCTCCCTTCCCCTGGCTCACCTGGTTCCCTTCCATTAACCTTTCCTCCTCCACAATTTGAGGCAATAATGCAGGCACAGTTTTGCTGTTTTAAAGGTCCAAAAAACATTTTTGATTTTTAATAAATACATCTCTCTTATTTTGCTCATTCTAATTAGCTTGCTTCTGTTGCGTTTCAGGGCTAGATTTACACTGGTTTGTAGTGTGTGATGTTTCCCAGCTTAGTGTGCTCGACTGGGTGGGATTGAGCATATTGAACACCCAAATGTGAATGTTCCTGGGGAATAAAACATCCCCAGACATCTGTCCAAGAGCAGATGCAAGCAGCTGGCTACCACCAATATGCAACACCTCCATAGCAAATATTGATGACATCCATTGGTACTCTGCCTTAAGGACCCCATGGAAAACCATGAAGTCCCCTGCTCTCTCAGTCCATGGAGGCTCTTTGCTGGTGTTTGCCTCCTGCTGCACCTCCACTGCTGCTGGTGATGGGACCAGGGGCTGGTGGGATGAGGTGCTAAAATAACTCCATGGCCCAGGTCAACCCAGGTGCAAGGGAATTGTTAAGGGTGGAGAGGGAATGAAAAACCTATGTCACTTAAAGAGAACTGTAAGCTTTTTTTTTTTAGGTTTTTAAAGATAATAAAGTGTTTTAGCTAATCAGGCAAATTGTTTAATCAAAGTCTTCTACACTTTTGTTGCTCATAGATTAGGAACATAACTCGCACCTCAGAGTCAGTAAAATACAGTCTTATTTGTCAGGTGGATACAAGGAGGCTGATTCTTACTTGCACCAAGCTGACACCAGTCAGACACTGCATTGCTTGGGACTGTGCTGCAAACCCAAGGAGGGGTCAGACTTGTAGCTCCCAGCTCAGTCCCAGTTCACCAATGCTGGGTCACAGTGGCAGTGCCAGTCCTGCCCAGTGAAATGGTCAGCAGTCCCTGCCAGAGAGCACAGGTAGTGCCTGCAGCTATACTGAGATGCTGAGATGCCAAAATGCAGGGAGCCTTAACCCATCAGTGGATGGCCAGGGGCAGCAATGGCCCCATGCCAGCTCCCCCTGTCTGCTGGGATGGGGCTGGCTAAGGGCTTTCCTAAGGGCAATCCTCTCTCTACAGAGAATAAATCATGTTAAAAATTCAAATTCCCTCAAGAGAGTGAGATTTCTCCACCAGGAAAGCCTGGTGTGCTCAGATGGATACCTGGAATCAGCTGGAGACTGCTGGTACAGCCCCAAAACTCCTTCAGGGATTGGTAACTTCAACACCTCTGATGGCTCTTTTTGACTACCATGGGCTCGAATTGAGCACTGTGGTGCAGGAAGCAAACAGGTAAAGCAGCCTGCACATAGCCTCTACCTAAGCATGGTGGTGATACAAGATACACAGCAGTACCTGACTTAGGTTTTTCAGGATTTTTAAATTGTCAGGTGGGGGGTTACTGGCACAAGCCTATGGGTGAAAGCAGCTCCATGGTGTTTGTTGTTACTCATTTAGGATTTCCTTCAAGAACAGTGTGAAGCTTTGCTGTCTTTTTAGGTAATATTTCTTTGAGAAATACTTAGCCACCCAAAACTACCTGTTGTGGTTAAGCTTAACGAATACAGTTTGCAAATACTTCAAGTAATTTCTGCCCCTGGAAAGCTGCATTGCTTTAAAGTATCATGTTATTTCAAAGTAAATAAGCAGTTTTTGATTCTTTTAGCTAAACAGCAAAAAGATTCCCAAAAGAAATGGGTTTAAAGTCAAGCAAAACATCTTTTTCAATCCAGTCAAAAATTTGTTATTTTTTCCTTTCAGAAAGGAAGTAACCTGACAGTTGTATTTGGATAGTCCAAACTGTGCCTGTAACGTCAGTGTGTAGGTGAAAGGCATCTTGCACTTTATGAGGAGTTTCTTCAGATACAGTAATGTTTCCTATACTGCCTTTGGTACCTGATCAATCTCCCAAAATAAGCTGCCTGCTGCATGACAACCAGAACAAAAAAATCCTCAAAAAGCTTGCTTTGTTTGGCCAAAACATGTATAAACCCTAACAGAGTACTGGTGGAGCAATAAATAAACATGTTTAACACCTAAGGCACTGGTACCCTCCGCGGACTCCAAGAGTTCATTAAACCTTGCCCTGTAAACTTATGGACCAATTTTGTCTCATGCTGCCTGCTCTGCCAAGTTCTTGCTCTGTAATTCCCTAAACAGGATAAACTAAACATTCAGCCAGCAGCAAGAGGAGCAGCAGCTGAGCGTAACCAGCAGTCCCACCACCGCTCTTGCTGCCATGCCCGCAGCCTGCTTCGATCCCTGCTTTACATGATCACTGTAATCAATGGGGCAGTCAGGGGCACAGCCTGGGCTGCTGCCCGTACCACTCTGCCAGGCATTCACTGTGTGCCCCAGGCCATCCCTACCTCAGGATGCCTCTGCCCTGGCACTGGGCACCTGGGATCTTGCTTGGGCTGGCAGCACATGCAGGCCAGGCGTTGTGCCTGTGCTGTGCTAACAGATGATTCATCTCAGCTCTCCAAAAGGAGCTGATAGCAAGAGGTACCTATAGGCAGCTTACACCAAACATGTGGCTTGTGGATGGCAAATGCCATGGGAGATGAATTCCCACATACACTCCATAGATATTATGTATGAACTGTCCAGTTTTGCAGCTGAGTATAGGGAGGTGGGAACCAGACAGCTGTGTCAGGGCCTGGGGAGGGTGGCCAGAGGCACACGGTGTATGTCCTCCATTGTCTGCCCATCTCTAAATGTTCATTTCTGATCACCTCTTCTGCCTCTGCAACTGTGTTTGCAAAGACAGTGATCACTGGAGCCCACTCTGGTGGCTGTGAAATAGGGGGGCAGCCTTGTCCTGCTCCCCCAGGGCCCGGCTGCTCAGAGATGGCTGGGTTTGGAGCCAAGGGATGGTGCTGCATTAAGGTTATTTGGGATTTGAATGTTTCCTACTGAAATCAACACCAGGTTCCAACTAATTTCAGTAACAAAAGCTATAACAAAAGTAGAAGCATTCATGTTTGTCACTAGGTGGGAATGAAGCATGTGACTGTGCTCTGGATATTGTGTACTGTTCAGGATTTTGCAGTATCACCTTTGTGCTGAAACACATTTTCAGTAAATTTCAAATATCTGGGATAAATATATATGTATGCAGTTCTAGTAAATGGTTAATACAAATGATATATTCCTACAGAGAAAGAATGATAACAAGTTCAGTAATTATGGGGAATGGGAATTAAACTTGACAAACGGTATGGGCACTGTAGAATTGCAGTCATGAATTTTGTTTTTGATTGATACCAGGAACACAGTTGCTGGAAATTAATAATAGCACTGAAGTATGCATCATCCCAAGCAGTTGTATAACTTGGTGTACTTGTATTTCAAATCTAAGTGTTCATCTTTAAGCATGTGGTTATTAGAGAAATAGAAACTTTGGTTTGCAGAGATCAAGTATGAATATTGAGTATATTTTGAAAAAATGCCCAGTAATCTATTTCAAACTGGACACCTGCTATAGCTAAATTAATAAATATAAATGGATTCTTTTTTCACATAATTCCTCTGAAATGTTCTTTCCCTAATTTTTGAGTTTCAAAACTCCTGGTGCAGCATCTCACACAGTGATAACAATGATGGCAGGAAACCCTCTTAGAGCACAGAGCTAGACCATGATGAAGTTCATACCATAACTTTTCCGTATGTGTTGTCAGGAGCTGGTGCAGGACCACCACAGCTCTGCCCAGCCCATGGCCATCCCCCCCAGGTGACAGGCTCTGCCTGAGCTTCCCTGTTGTGGCTCTCAAGCAAGTGGTCACACAGGAGAAAGGTGCAGACCACTGCTCCTGAAAGCTGGCTCTGGACAACAGCCTTTTGTCTGTTCTTCAATATTTCTGGTTTTGTGCCTGCTCCACTCCTGTTTCTCAGTAAACTGGGCTTTCCTTTCTTTCTCAGTCCCTTGAGCCCAAGCCTCACTTTCACAGGTGGTCTGTGCCCAGCAGTGTCAGTGGGCAGGTGGCGTGACTTGTTGGCCCAACACATTTTGGGGCTGATTACGTACCATGTCTTTCCTTATACACTCTTCTGGAGAAGTTGCTGCTGCTAATTAATCTCGTAGAGGGCCTGTCTCAGTCTTGCCCTTAATGGTTAATAGCATTTGATCAATTTTGTACTGATTAGCGTTGGTCATTCCTGGCTTTAAAAGGGTAACTTCTGTCTGAATCACTAATGTTTTGGAGCTGTAAAATCTCTTTTAGCACATTAGCAGTGTTTTGTGGTGTGATATTTGATGGATGAATGTGCATGTTATCTATAACCTATTTTCTCCAAGCTCAGCCCAGAAAAGCAGTGTGTTCTGCTCTCCCTGGGAATATTGCAGCCTACCTTCATTTTCAGTCATAACCACATTTAGACATAGTGCTGCTGTTTTAAATTGGGGTAATGAAATCTTGACAAGTGGTTTGGACAAACACAACACAAGCAATAACAGAGGCTTTAATAAAATGAAAGGATTTCCAGGGAATACCTTCATTTCTTCCATCCTCCAATTTAATTATTTTTGAGAATAATCAGACCATAACATAAGACTAAATTCAAGAGATGAAGTTCAGCTGGAAAGGAAATAATGTCCATAAAATGTTTTCAAAGGTTGTTCATTTGTTTGAAATGAGTTTTGTGAGTCGGATTGATGTGCCTTAAATACTTTATAAGCAAAAATACATTGCACTTGAAGTACATTTTCATCTGGGGATCTCAGAGCCTTTTATAGGAAGGGGGAAGAATAGCTGATATTACTGCCTTTGCCAGCTAACAGCAGATGGTTGAGTCTTTCAAGACAACTCCTCCAGACCAGAATCCAGTGGGGATGAATTTGGTACATCCATCCCATGACCTGGTGTATGCACCAGATGGACACCTCTACTTTCCATGTCCTCCTTCACACTGTGAGCTCTCACTGCAGCTTGAAACCATAGTAAGAGAAAAGTACAAAGGTTTTGTTGTGTGTTTTGGGGCATTTGGCTGCAGAACCAGAGGTGTTCTGTGAAAATAACGATTGGTATATTAAAGAAAGCTCTGTCAGAGTGAGCTCCAGTTCAGAAGTAACCTTTGTGCAGGTCCAGAGAAGCTCCAGATGTCCCCCTTCCCTGCACTGCTGCATGGTGAATAAATAGCAACTGCTCAGCGTGGCCAGGACCACCCTGTTGTCAAACCTCTGCTCTGAACACACATGTTCCTCACCTGCCTTGGTCTTTGTTCATGATAACCCTGGTGAGAATCACTGGGCTGTGTCTGTGTCACAGCTCATTTACACAGGAGGCTGGGTGTGTGGTCTTAGAGTCGGCAGAACTCCCCCAGATGCCCCATGATAATGGCTTGTCCCACAGACAACCAGTACAGAGGAAAAAAATTCCATCTTTAGCTCTCCCCCTGCTGGGAAACCTTGAACATCAGTGGCATGTGGGGAGTGATGGCTGGGGAGGGTTTGGGGGCATTATGCACCACCTTTTAATATGGGAAAAAATTGAGGATTATTCCATACTTCTTTCTGGCCATTGGCCCACAGGGCTCTGACAGTTCTGCTTGGCTGGTGTGGGCAGTTTTGAGTCAGGTCCCAGTGAAGGGCATTTCACTCCCAGTGAGAGATGAGTTCCTTTACTGGACTTCCCTGTATCCCACAGTTTGTCCTGGGCACATAACTTCAGACAGAGGCTTACCAAAAGCCAGTCAGGGATGATGAGACTGTGTGCTTCATTAGTACCTTTTGTGTTTCATTGGACAGTGGGGCAATTAACACAGGGCTCATTACACAAGGATTTTGATCATTTTCTCTGCTTATTCATCATAGTATTTCCTCTGAGAAAATCAGAGACTGTGATTAAGCACAGGAATAATTCATGTAGTTTCTTCTTTGAGATTTCTGTCACCTTTTTGGGGTCTAATTGTTTTACAGCCTTCATTCCTGAGGTACTTATGGCTGATCTGCATAGAACCCTGCACATAATCTGTGCTCTTCAGCTTCTGGTCAAGATTATTTTCTGCTCTCAACACAGACCAGTAGCTCCACTTGGAAAAACCTCAAAGACACAGCCTCAAGGTCAAGCAAGGTCTAATAAACTGTTATGAGAACCACAAAACAAGTCAGAATAAGCCTAAAGGGATACCTACTTTGGTCCTGATCCTTAAGATTAATGTAAAAACATTATAGAATGACTTTATTAGGCCATTGCCTCTCCAATTACCTCACTGTTTGTTATTGACAACAGACAAGACAATGGATGCCCTTAGAGAAGAGTATAAGAACAGGCTAAGCAGGCAGTGATACCTCTCAACAATACTGTCCCAGCCTCCAGCAGCAGGATCTTCCTGAGACATATACAATGTCTTTATATTTCATAGCTTTAGAGGAAGTTTTCCTATATTAATTTGTTCAATATATACATCATGAGAGGAGTAACCCGCAGTCCTTTTTGAGGACAGGAGAGGAATCTAGAATATTCAGTTCTACAAAGAGCAATATAATGTTCCCAGCCTGCAGGTTGGGAGATGTGGGGCCCTTTTCCATCACTGTCACTGGGAGGGATTGGTGTGGATCACTTCCCTGTCTGTCCTGGTGCTGCTGTTTTCCTTTCTCCCCATCTTCCTCTTCCACCAGTTCCCATAAGCTTGACTGCAAACTCTCCCTTGCAGAAGAGCTCCAGCTGGAAATTTCAGACACAGAGGCATAGGTTGCCTTTTTCCAAAGTGTGCCTAAGGAATACACTCTGGGTGCAACAATGAGGTACACAGCCAGAAGAGAAAAGGAAAAAATGGAGCTTTCATTTTAGGCAGCTAGCCCCTCTGGGCCTCTAATGCACCTATAAAATCTTCTCACACTGATGTCAGTGGATGCTGTTGGAAAACCTCTGCCAATTGTCAGACACCACACAGGACTATGACTCTGTAAAGGGTGTTTTTGAAAATCTGAAGAGAAAAATTGCATAGAAAAGTTGTAATAACTTTTTTTTTATTGGAAAGTTGGCTTTTAAGATATGGGTACTCTGTTGGATTTTAAAATCTGAGGAAATATGAAGACTTATCTTTCCAAGTGGCAGGATAATATCAGAGACAAAATATTTTGTTTATTAGAAGATGGGGAATGAAACTTTGAGAGCAGTTTTCAACAGTTTTGACCAAAAAACAGTCTTAGGTTCCTAAGTAACTTAATCTTTACCTCTATTTCAAAGTATTGACAGCAGTTATTGTGTAGCTAAAGGTCTGCACTGAAGAGATATGGGTCATTCCTGCTAAAATCCATGCAATTATTGAAGTTTTCAAACATTCAGAATAAATTAAATGAGTAACTGCTGAATATCCACCAACAGAATCTTATATTTTTTAGAAAACTGGAAATGCATTTTGACCACTTTTTAATGAGTATGTTAACAAATCAGGTTTCCCATTATTTGATTAGCATGGGCACTAATGTATTCTGCCTATGCAGCTGATGCAAAGAGGAATGCTGAGCCCAGTCAGTTCAGTGGTGGCAGAAGTGAAGATTTAATTTCCTTTTCCTGCTCAGCACCAAGCTGATACAAAGGCCGCTCAGTGAGAAAAATAATTGTGCTTAGGGCTTAGCATATGGAGACACAGGGTGTAGAGTGTGCAAACATCCCAGCTGGTGGGAGATGTTAATGGCTGGAGAGGATCCAGCTTTCCAGCCTTATTCCTGCTGAGAGCAGCCACCTTCCTGCCTGCAGAGCTTTGCCTCAGCATTCTCCTGCACCTGGCTTAGACTCGTGGTCAGGATCACAAAAAAGCCACCAGCCCCACTCACTGACCTTGGCTCAGCAGGGAGGGACCAGCAGTGCCCCTGAGGTGGGCACCATCTCCTCAGCCCCACAGGAACAGGAGTAGGCTCCTGAGAGAGATCCATGACTCAACTGTACATGTTCAACAGCCCAGGCAAGGTCCTAAAATGATGCCCTCTGCTCTAGGGAAGACTTCTGCTTGTGCCTGCCTGTGAGCTCTGCCCGGGGCCTATGTGTGTGGCGTGGAGACTCCTGGAAGTGTTCAGATTCTGATGAACCAGCAGTTTCTAATTTGAAAAATAGTTTCAGTAAGTGTTTCCTGGCTGGTGCTGCTGGAGTATTTTTGTCTGTGCTAACAGTATCATATTGCTGGGAGGGGAAGCTCATTCCACCTAATTGTACTAAGCGTGTGGTGATGGAGATGGGAACCTAATTATCTTCATCAAATTGATTTCATTTTGGTTACCACATGGCTATTAGAGGAATGACAATAAATTTTGGTCTCTTTGATCAGGACTGGAGTTTAACCAACATTTCTAAAGTCATTAATGTGTTATGCCTCCCCCAGGCTAATGATTTGATTACCATGTAAATGTACTGAAGACAAACACTTCAGCTATACATTATGGATGATGGATAGAAAGTTTTGAGTAAATACATGTAGTACTAAATACACGTGAAAAACGAGGATTCCAAACAGCTACTGGCAGGCAGGGAAAGACAGAATTGTTGAATCATAGAAGATTTCGAGTTGAAATGGTCCCATGAGGGTCATCAAGTCCAACTCCCTGCTACTTTCAGGGTTACCTAAAACTAAACCATATGACTAAGAGCATCATCCAGAATATTTATGAAAAACTTCACAGATGCCTCTTTGCAGTTTATCTCTTTTCGTGACTAAATCCTTGCTCTGTAGGGCTGTTGATCTCTCTGTGAGATCAGAAAAAGCTGTCTCAGCCCCTCAGGCCCATAGTGGCGGTGATAGCAGATGTAGGAACAAAGTACACCCAGCGGCTTTATTTTGGATCAGTCCTGAGCCTCGAAGTGTTGAGGAAACATTGAGTGTCAAGTCCAGCTCCCACCACCTTGGATGCTTCCCCACGGCTCGCCTGTGTAATGGGGACTGTAGTGCTGATCTGCCTCTGGGGAGAAACTGGAGCTGGTGTCTGTCATGGCTTCTGTTCCATGTACCCATGTATACTGTTATATAGTGCCAAGAAACTCCATGGAATTTTATCTTTGTGAGTTTTTAGTCTTTTTTTTTTTCTAATACGCCAAAAATATGGTTTACATCATGATATGTTAGCATTTGTGCCTATTATGAGATATGTGTATGTATGTACATGTTGACAACATACTTGTTACTAATGTGCTATCGCATAACATAACACAATATGTCAAATTAATAGACTTTACATTTAAATATTCCATGACGAATTTTAATGTGTTTATCCTAAACCCTTTCTGGATTGTTGCCCTTCTTTTTTTCCTTTGCCAGGTCAATTTGTATTGAAACACTTTAGTGCTTTAGCTCAGGAGAATTAGAACATCAGCTCAAATGATCCAATGTGGTCTTGCCACTGGGCTGAGTCAGACCTGTGCATTGTGCTCCTCATAGCTTTTTGCCTGAAAGTCCTGCAAAACCAGGATTCCCAAGCCTGCCCACGCAATTGATTCCAGAGAGCAATTAAAGAAATTATGGTACTTGATCCGATCAGGAGCATTGCACACCATCTGTAGCTCCCCAGGGCAGAGCCTTTCTCCTCACCAAGTTCCATGCTGGCGGTTCAGGAAGGATTATGGAGGAGTGAGGAGTTTGCCCAAAGGGTGCATGGCCTGTCAGAGACACTTCTCACCTGCAGGGTTTGCTGTGGCCACCTGTGCCTCAGTTTCCCATCAGTAAGGGATCAGCATATGTACTGTTCACCACCCTGATAAGGACAGGGGATGGATTAGAGGTACCACAGCTGATCTGGGTCTTTTGGGAGCAATAAATGTGTATTATGCCAGTGTTATTTGTCAGTCCTTTTCAGTTACATGTTCATAGGGAGGTGAGGGCTGATGGTCTGAGTGTAGATAGAAGGGGGCAAGGGGACCTGTGTTTGCAGTGTCACCATCACTGCACAGAGTGGTCCCTCTGCCTTCCTTTTAGGTCCCTCCCTTCACCATTTTGGCACAGGTACAGGTATGGTGCTGCTGTGAACCAGACTGAGCACTTGGATCTACTCTGAAAGCATATCCCAGGACAGAAAAGAGAAAGGAAAAGGTACCAGGTGCTCAGCAGGATCAGCTTTCCTTCTCTACATTAGTGGGCACCCTTCTGGACTCTGGTGGGCACCCTTCTGGACTCTGGTGTCAGGGACTTGAGGGGCAATAATTTTTCAGAGGCAGTCCTGGCTCAAATGCAAGTAAAACTACTGCTTAAACAGCAGGACATAGAGCCTTGTGTCCCCCCTTTTCTGGGAGACGAGTCACTGGCCAGCTGATGGGCCATTGTGAACCAATGTCCTGGCTCAGCATTTAGGATGGAGTCCTTAAGCAAATATATAAAACTGTATGTATATATATATATATATACACACACGCACACACACACACACACATCATATATGCCAAAGCTGCCAGGACATGGGTGGCAGCAGCTCCTTGGATACACTGAGGGTTTTTTCCTTTGGAAAGCAAACCAAAGGCCAGCCCTGTCAAGCTGGAGGCCGGTGGATTGCTTGCTTTTCCTGGGCAGCTCCTGCCATTTCCCCAGCACAGGCTGCTGCTGCCAGTGCTTAGGGAGAAGGATGTGAATGACTGAAGGGCTCTATCTGTTCATTTATATTAATGAATATAAATTAATGCAGTTTTCTTTTCTCTGGCTTGCAGATATTAAAGGCCACCATGACTCATAAGCATGATCTATCATCATCAGTGGCAATAACATGTTAATCACCTCTGGTGGAGGCTCCTGTTGCAGGGTGGGGAGCTGAGACACAGGGTTGGGTGAAAGCAAAGGACTGCACAGTTCTCCAGCTGCTGTAGGCACCACACAAGCAGAATCTGGCAACCCAAGTAATTTCCACACCCAGCATCTCTGCAGCAATCTGTCTCTGTGTGGCTCAGGACCTCTCCAGCAGTAAAGACGACAGGTTAGAGGGTAGAAAGAGAGTCGAACTCTTCAACCAGTAATAAAAGATGAACTATCACAAACCTCCCTGTAAAAGATGCAGAGAACTGCTCTGTTTAAACTCTATTTTTAGTTTGGTTTACTGTTCCTCCATGTGTTGTTTTGCATTTATCTATATTAGCAGCAGGTGCTTGGCAGTTCTAGCAGGGGAACACAAAAGCACCTGACCTCAGTGGCACTTTGGCTCTGAAAACAGTTGATTTGGGACAACATTGTGGATCTTTCTGCTAGGTAAATTTGTAGTGAGAGTTTACTCACTTTTAGTTTTAGTGTAGTGAGGGAAAGATTCAGCAGCAAAAACTGAGCATGTTTATGGAAAATTAAGTTGATCTTATGGAATTGGTCCTGGGATAGAGGTGCTGCACTGCTGTGGTGGGCTGGGGGGAACCACACTAAATTGTCCTTTCTGTCTTCCCAGGAAGGTTTGTCTAACCTTACCTGCAGTGGCTGAATAGAGCTTTTTCCCCACAAAAACTGCAGGAAGAATGACAAAGGAGGGGAGAAATTAGCAGCAGGACTCGTATGGCACTCCCTGGCCAATCCCATAAGCACTAAAATGCTTCACCAGTTTAATGTCATTTCACAGGGTAATCTTCAGGCAGCCTTGTCTGGACACACTCACAGGCTGATTCGGCGCCCAGTGGTGCAAATCATTGAGTTGCTCTGTGAAAGCACAAGGAGAGGGAGTGATGAAATCTTTTCATGTACCTTTTTGCTGTGACCTTAACCCCCCAATTCCCTTCATAAACTGAATTCTGCTCAGTTGCACTACTCTAAGTCCTTTTAAGCCCTTTGCATTTAGGTGGCAGTTTTCCCTTAGCTGGACAATCCCATAGTGTAGTGAGCCAAAATATATATTTTGCATTTCACTGACATTTTTGGGACAGAGTTAGCTCTGCATCCCTCCTTGAGTGAAAAAGGGCTCATTTTCAGAATGATTCAGTCTTCACTTTTGCCACAATTCTTCAAGAAAGACCAGTAGGTGATGAGACAAATAGTTCTACAATTTAGCTACTTCTGATCTCTGCCTCACCCCTTAAGTAACCGTAAAAGAAGATAAAAGAATATTTTAGGAAAGGTGCACACAGAAAACAGAGCTGAACTTGTACAGCAAATGTTCTAAATAGTGAGAAAGGTTCCTCAAATGTTTTTTCCCTTGTTAGAAGGTCAAAGAGGTACTGGGTCAGCTGAAAAAAGTAAATCTGGGAAATGCTGAGCCACCACAAGGAAATTCTAATGCAAAAGCTCAGATGGCAGCGATGTACGATTTTGATTTTCCAGTGTGTACAGAAGTGTCAGGGCTAGGAACAAAGATTTGTCACAAAAAAAAATATTCACATGGACTTAATACTCTTAGCTTTCAAGTTGAAACATGAATTTGGTATTTTTTTCCCGGAATTTTTTTCCAGAATTTGAAAATGTCCACAGTTAACGTTAAAAACAGGTCAGTCTGTTGCATATAAATAAATAAATAAATATACTGCATCCCTTCCTTCAAGCCTGATAGTACTAATACTCAAAAAACATCTTCCTGTCCAGGAACAGTCCTTGGTTTTTGAAATGGAGAAACAGAAGTCCTGTGGCTTGCAGATGCTTTGGCTGGGAGTCAGCTGTGAATGCAGGAGCCTGAATTCCCTCACCTATCAGTGGGGAGAGGCCAGACCCTTGAGAAGGCAAGTTCTCCATGTCTCTTTGACACTGTTTTAAGTGGTATTAATCATCTTATGGAGCCATTGTTCTCTATCCAGAGAGCTTAGGAAATGGATTCAAATTAAACACCTATCTCTGGGTGGATGAAGTGGTTAAGGTGAAAATGGTCTTGGAAAAAAAGGAGGTTTTTCCTGTGCTGTGAACTCATTGCCTGGAGGGAATGTGGTCGCTGATCTGGGGGTCTTCACTTGTTCATTTTTTCCTCACTTCTGAGGGTAAAATCTGGACAAGAACTCAGGTCTGCCCTGTTCCCAGGTAAGCATCCCCAAGCCAGCTATGTTATGAAGTCTTTTTTGTTCTCTCTCATGCCAAGAAGTTATTAAATTATAATGACCTTTCATGTATATTGTGAAATGATATGAACATGAGACACATCTTCTCGACATCATTCTTGTTGAGTGCCCGCCTTTCTGGAGATGACAATTCTTGCCTCTCCCTTGTGAGAGCAGCCTGAGGGTTTATCAGTTGATAATCTACCACTGAAACCTGAGATTTAGGAGCCCAAGTCCCACTATTCTATGTGATGGTCAGGATTTTAGGAGCCTGTGGTGTCAAGGGGATGCTGTTTTTACTCCTGAAAATACTTCCCTTTCTCAGGGAGACTAGGATGTGAACAAACTATAATACTTATTTTCCTTTGGGGGAGATATTTTTTGGTAACATTGTGTGTAAAGGAGGGAGCTGTCTCCTCTTGGCTTGGATCATTTCATGGCATTATAGGCTGTAAAGGCATCTGTTCAGGACCAGAGGAGAATGAACGGGACCTTTTCCTTTCTCTGGCAGAACAAGACTTTAATGGTCTAGTGGAAATAATTCTGTATTGCAAAGGAAGTTGATAAAATAGAACATAAACTTCTCTAATAGAGGATTTAATTACCAGGAAAACCAGGCTGAATAAAGCATTTGAGCAGAACTATTTCATTGCTGGAAAGGCAATAATTACTAATCCCCCTTTTCCAGGGCCACGTCATTTATTCAGGAGGCCTTGGAATACTAAGAAATTATGTGTCTATGGGTGTGCATTTGCTTATAAGTCTTTGAGTTGTCTGGATTTTTGTTTTGTTTGCTTCCAAGCAGACTGTTGCTACCGTTTAAAAAAAAATCTCAGATTTTCTCTGACTTTACTCAGATTTCCAGCTAAACTGGTCTATCCATATGATCAAGCTGAAACCAGCCAAAGTAATCAGATGTCAGGGCTGGACAATAGGCACAATGGTAATGAATCAAAAAGCTTAAACAGCTCTTAGATTGCTCTTTCATTCCTTGACAAACAAGCATCGCTATCAAGGTTTAACTGCAGCAGAAGGACTTGTTTATTTTATTTGAGAAACAGGTACTTCTATGAAGCCCTCTATTAGCCCATTTATCAGTTTGTTCATGTTTTATTCTGTTGTTTTTCCACTATACAGTTGGACAAGAAATAAATGTGCCTGGTGATGCTGGGGTGTACACCATAAAGTTTTAAATGCAGTTCAGGTATTCAGCCTTTAAACTTACTGAGATTAAACATGGAATCCATCCATACAGTTTGCTATAATGACTGCTTTGTAGTTTTAAGCAGCCAAATTGAGTCATGGTGTGTGCCATGGTCAGGCAGTAGCAGCTACTTTTGGAGGAGAAAACAGGCTGGGAGCCTCCTGCTGTGCTTTCAGCCATGGCCAAATTACCCAGGAGTGGGCTGAGGGACTTCCAGGCTGTGGGTCTCCTTCAGGGACCTCTTCACCTCCACCCTTTGCCCTTCGTGGCCAAGGCTGTGCTTGTGCCCTGTGTCTGCTCTGGGGCTGGTCTCAGCACGTCCCCCCACGGGCCCCTCTGTGGAGAACACTGATGCTCTGCACAGCTCTTGCCAAGGGAAGAATTTGGGTGTTCACATCTTTTAGCACAAAATAGCTCATCATCTCGAGGGTGGATAAGGGCAAAAAGTGCCTTTCCACTGGTGCTCTCTCCTGTCTGTTTAGGGCAGTGCTACACTGCTGTGACCATTTTACTGGCAGGGAAGTAACCACGGTGTCTGAGGCTGTGGTGAGGCTGCAGGGTTTTCTTTACCCATATCCAGTTAAAGCAGTAAAACTGGTGTGTGCAAATACACTTTAAGATTGACAAATACAGAGAATCTGTGGCTTTTTTTGCTCAAGGCAAAAGTCCACCATGGCTGACTGAATTGAATTAGCTCACAGAGACTTTTTATCCACACAAGCAACTTCACTCTGCCAATGCCATCTTCTTCCTGCTCCTCTTTATCCTGCCCAAATACCTAATGACATAGATCCGACCTAAGGAAATACAACTGCAGCAAAGTCTTAGCTTGAAAAGAAAGCTATGCATAGCCCCTGCTGGGGAAGGAAACCCAGGAGATGGTCTGTGAGGGTCTGGCACTGACTTCTTCAACATGAGCAAGCGAAGAGCTGTGGGGACAGGGAACTGATGGGGCTCCCTGTGAGCTGCCAGGCTCACTTTCAGCTTGAAACCAATTCTTCACCACAAGAGGGACAGCGAAATATCTTTCTTGACAATTTTTGCTGTTAGTTATTCATATTTTTACAGTGGCTGCTTCTGAAAAGCTTTGGCTGCTTTGGTAACAGCAGTGATCTCTATAAGGACTGGCCAAGGGAATCATCTCAAGGCATCAGGTCATGCTCACATAACAATGCATGTTAAACTTTTGTCATGTTGTTTGGGCTCAGTGTGAGCTTTGTCTGCTGTAGCTGAATGCTGATTGTTCAAAGCAAGAATAATCCAAGGCCACTCCATCAATGAAGCAGAAATCTGCAGAGACATACTGGCCTTTTGTTCATCAGTTCGGTTTTCTTAAGCACCTTTATGCAGGAATTCCCATGCCGTGTGAGTTTGCAAAAATGTATTTAATTTTTATTAAGAAAGATCCTTGAGAGTAACTGGAAGGATCAAATTAGAGAGGTACCCAGTTCACTCTTCTTCCAGGATAAATCTGTGTTCCTTTGTGGCTTCATCTACGTGAGCAGGCACATCCCTCTCTCAATACAAATGTGTGATTCCCACAATGCATCAAATCGAAACTGAACAAGATCATCTCTGTAGATCTACAGTAGGCGTGTGTAAAAATACATACTAGCATTCTGGAGCACATTTCAATTGATTGTTAAGTCATAGTGAAAAATGGTCAATAAACAGTGAAAGAACAATTTTACTTGGCATTTTATTCACTTAACAGAAACATTCACTTATCAGGTATCACTGAAGTGCAATTTACAGAACTTAGCAGCAAATTCACATATGTAAATTCAGATTTATTTTCTTTTGTTGTCTTTTTTGTTTCCTTTTTTTTTACAAATATTACAAATGTACATCCATTAGTACAGTATTGCCATTCACTCATGCGTGTTATGTACAGAATCTTCACTAAAGAATTACTACTGAGCAATTTTTCCTTTGCTTCAGGAAATGCTGCATGTAGGTCATGTGTGCTTCTGGGATGGGGTCCCATCACACTGTTGTTGCACAAAATGAGGAGAAGTAGATATTTCAGGTCATATTCAACCCTAGTGCCAGCAGGTGCAACTTCATTGCCTTCAGTGAGATTAGCCGATGCCCACTTGCAGTGGGGACTTGGTTTGGTCCCCAGTACTAAATTCATTCTGGCAGCTCAGTCCAGGGTTGCATTTAGGCATTTCTTGCAGCAAAGGATAATTCAATCCTGCCACACTTTTTTCTCTGTCCTTAAAAATAACCAGGCATGGTGCTTTGTTGTCACAGTAGCTGCAACACCAGCCAGTGGAACTGTATGCATTGGTTGGGCTGACATCATGCCATGGCTGGAGGGGGTGGATGAGGGCAGGGAGATGTAAGGAAGAGCCATTGAGGTCTCCTGTGTGCTAGATAAGGACTAACTTGGAGAGGAAAAGCAGAAGACATGCTCCACCCTGCCCTGTGGGTCTCTGCTTGAGAAACCTTGTCCTCCTCTCTGGTTGCCCTGTGGTTTCTCTCCCTTGGTGGGATCAGCCAGAGCCCCTGGGACCACCACTGCCAATGTCCCCACAGCCTCTTCTGTTCCTCCAGCCATGGGTTGGCTCCTGCCCGCTTCCCCTTGGGCACCTTTGCTGCCCAGATCACACTGGAGGTCTGTGGTGAAGCTGTGTTAGAGGGCAGGACCATGTGCAGGTACCTGGAAGCTCCAGAAGGTGCCAAAAGTATTTTAATGTTAATCAGAAGAGCTGACAAAGTGGTCAAAGTATTGACAAAGTGGTTACCACAAAATATTTCTATTATTGAAAAGTCTCAGGCTTTTGGTTGTTTTTTTTTTTTTTTTTTTTTTTAAGCTATTTCTACTCTAAGGATATTTTTTAAATATTTTTGGTAGTTAACATGGAATGTATTATTTTGTTGAAAAGGTTTCTGGAAGGGGAGAGCTTTGTTTTATCTAATTTAAAAATTCTAGTTTATCACAATTGGTTTTATACAAGACACTATAGATACATCTTGTAGTTCATAATCTAAAAATAAAATCTCATCAAAATACTGTAGCTATTCTATTGTGGGCATCAATAAACAATGTATTTACTGTGTATGGCTCTCCAAACATGATAAACCCTATACAAAGAGCATCTATCTTTATTGATAGGAACAGTTTCCCGTGTAAAGGAAATTACATGGAAAAATATGAGCCTTGTGTTGTTTGAAAAGTAACTCAGTTTGACAGTTCTGAGAAAATACCAAGACGATTATCACAAATCAGTAGCAGCATGTTATATACAGATTTAAAGAGAATCACAGGAATAAGAAGAAAACAGTAGTTATATACCCGCAAATCCTGTCATCTAAAAACCCAGAATCTTAGAGAAATGTACAGGGTGCTTGAAGGTTGGGTTTGCAGTGCGACTATCAAAGCTCAGTTCTCCCATGACTGTATCTTCTGCATTCTCATGAAGTTTGGGATGGTTCAAAAATGAGATTGTATCAGACCCAGACACAGTTATGAGGAAAATATTTAAGTGTTGGGTGATACTTGTCTTCTAAGTGAAAAACCCCATCTGCTTTTCAGCAGATGAGCATGAATAATAATAATAACACTTGGCATTTACACAGAGCTAGAATCTGAAAGCTCATGCATTGAGTAAGACCTTACCCAAGCCTGGTAGTTGCATCTGCTGTGCTTATGTCAATTGGACTGTGCGGGAAGGTAAAACTCACTGCAAGAGTGAAAAAATCTGGCTTACCCTGTTGCATATGACCAGAGCATCTTGATCCTGCCAAGTTCCTTAGATATGAAGCATTTATTATTATCCCCATTTGTCAGGTGCAGAAACTGAGGAAGGGAAGAGCCAAGTATCAAATGTGCTCTCTTGTTTGGGGATGTCTTACTTGTGGGTACCCAACCCAGTGATTGTTCAGATTGATGGAGCATCCTGTGCTCACACCCACTTAATTCAGAGCTGTGGGTCATCAGAAGCTTGGAAATCTGAGGCTCTGGGTCCTGGCTGCAGCCTGCCTGATTTTAGGTGGCTCCCTGAAGATCCAGAGCCAGGAGCATGGTCACACCAGTCCTCACTGGCAGCCCCCGCAGAGCCATGCACCTCCACAGGCAGCACAGGGGTGAATTGTCCCCTTGACAAGCATCTGCATCCTAGCTGGTGTCTAAAACCCATGTGTGATGAACTGGGCCTGGACAAGTCAAATCTGTAGCACGCAAATTGTTACTAGAGTTGAAAAGTTGATGGGAAGTGATTTATCTAAGGTGTTAGAGGGAATAAGTGTAAAAACCAAGGGCATCCTGAAGCCTGGCTTTGTGCTCAGAGCCAGCAGTGGAAAACAAAGTTTAAAAACACTGCATTTCTTTGAGGTCCAAATTATTTTCACAGATTTAGGCAGCTTACAGGATGATTTTTGCATAGAGGTTAGAAACCTTTTTTTTGTGGATGATAATGGATGCTCTGAGACCTGCTGTCATGCTGTGTGCCTGGGGTACTTCCATCTCTGTTCACTATTTTCCATTATTCAGTGATGACTCTTGCACTGATTGTGTGAGGGAAAACAAAGCTCTTTTTGGGATCAGACAGGTGGCCCACTAACACCTCAAATCAGTAATAACCAACAGCAATAAACAATGAAAAGCAGAATCTTGATGGGGGAGGCATTATAATTTGGGCAGGTACATTCTTGGGAAGGGATCATGAAAGAGCAGTTTCTAAGGTTGAGTTCAGTGCATCAGACACATTTCTACTTATGTATTTCCAATACAGAATTAAAAGCAAATATTCCCATGGAGATTGCTATTAAATCTCAAACTGCTTCAATTCTCTCCACTCATGTGTCCTGCCTTGCCTTCTCTCCAGGTGGTTTGATCCAGTCATGTAGAAAAGGTGATGAGTGATTTACACAGTTAGTAGGAACTGATCTTGCTCTGGGGGTTTCTTCACCCAGGTGCCCAGGCCAGCTTTCTGAAATGCTTTAAACAGCTGCTGCTTAACAGACTGGTACATCTGAGCCACCAGCTTTGCCTCACTGTACACTGCTGGCATGTCTCCATGGCTTGGTACTCGTGTGCTCAGCTGCAGAACAAAAATCAGGGAAGGGGAAAAGAAAGCAATAATAATCAAAAAAACAACCTATGAGCCAAAAGAAACAGGAGGTTTCAGTAGCTTTATAATCTTCCTGTCTACATTTCATAAGCAACAAACAATCACTGTGCTTTGTGTGTTTGCTTTTGGTTTAACAAGTAAAAAAAACAGAGAAGCAATAAATGCCGGTGACATGGTTTTGAGCCATTGTGAGGAGGAAAGGAGTCAATAGCTTTGCCTTGGAGTGGGCACTGGCAGTAGCAAGCCTTGGTGTGTTTTGTGCTGGTGTGGGAAACCTGAATGCTCTGTCAGAACACTGGAGCCACCCACCAGGAGCTACTTGGAGCAATGTCACATGTCCAGTGCCCCTGGAAGGACATGCAGGAGTGAGCACCCTTTGCTCTGCAGAGGGACTAAACAAACTCCTTTGGCCTGCCCAAGTCTCTGTCATGACAAACCTGTGGGGAAAGGCATCCTCAAGGCACAGCCTGGTGAGCAAACAGTGCTTTTTTCCTTGTCTCTAAACAGGAGAGATACTGAGAGGCAGATTAAACAGCAAGGTGAACGTGCAGCCTGCAATGAGCTGTCCGTGTGTGCCAGCACTCCATGGGGCTGTACTGGCTGGAGCTGTCCTGGCCCACTTTGCAAGGGAGGGTGACCTTGCCAGCCTGGCTGTCAGTGGGCCACAAGCTGGCCTGGCAGTGGCGGCTTTCCTCTGGCTGCCTCTTTGTTCCCTTTGTTCCCCAGAGGTGGACAGTGATGACATTATCAAATCCCTCATTTTGTCAAGGGCAAAGTGCCCTGCTCAGCCACAAGTTACTCCTTCCAGCTCACTACAGCCTCATCCCTGGTGTGAGCCAGATGCAGTCCAGCTATCCCAGCCATAGTTCCAGCCATGGCCCCAGTTTTGTTCCCATGAGGACCCCTCTGTTCTGGGGGTGGCAGGAATGCTTCTTGTCCTGCTTCCCACCTGCTGTGCAGGAAATAGGCTGGGACCTGTGTCACCAAAATGTGACTGAGCCCTGGGCAAAAAGCCCAGGTTGGTCTCTTCTGCCCCCCACAAGGCTCAGGGTCCCTGCTAGGACATACCATGCCTGGGATGGGATGAGTCCCACCAGCCTTTTTCTCTTGGGCTCTCCTGCAGAGCAGAATAACCTCTTTGGGTTTGTCCTCAAAACTCCCCACCCTGCAGGTTCCTTTGCCTTCCCTAATGACTTTGTTGGTGGAAGCATCTCCAGACTTCCCTGCCATCATTCTGGCTTGTTTGTTTCCACTCATTTCCCAACAGGAAAGAGGCTTTGGCTCTTAACAAAACAATTTTTTCTTGTCTTCATCTCCTCTCACTCTCTATGGACTGCAGGACAACTGTTGACGAGCCTCTTAGTGCACCAGACCCACCTTGCCGTGCAGCTTTGCCCAGCGAGTGAAGAACATGTGCTTGCAGAGCCGTGAGGGGTTCCCGCAGGTCCTCTTCCCTGTGGTGGCATTGATCACCTCCAGGTCGCTGTTCCCCACGATCCAGTTCACACTGAAGCTGGGAGATTTCCCAGGCTGCCGAGCGTCAGCGTGGCTGACTCCTGGGGGAGAGAGGGACAGCAGTAACCTCCAGTGCTGGGAGCAGCCAGGGGCTGCTCACACGTGCTGGGCTGTGGTGGCACAGGAGGCACCCTCAGCGAACCCGCTGGTGCCGTGCACCACACATGCTCTTGTCACCATTGCTTAAACGTGACCACACCAAGTACCTTGGCGAGACATAACTTAGCAATTCTTACAGATTTTTTCCACCTCGCAGACAAAACTTTCATTAGCCTAAGGAAAGCCTTTGGATTGTAGTGTGAGCTGTTGACAGCACTGTGACAGTGGTGAAATTGAGTGAAATCTTTCAGAAAAGGCTTTAATGGGATAACAGGTTTTTAAAAGGAACTAAGCAGTAAAGTGCTTTGGCCATGAGCTCCTTCAGGTGAGCTTTCCACAGTCCAGCATATTTACGTGTTATCCTGGGGTCTTCGCTGTGGTGGGATGTCTAGATCCCAGAGGATAAGAAAACACAAAACATACACTTCATCATCACAGAGAGATTATTAAATCCGAGTTAATAATGACCTTGTAGACATCACAGACTTACACAGAACACTCTTGGTCTCCACCTTGTGTCTGCCTGCAAATTCCTACCGTGTATTGAAGCAGCAATCTCTTCAACAGCTAGTTAGTGTCCTAACAGTGATATTCTGGACATCTTTAAGTGGAATGTGTCATATTTAATTTTAGACAGCTGCAATAATTATGTTTACAGTCACCTGGGATGACTGCATGACCTTAGTGTCATTCACACGGCCAATTTTGGACATTTGAGCCACATACTGAGCCACTGCCTTCATGGGTGAGATCTCCCTTAGCTCTAAATGCAGACCAGGGCTACAAGGTCAAGCGTGGGTATGTACATGAGTTATTTTTAATCAGGTAAATTCCTGTCTCCTTTAAACCATTTAGTGTAGCTCAGCCTTTCCATGACTCCTGTCACTTTTTCACTTCTTGTAACTGAAATGGGGGAAGGATTGCTCTTTGAAAGAAAATAAGGGGAATAAAGAAAGTGGTTGGCTTATTTTCCAGCACAGTACAAATACAAACAAGTGAGCTCTGCCTTGCTCTGCTCATTAGTGCTTTTGCAGCAAAGAATCAACACTGAGAACTTCCAAGGCTGGAAGAGACAGAGTGACCTGAAGCAGTCTGAATATTTTTGAAAACATGAACATTGGATAATGTGCCTGGATCCAGTTGTTTCATCCCACTCTGCTAATTTGCTGTGTGGGCCACTAGCCTGCAAGCCTGGACAATAAAATTCACTGTGGTGAGCAGCAGGTGGGACTGTGCTGGTAGGCAGGAGCTGCTTGGCACAGCTGCTCCAGCACAGCTCAGTGCCAGGACTGGGTCTCTGTTTCCAAATGGCAGCTCCTGCTGGAGTCCCTGCCTGCAGCAGCTCCAGCCACAGCTCATGGTTTGCACAGCTTGGTGGGTCCTGCTTTCATTGCTCCTGGGAGGAGGGCAGCAGAGAAAGGTTCTTTGCATTTTCTGCTGAGAGGGTTTCAAAGAACTTTTGCAGAGAGCGAGGAGTACTGTGATACAGGCTGTACAGAGAGAAGGAGATTAAAGAAAAGAGATCAAAGCCCCTCCTTTCCAAAGTGCCCATTCTTGCCCAGGATCTCATTTTTGAAACAGATGCACGCCATGAGCATCTGCTGGTCTGAGGCAGAATGGGAGGAGATGGGAGCTGGTGGGAAGGCAGCATCCGTCACTGCATGTATGAAGCTTGGTAAGCCTCTGAGAGACACCATGGGAGAAGTGGAGGATTGTGCAGGGTCTGTCTGGCTGGGATGCTGCCTCTGTAGGCAGTTGCTGCATCCTGCCTGGAGCCTCTCAGCCTCATGGGAAGCAACTCCAGTGAGGGACACGGCCCCTCTCTGCCCTGTCCCCTCTGCCCTGGGAGGGAGCTGCAAGAGCCAGATGGGACTCAGTACACACACATGCAGAGAAAGGTGGATATTGAAGGGAAAAAATTATATGGCAAAATAACTTTGTATCGGTGACAAAGCTGGAACTTCAGAAATCATCTCAGTCCCTGGCACTGAACTCACTACCATGTGTAGAAGAGAATTACAGCTAAGTCATAACCTCACCCAGGATTTGTAAACACATTCATGTCATATTAATACCTCTTTCAATTTCCCCCGCCCCGAGATAACAGATCAGTCTGCATCTGAAACTCCAGTTCTCCTAGGCAACAGGATTTAAACTGAGAGCTTGAAAATCAGATAGCTCTGAGGCGCTGCTCGAGCGTCTCTACACAGAACAAGATGCAAACAGATCAAAATCAGCTGTTTGACACCATGCACCACTCTCTGTCAAGATAGCACCCAAAAGCTTAGAGGATTTGAGTGCCAAAAAACGTGATAGCAAACAGCCTGCCATGCAAAGTTGCTACAGGACACTAAATAAATAAAAACATTGTGAAATCCCTGACCAGAGGAAGAGAAGGAAAGGCTGCACAGAGGAGAGCACAGGTTGTGGGTGCCCATCAGATGAGGACTATGAGAGTAGTCCAGGCTTGTCCCAGTGCCTGGAAACCCCTCTGGGCTTGTTTGGATTTCATGCTTTCTCTTCCCAGCTATCACATATAAGTACACATATTTAGGTAAGTAGAAGATATCTTCACATCTTTTTCTGACAGCAAGAGAAGAGGTTTTAAAGAAGAAAACATGAGACTCACGACAGACACAAATATAGAGCCTGAATATATTCTCTGATTGTTAATTTTTTTATCACTTTAAAAAATGTCTTCCCTATTTTCTTTTTGACAAATATATTTTTAAAATTTTATTTAGAAGGTAACACAAATAATCTAGGTTACTTTCTCTCCTCTGTATAAAACATCCTTCTTAAAACCCACACAATAGAGGACAGTAGAATCTGGAAAAAAGAGAAGTCTTTGCACAAATAATATGAATTTGAATATTGTGGGATATGAACTGAAGTCTGTCCTCACTCTCCTCCCTCTGCCAGAAAACCTCATACCCTTCAGGATACCCTTTAGAACAGCCTCAATCCTAAGAAAACAGGATATAAAAAAGACTTTTCTTTATTCTAAAAATTACACCCAAGAATAATCTCAGTGAATGAGGGGAGTTCCATCTGGCTGGGACTGGTGTGAGTAGAAAACCTCACTGATTGTTTTGCAGTGGAGCCAAGGGGTTAATCTCAGGATGTCTCATCACACACTGTGACCCTCCTCTCCATTGGAATATTTGTACTGCTATGATCAAGTGGCAAAATAATTGACACCCATATAATTTAAGGACTCCTGCAGTTCTGGGCTGGCCTGATCTCCAAGACAAGCGTGGGAGGTGGAGTTGCCTGGCTGAGATTGTGTAGGTCTGGTCTCTAACGCATTCGGTGTAGCTTTTTCTGGGTGCCCATCTCCTTAGTCACTGGATATGCTGCTGGCACAGTTTCCCAGGAGAAAGAATTGCAGCATAAGCCTCAGCAATGTAAGTTTTAATCAGCATTGGCTCCCTGGGATTTGTGGGGGAGGGAAGATTACAAATAATGGTGTTAGAGAGGAAAACAATGCAGACAGAGAGAGACAGATTCCTCCCACGGCTTCTCATGGGCTGAGGAAAACCCACAAACACAACCAAAAAGCCAAGTAAATGCTTTTCCAAACAGAAGCCTCTGGGAAGAAGGAATACAGCCCTGAAACATGTAGATATTTAAAGTGACACAAGGACCCCTCTGATGCATTTCTAATTCCCTTGAAATCTCTGGCAACAACTCTTAGACATACATACACACTTTGACCAAGAATGACCCATTGCTTTTACTCTGCAAAGCCAACCCAGCAAAGCAATAGCTGTTCTGTGGTGAAATCTCTTATAAAATCCCTTTTTGTGTTTTCAGTCCTTCAGCGGTTCAAGTGGGTTTCCCTGTACATCCTGTGGACACAGTAAAATTGTGTGTGCCTTTGATCTTAATGTAAGGGTGCAATGTGCACTTACAATATGCTAGGGCTGGCACAGGATGAGATCCACTTTCCCAGTGGGAGATGCAGAGGCTTCTGGCAGCCAGGGCTGTGTTGTCAAAATAACAGCCAGGTTTTAGAAACGGGGAGATGTTTTCTGACCAGCTGTGACTTCTTTCCATCCTACCACAGTGTCATGTGGGAACGAAGAGGGGGCGGTGCCATGCCCATGGGTCAGGGCAGGAAGGACAGGTGGGGACATAAACTGGAGGGAGAGTGTGGATCACAACTTCCTGCTCACTTGCATTGCAGTCTTTGGCCAACTGCATTGAAAAGTTGAAAAATTGAGATAAGCCTTCCAAAAAAAGATAAGCCTTTTGACCTATTCACCTCATAACACATACATGCACACTACACTTGCCAGATGTACTAAACCACACAGAACCTGAGAATTTCCCCAGTGGCTAAACTATCACTTCTGTCTCTGCCAAACAAATTTTTTCACAAGGATATATTAAAAAAAAGATACCATGAAACAAATAAGGGATAAACCAGCACTCTCCTGACTGAGGAATCTAGTGGACTTTGAAAGGCAATGGTGTACTCCACTAAAGTGTTCTGACCTCCCAACTCTGCCACACTGACACCATGTTGATGTCTCAGGGAATCCCCCGAAGAACAATTACCAAAGTCTAAGATTTAAATATGGATCTAATTCAGTGCAGAATTGGTGGTCTTTAGCATTCACATGCCTCTTGAGGACCTGAAGACAGTTAAACCTCAAATTTACTGAAAGCATCCTTCTGATTTTTAGAAATGTTTTACTTTGTCATACTTTTTTTCCACCCTGACTATTCAATGTATGGTGGTTGTTTTCCTAGTTAGCTTGAATCCACCACTGATCCTTTTCTATGGCCACTGCATATGAAATAGGAACTGGATTTAAACACAGTGGTTTCTTCATTCTACAAATTAATACTCTTTGGGGAAAAAAAAAAGGTGTGAACTAATGGTTTACTTACAAGCAAAAAGCATTCTTGTGACAAGCAGCACGATGAGTGATGGGAGAGGGGAGTATTTGTCTGGCAGACAGGTGTTTGCTTACCACTGAGAAGCAGCTGATTGCGCCGGTATGAAGCTGGCAGCTGACCAATGTCTTCTATCCTATGGCTCATTACCCGGGAAAGGTGGCCAGTGTGGTAAAGGCTTCCCACAATGATGCTGTGCAAGTACAAGGGTTCGATGAAGGAGCTGAGGAGAGCACCTTGGAGCCCAAGGATGTTCCATCTGAAAAAAAAATTCAGGAGCAATAAGGCATAGGGGTGGAGGGGACGCCACAATAGAGCTACCCTGGGAAAATCAGCAAAGGCCAGCACATGGTTGTAGCAGAGTACTTGGCAGAATCTCCTGCTGTGGAACTTCAGGATTGGTGGGAAGAGCCCCAGGGCAATGCCCTCTGAACCTTCTCCCTCCAATATCTGAACTCTCTGCCTGAGCTGTGGTGAAACCCCATATTTCCCTTGTGTCACCTGTATCCCCAACCTCAGGTTCCATGTATGGTTATGCCCTGGAAGACTCTATATGGTCATATCCTGGAAAGGTCTCTCTTTTCCTGCTCTCCACTGGTCACCTTGAACCACGTGTCTTCCCACTGGATGTCCCCTGGTACCACCTCCCTTTAAAAGACCCCTGCAGAGCTTCCACTTGCTCTCTTTCTCCTGGGGTAATCCAGCCACCTGGGTGTCTCTGGACTCCCTCCCTGGACCCTCACAATGCAACACTGGATTTACAATAAAAAAGGCAATCATCCCAGAGAAGAGCCCTCTGTAGCCTTTTATTCTCGCCGATGCAAGAACATCACACCTGCGGTAATTCTCAGTTCCAGAGGAGCCAGCAGAAACAGGTCATCTGCAGTAGCAAGAACTCTGTGCTTTGGGAGAGTAGCAAAACCAGTGCTGTCATCCCAGGAGGGATTTTGCTCACTTATCGGATGCTGATTCCCTCAAGAACTCCGGGAAAAGCATCATACATGGTTAGAGGGACGAAGGATGAAACTGTTCCTGTCCCTGTCCTATGATACAGGAAGCGCTGTTGGGTTATTATACACCTATGGACTGATTCCCTCCCTACAAGGATTTTAGATTACTGTGGCACCAGAAGGGATGTATTTCCATGTTGTATTTCCTCTGTAAACAGAGGTTTCTTATCAAGAGCTGTTCTTTCTAAGAGAATTTTTTGTTTGAAGGATGTTACTTTAGCATGTCTCTAGCAGAATTTTATTTTTTTTTCTGCATCTGTAGTTTTTCACTTGCAATGATAGAGCTAGAATGAGTGCTTTTGTTATTCTACCCTTATTTGCTGCTTGTCATACATAAGTACCACCCCCATGTCATACAGCCAAGCTAACACATGACTCAGGTGGCCAAAATTCCCACAAAATCTTTGAATGTCTCAGGCTGACATTTCTTTGCACAAAAGACCATGAAGATATGATGAAATCCATAAGAATTAAATCCCGGTCCTGAACAGAAAAAAAATAAAAGACTTACACTTTTAGGAAATTTATTTGCAACCAATAGTTTGACCTGCTCTAAAGTATTCAGAATGATGGATACATCTCACCCTGTTGCTGTCTTAAAGGTGCAGCAGAGTGATGGTGAAACCTTGGGTCCTTCCACCTGTTAATGACTGAGAGCTCCATACTACTGGTGTTGGACTAGTTGTCAGAATGGTTCTGCATTTTAATAGCCTATGAATTTTTACATGAAGCTAGGCACAAATATGACAGCATGCTTGCCCTAAATTCTTCAGGGGGCAGCTAATTGGTTAAAGAGTGGAAAAATTAAAGGGAGGAAAGAAGTCATAATGCAGTTATCTTCTCAGCAAATTATTTAGCTCAGCTCACCTAAGAAGTTGTTCCCCACCACACAAACGCTAACAGGCTCTCTTACACTTGGATAATATTTTTATGTAAGTTGAATGCTGTCAGTCTGTCTGAATAGTTTTGAGTTCAGGAGTTCAAATTGAAAATGCTTCAGAAAATGTGGTTCTGGAAAGCATATTTTGGCTCATTAAAAACAAAAACATCAGCAACGTTTGGAACTCCGTAGCTGACTGAAGGAAAGGGTATGAGGTGCCTGCTATTTAAGGCATCATCCAGTGGCTGCCATGCTAAATAATGTGTTTAAAGCAGAATTTCCATCAGCAGTGAGCATTATGGTGCTAATTTCTTACATCATTGTTCTTTTCATTAATTAACATTTCTCAACCGTTAGTGCAATTATTGCAGTGCCTCCATACTGTATGTCTCTTTTCATGATTAATAAGGAGTCATTATATTTCCCTTTCCTGAAGCAGTCAATTAACATGGAATACTTTCCATTAATTACTGAATGTTTAAAACCAGCATGCTGTACCTGGAGAGCAATCTGCTCTAGGAACCTGTGACACCAATCGCTTTTAAAAGTTCTCTTTAAATTTTATTCCAAAAACACAAGCAATTTAGCTGGCTGTATTAATTTGCCTCCGAAGCAGGGCTGTGAATGAGAAACATCTTTTAATCTCATGCAAGAAAAGGCAGCCATCTGGCTGCTGAGGATTTCAGAGTCAGACTCTCCCTGTCTCCCTCTGTAAATGCAGGCCATTAAAGTAATGTGTTCATCTACATAAAACTCAAATGAAATATAAAAGGTAATATTTATATACAAACAATTTAGTCCCACAATTTAAACAGTCATTGGTTTTATGAAACATTTACTTTAGTCAATCAGATTTGCATAACTTCATTTGGGGAAAAAAAGTGTGGTCATTTCTGCAAATTACATCACTTTTAAAGGAAAGAACTAGTTGCCTCTTTGAGCAAATAACTTATCATGATGCAAAATTAATAATGCAAGCTGAAGAAACAGAGCTGAATTCAGTTAACAGTACTATGTCTCCAACCAGCATTTAAGGTAAGTAAAAAAAAATTAGACAGATATTTTTGTCCAGATGGAAACTTGTAAGATATAAGTGCTGCTTTCAACATTTGAAATTTCCTTTAAAAAGCCTTGCATATTTGATTGAGGGAGAGAAGAAAAGCAGCTAAACAGAAAAACAACATATGTTCAACAATATTGGGATTTTAGCAATATGCCCATCATAAGGAATCATCTGAGTTTTATTTACCAAGAAAAGGGATTGTGTTCTGGTCATAAATTACAAGGTAATAATGTTTGTTTAATTTAAATTCTTCACAAGGGACCTGCCTTTTCTTTAGAGATATTTCTCTGCCTAATTCTGGACATATTCATCCTACTGTAAAAAGGGATTCAAATGTCAATGGAATTACATTATTGGCAATCATAATACAAGCACAATCAGATCATCCTCATATGTATTGAAAGCATTCCATAAACATGAATGAATCCCCACAATGCTGCTGTAAGGTAAAGCCTCATTTTTACACCCTGGGGAATCAGACAGAAAGCCAGTATGATCATCTAAGAGTTTATGGCTTCTGCATGCTATAGTTGTACTTTGAGAAAACCCTGTTTTCCCATTCCAGAAGAAGGCACAGGCAGATGTAGGGCTCAAGGAAGCTTCTGTATCAGCCATGGTGGGTTTTGACTCCAGAGTATAAATTTGACTCCAAGACAAATTGGACAGAACAACCAGACTGAAAAAAACAAGGGAGAAGAAACCTATCAAGAATACAGGGCACAAGAGCAAGTCATCCCTGATATGTAGAATGTGGCGCAAAAAGAGACTGACCCAGCACCAGACAGCACTCTAAGGTAGGAAAGACAGAGAAACCAGGAAAGGTGCTGACATCAATAAGGTAGTATTTGGTGGGGACTGCTTGCTGGGTCTTTTTGAGCTGGTGTCCCCCATGGTGGAGTGAAAAGGGCTGAGGGGGATGGCACTGCCACCTCCTCCTACAGTGGCTACTTCCCAGTTCAACACAGCACTGTTCAGCACCATCCAGTTGGAGGAATAGCAAAGAAGCAAAGAAGGAGCTTTGTTTCAAATCTAGCCCAGCTTTGTCAGTGTTTAGAGAGTTGTGTCTCTCTGGAAAGCAGCCCCGAGCATGTGTGTGAGTCCTACTAATTCAGCACAAGTCCTAGGAAAGGAGGGGTCCTATGCTGAGCTGGCCAAAACCAGGCCCTTGAGCCACTGTTGTTGTCCTTCAGAGCGCAGTAACAGCACATTAATGTTGAGGGAAATTTTCAGTTTCTCATTCTGCTGCTGTTCTATGGATGAAAAGGCCTGCCTTGGAGGGCAGCCACTTCAGTATTGTGCATAAACAATAGATTTTACTGACAAATAGTTGGGTGAAGGTCTTTCATCCTTTGTATTGTTCATCCCTCGACCAATACACATGGCTAATGTACTGACTTGGTCCTTTGATATATGAACATCTATGAAATTATTTGTAGGTAGATGGTAGGGAAAGATCCATCTTAGCAACAGTGAGACTATCAATAAGGGTGTTCGTTTTGAAGGAGCTATTTCTCTGTAGCCTAATTTAGGTCCATGAAAGTAGCTGTGTTCCCATCTGTAACAAAGTGCTCTCTTCAAATGTGGCTTTTCAAAATAAAATTATTATTCAAAGCAACGCAGTGTTACATTTTGGGTTCTCAATATATCAAAGTGACTTTTCTCACTATGGTATGCTGGATCATTCTGAATTTTCCTAATTGTGCAAGATTTTAAGGGCTGTTTTCAAGGATATGCGTCTCTCTAATAACTCATATGCTTCGTAATAACCCTTCCAATAAAGTGAAAATCAACCCACTGCTCCCTTAGTCACAGATCTTATTTAAAAATCCCCAAATCTTCAGCAAGCAGGATCAATAAACAGAATGTCTCCCCTTTTCACTCAAATATGGGAGCTTTTGGAGCTTTAAATGGAAGGAAAGTATACCCTTCCTTTTGTTCAAACAGCAGATATTACTGCACTGTTTACAAAGACAAAATCCTGCGTCCAGTTTTCAATATAGATAATCCTTGAACAAATATATTTTTGCCTGTTTGTCAATCACAGAAATGCCAGTGACAAGCTGGGAGGCATCCCAGAGCAGGCAGCCTTTCTTTAATTAAATGCTGTGCTCCCCCAGTCCTGGACAAGCAGCGGGCAGGGCATGACCCCTCCCCCCGGTAGAGCCTCCCCAGTTCCCATGCTCCTGATAGCTTGGGACCACCAGTGAGATATGCAGGAAATGTGCCCCCGTGTCATAACCACATCACAGCCTCCACATGCTGGAGCATCACCTCACTACACCAGTTTTCTGTGGCCCCTCCTGGCGACCAAGAGAAATAGGGACCACTGAGGAAAGGGTTGGGAGGCAAGTCCACAGTGGGGGTAGAGGGCTGCAGCCTTGCTCAAGTCAGTACAAGGCTGTTTGCCCATTGCTGTGACACTGGAGCCCCTTTGCTGATGTTGCCAGCGTTGGTTTGCACATGGTTAGAGCTGAAGGCTGACACTCAAACCCCTTTGAACTGAGATGTGGAGAAATTCTCCTGATGGTTCAAAACATCTCAGGGAACTGTGCCCACCTGCCATGGATGCTCAGAGACTGAAGTGTCGTCTTGGGACCTTTGGAAACCTTTCCCATTAAAAAGCACTGCCGATGAATTTCAAAGCTTATTTTGCTAAGGCTTTTTGCAAAAGACCTTTCCCTTTTATTTAGAGCTTTAAGTGTTACTCACTTGGTGTGTTGTTAACCTCCTGTACCACAGTTTCTATTACCAGTATTTCCAGCTATGCTCCACACAACATAAATTGTTATTCAGGGTGGCATGTGCTCAGCGGAACACCTGTGGTGTTCCTATTTATACGACCATTTAGCTATTATTGGTTTGGAAACTGGAACTAGTGCATTAGTTTTTGATCTGTATTTTAGCAGTGGGTGGTTTATATATGTTTTCTGGAACATACCTTGTGGTGAAGGATTGAAATTGAACTCTCAGTCACACAGAAAGGGGTTAAGAGAGAGAATTACAAACCATGTGCACAAATCATCTCTAATTGAAGGTCTAGCTGTGTTAATTGATTTTCATTTGCATTAATATGCAGCCTTTGAAGTAGCTTTTCTTAAGAGTTACCTTGTCAGGCTCAGCCTTCTGTTAACAATGGCTCTGGTCGACAGGCTAACACTAAAATAGATCTAAGAATGCCAATTTCTAACACTGACTTTTAGTCTTGCATTTTTATATGCTACATTTAAATACAACTTAATGTGCTCAACTCATCTTATAAAATGCTACTTCAGACTCCCACTGCTAAATCCTGAAACAGTGCCTTAAGGCTACATTACCTTGCAATACTCTGAACATATTCTCTATAAAGATTCCTTCCAATTCCCTAGCTTGTGGGCCCAAATAATCCACAAAGCTTAGGACATGGATACAGCTCATGCTGTAATGCAAAGTTTGGAGGTCTTTGTTACCATTTGTGCTGTGTTGTAGGTGAGGTACAGTTTAGATATTCAAGGTCTTATTTTACTTCTGGGCTTAATGTCACTTTTTTTTTGTGAAGTATGAAGAAGTGGATGACCATTACCCTGGTGGCAAGAAAACACACAGTCTTTTAAAGGTGACCTTTAGAGAAGTGGTAGTAAAAAAACAATTCTAAGGCCAAAGCTTATAAAATAAACACCAAATTCTGGCTTTTATGTGCTGTATAAAGACAGTGTTTGTGAGGATTGTTCCCCGAAAATCCTGCACAACGCAAAGTACATTCCTCAGTCTGCATCTTGCAAGGAGATTTCTGCAAGAGGACAAGTGCCCTTGCTCATACATTTACAAGTAAGTGCCAAAGTGTGAGGTCACTGGTCCCCTGGCTCAGCTCTATGAAGGAAGAGGGTTTGGGAGAAAGTAGTGCAATGCAGAACTTTCTCCTGGGATAACCAGGTAAGAACTAATTTTTAGAATAAACCTTAGTGTGGAGTGTTTGCACCAAGATCCTCCAAATAAATTGCACACATGGTAGGAGAGGTGATGTGGTGACAGGGGACCTGGGATCACCTGTTTACACCATGGGTCTGCTGTGCTGTGGGGTGCCATGGTGGTTCCTCCACGTGCTGCCAGCACTATTTCCATTCTCCCCCAAACCACTGCCAATGGCAGTCACCAAACCTTTCTGTGCAGCTATGCAGGGCAGAACACTCTGCTATTTTGGAATAGCTGACACAAGGAGAAATAATTTCCCTATTTTTCTGCATGGAAGAAGAAGGAACCCAGGTGTTGGTGATGAGATATATAAACTTGATGAGCTAAGAGCATAGAACAGGAAAATTTATACAGAAGAGAGGTGTGTGCACTGCAAAATCTGAGTTATGGTGGGCCTAGAGAATGACCCATGGTAGAAGGAGACCAGGCTGAAGCTCAGACAGTGTTTGCATGAGTCAGGGGAAAAAGTGTATGGGAGGGAAGGTGTTTACTCTGTGACAGACTCAAAATTTCCCATGTAAGTCTGTCCAGAGGGGTGATGGACTTAAGAGAAGTGCATAGATCTTTCATATTTAGTCCAGACTTTCATATTTTTTTCTGCTGTAGGAATAAGAAGTAGAGACATATGGAAATTCTGATTTTATATATGCAATCATGTGATTGTGTGATCTGTCACCTGCCAATCTGGCACACATGTACACACTGTGTGCTGTGGGAAGCCAGCAGGGAGAAGAGGCTCAGCCCTGGGCTGGCTTTGTGTACCTGGAGACCATGTCACTGAAAGGGACACAAACTGGTGTCCCTGAGGCTCCAAGGCACCAAGGGGGTGATGCAAATCCCAGCCCTGCAGCTGGCACACACCAGCTGAGCACATAGCAGTCCTGAACATTTCTGAGGGTAAGAGACAGAATGCAGTGCTGAGCCTTCCTAATGCTTGGTTGCTGTGTTTAGATCCTCAAAGAGGAGCTGAGCTCTGGAGATATGTTGGTTTTTTTTTCCCTAAATGTGTGTTTGTGTGTGTGTGTGTGTGTGTGTGTGCATGTCTGTGTGTGTATGTGCATGCATATGACAATTCTCCTTCAAACATTTGTCTGCTCCCAAACAGCAACTGCAGAGACTTCCATTAGCAGCAGCATTAACCTTGCACTGACCTTCTAATAAGCAAGGTATGAGCTAGTCCTGCATCCAGCCTTAGTGTGAGACAGGGAGATGAAAAGAGGTTTAATTTGGCCCATTGTATGAATGGGTTTGCTGTCAGAAAAATCAGAAATTCTCTTAGGGCTGTAATGTCTCTGTCAACATAAACGTTTTAATATAGGTTATGATTAGCACCAAGAAAGTGTTAAATGACATAAATTTTTTCCCAAACAGATGATTATTTTCAAAATTGTTTTTCCCATGTTATTGCTGCTTTTTCTCAAATGTATACAATGCATGTTACAGAGGAAAATGAAGGTCAAAAGGTGTCAGTATAATTAATGAACTGTGGGTGTAAAGAATGTGGTTTAAACCTAAATTCTATGGCACATGAGAGCCTGAAGTCACTTCACCTGCACTGTGAGGCTCACAGGAGTTGTGAGTGTAAAATGTGGCACTCTCCTAGGATGGATTATTTGGGGATTCACAAACTCCAAACTTTAAATTTGCACATATAAATGCATAGGTTTTAAAGCCAGAAGGAACCACCAAGATCTAGTGTGACCTCCTTTATAATGAAGTTGCAGAATTTCACCTCGTAATTCCCTGCCTGAGCCAAATAAAATGACTATTCATACCAGAAGAGCTTGTGCTGTAATTCAGTGAGGGAACAGGTATGATACCAGGGTGTTTATCCTGAGATCTCAACAAAGCCACAGAGCCCAAATAATGCATACCAAGCATCAAATTCTCTCAAACTTGTGGTGATAGTAATAAAAATGGCTAAATGTCTTTGAATAACAAATAAATCTGATTAATCCACTCTCTGCTTATAGCTTTCCTGTGAGCAAGAAAGAACATAAATCGTTAGATACATGATTTATAGAATATTATTAGTTTTCCCCAGTAACTGTGTGTTCTTGGGTCTTTGATATTCTGATAGCAATGTCCTTTGCAAATAATGCAAAATGATGTATATTTTAGTAGCTACTGGCTAGATTCTCAAGAGGAAACATTCTCTAATAGCAGAGTGCTCCTGAGGGACTTTTACAAGCAATAAAATCCAAAGTATACAAGCCAGATATTTTGTCAAATCTTGCTTATACAAACACGAATTCCAGCTTCAGAGATCTCTTTTTTTTCTCATTGCAAGACAAGCACAGATGATGTGTGACCAGATTTCTGCATCTTGTAGAGATTTAAAGAGTCAGCTACCTATGTGGTAACACAAATTTTTTGAGTCTGAAATGTGGCACGGACATCACCCACTGATCTCTTCAGTGGGGCAGGAGAGGGAAAGGGCCCTCAAACAGCAATCTCCCTTTTCCACTGAACTCCTTTCCTGCCTGTACTTTCTATAAACAGAGGGGAAGAAGGCAGAAAACAGTCCTATATATGCTGAAACAAAG
Organism: Climacteris rufus; assembly: GCA_013398175.1. Lineage (NCBI taxonomy): Eukaryota > Metazoa > Chordata > Aves > Passeriformes > Climacteridae > Climacteris > Climacteris rufus. Next base: position 350,372 of record VZRZ01002082.1, on the reverse strand, counting down.
GTCAGTATAGAAACCTTTGATTTTCTCCCCCTTACATGTGAGGATAATAATGATAAAAAATTATCATGGATGGTGTTTAATGTGGTAAGCTGAAATTTGGGATAAAGTATAATGCAGATGTCATATTCTCTTTTCTCAGCCTCTCTTTTTAACTGTATCCTACTGGTGAGAGTAAACATTTGCTGTTTAGAGCAGGGAATAATGATTGCTGATTTTTTTTTCCTAGGAAAATCCCAAGCTCATTTGAATTACAGTGCAAGTAAATAATAAAAATTGCAGGTTTTTGTACAATATTGAAATAATAACGTCAATGATGAGAGCTGCAAGATTTTTTTAACCTGGAAAAACTTTGTGGTAGATTATTTTTTTCTTCACTAGCTATAATGCTATTTAGAAGTGTGTCAACAATGAAAGGACTCACTGGAAGTGCTTAGCAGATGTGCTTGGAGAAAACCCAACTCCTGAGACTTTGCATTACTGTCAACATCCCTATCAACAGCAAATGTAATAGTGTTTGCAAAGCAGATTTTTAATTCACTGACTAATGACATTCAAAACCACAGAGAGTGAAATATTTTTATTTTTTAACTTAAATTTGTTTAGTTTTTTGAGTCATATGAGTCTGAATTTGGTAAACCCAACTGCACCTAAAAACAATGCAGGAGATCCACTAAATACAGTTTGGGTTTTCTGTTATCTCCTTATGAATAAATGAAAACATTACAGCAGAAGTTGCTTTTTATCCTTTATGCAAGCACAACAATTGTGACGATTACACTTAACCGAGGTGGGATTTTGTGAGTCTGGTAGTATTTCCATTTGCTGGGTCACTTCTACATTTTTGTGCCAAAATGGGAGGCTTTGCTAAGCCTAGAGATTAATTCAGCTTCAGTAGGTCACCCAGTTAAAGCTAAGAGCAGAATTTATGCATTTGCATTAAACAAAATATTTATGATTTTTTTTGAAAGATTATATCTATGTTGGCCTTTAATAATTGGGCCAAATATTCAACTGATGTAATTAAATGAGTTCTTAGGCATGACATTCCAGAAGACAATTTGATCATCCTATTTACATTTTTATAGCTATAATGTGATGCATTTTGTATGTAGAGCTGCATCTACAGATAATGTACTATATATATAAATAATTATGAAGATAAATATACATACATGTATAGATACATACTAATAGTGCAGTAAGTGTGCAAACAAGCATACACACTTTGATTTCAGTTTGTGTTAGCCATCTTTTGCTATTAGTTAACACCCTAAATTGAGAATGGTGAATGTGTTCATATTTTGACACCAGAGAAAAATTATCAAATATTTATTACATGGAACTAATTCTACATTAATATATGTTGTATTTACAGGACAGAGCAGAAACCCACAGAGGGGGCTGCGACATGAGAATTCTGCAATGACATTCAAAATAGTAGAAATATTCCTGGTGGCTTTTAGGGCACTTTATTCAATTGGGTGCAGACGAGCTAAGTTTATCTGTATGATAGTTGGTTTGCAAGTTTTGGGGTAAATGATCCAAGAACATCAGAGTGGATGTATTTTATTTGCACAGTGAAATTCTATTGGCGAAAAAGCTGCAAAGACAGTTTATATTTTTGTCACACTGTAATAAGCAACTAACGACCCACAGAGAATTTGGGAAAATGTGCTATTTACATTCCATCCTATTTATATGGTCTGTTTTTGCATACAAAGGAGGCCTTTGATTCCGCAGGGCTTGTCAGCACCTGCTGGCTGTTTGCCACCAGTCGCCATAGTCCTCTGTGATTTCCACATGCAAAGTCCAACCTGATTTCCACATGCAAGGACCTTTGAGATGTACACAGATCACATACCTGGCAATTTTGTCTGTGCAGGACATGGTGATGAGCTGCTCTCCCAGCAGGACGCCGTCCCACGTCTGGGCCGCGTTGTGACACCGCACGGGGATGGTCCCTTCTCCAGACTCAATCTTCGTCCGGAGGTGCCCGCGGTATTTCCTCACTATGTGCTTGCTGCTGTTCACTGCCCAAAATAAACACAAATGACAACAATTGAATATTTTTTGAAAGGACCTGAGAGGCTGTGCTGATGCCATAGCTTGCATTCACAGAACCAACTGTGGAGATCCTTCAAATTGGATGCAAAATTAGATGAGATAACAGCCCAAGCAGGTAGCACAGAAAAGAGGGTGCTTCTAGCATGGCTGTCTTTTCACAACAATCAAAGCTTAAACACAGCACACACTGAACTCATGTTCCCCTTTTATTTCCCTTATAAGACTAAAAGTAAGAGACATGCTCTGTTTTTTAAAGAATCAGTACAATTTCTTGGTTTAGGGTTGAGCTATGATGGAGGAATATTTGGAAAAACTTGGTTCAATGAGTGTCATCAAAGACTCACCTGATGCAGACCAGTCCAATACTCTACTGCAATATTCAGCGACATTTCCTGAATAGTTTCAGAACTTGGGTTTTGATTTGTTATCACAAAATTTCACTGAAAATTCTGAAAAGCTAAAGGTTTATACTCTGGATTGAAGGCAAATCAAAACTTGCTAGGTATTCATTGCCTGCTGAAATTCCTTCTGCAGTCTTCGTGAAGTGAGGTACCCTCCTGCCTTGTGTTCTACCAATATTTTTTATCACTTCTGTGATAAAATATATATTTGAGCATAAGGCAGCTGCCTCTAGGATGGCACAGGGCAACTAGCTAATACACTTGTCCTGCACCACAACGAACTGAGTCCTGCAGATATGCAGTAAATATAGAAGATAATGACATTTCAAAAGCACTTCACCTTCATTTTTATGAAGAGAGAAAAATTGAAATTCATTATCAAAATCACTCCTACCCTCTTTACACTGTCACTTCACCCCTAGGTGTTTTGGTTGGAAAAGAACAGGAAGGAACAGCAAGGAAATCCTCTGGGTCTGCTCACTGCCTTACTCTCACAGGGTTCCACTGGAGGTCACCTTCTCCCTGAAGCAGACCTTTCACAGTTTCCCTCTAGCCCAAAGGAAAATAATGAAAGACAGTACACCATGGCCCCTGCATTCAAGGGAAAGGAATGCTGCATTTACAGACATGAGGCTTTTGCCTGTATTTCCAACTGTCCTGAGTATTTTTCCATGCTTGCTCCTCATCTGGACCAGAAGGCTTCCACTTGTGAAGGTGATGCTCCTCAGTCCTCAGTGGGCTATGGGGCTGCCTGTGTTCCTGCCACTGAGTAACACCAGTGTGTCAGAGGTTATGGGGCTGATGGAACTGCTGCCTGTGAGCAGCTGGCTCTGTGCATGATCCCCTGCACTGGTGGAAGCAATGGATTGACTGGCTGCTGCCAAAGGATGGCTTGCAAAAAGGGAATGGAATAATAAATCACTTCAGCCTATTGGGATTAGCAGAGGCAGCAAACACATGTAGAACAGCAAAGCCAGCTGTGATCTGCCAGCAGATGGGTGGCTGGGCCCCCACCAATCATTGCCTCTTCTGTCCATTCCTGCTGTTTTAGAATTTAAGATGGGTGCGTATGTGCCAGCAGTGGGCTGGACCAGGTACCAAATGGATTGGTTTATAACCAGTTACCACCCAAACTCAGTCTCCATCACATCCAAAATGTCTGCAAATACTGTAGGGTTTGTTTGTGCTGATACAGGATCCGAGTTGGGTTGCACTGCCATCGCCACCAGCAGCCACATCCCAGCAGGGCCTGTAGGGAGTCCTTGTGCCCAGTTGTCAGAGGGCACCTCACAAACTGAGATACTGCAGTAGTCACCAGACTTGGAGAATTATGACTTTTCAAAATTCATTTATGGGGGAAACTAGGAAGAGCCAATGGAGAAATAAAAAATTCAATAAGCAAAAATGCCGAAGTCTCAAAAATGTCTCAGATCCCTCTGCTCTTAAATTTACTGGTTGTGCCAACATTGTCAGGAAAACATTTCCATGACCATGTGTGCTGATCCCTTGTACATCCCTTTTGTCTGGGATGCTAAATGAAGTATCATTTAGAGGATGTTCTTTGGATGGTATTAGCTATCTGGGAACTGGTCCATATTTTTCTTGGGACTCTGCAGGGAAACATTTTTTAAAAACTTGAAACACTGGTAAGCAGTATTTTTTATTATTAAACAACAGAGTCGTGGGAAAGGTACCATGAAATTTGGACAACAAAAGTAGAAAGTGATCACTTCTGCTTAGCAAACACATCTAGCTGAACAACAGTGAGAAATGTCTACCAAAACCACCGTGCCTTTGTCTGCACATACTGAGAAGTGATGGCACGGCAGAGCAAGATCTCTGCCAGGGAAGCAGTGAAGAGTGACTCAAGAGGCTATTGCTGTTTCGACTGGTGGAAAGTTTGACTTTAAGCAAATCAATTCTCTTTTCCTAAGCTTTCCCACAGGTATAATGAAGATAATGATGCTTCCTTCTTATGCAAATCCATTTAAAGGTACTGCTCAACGACTATTTAGGAAAAAGAGATGCTATCCTTTCAGAAAAGATCTACCACAGGAGTCCACCTGCTGGAAATCCCTGAGGATAAAATGGTTTTCTCGTGTTTCTTTCTCCAATTAATTAAGAAAAATATTTTCTTGTTACACTTTTCTCTCTCCATTTCCCATCTTTCTACACTCTTCTCTCTTTCTCAGCTCCTGCTCTGACCCTCCCCTGTAAGTGCCTTGATCTCCTAGATGACTCTCTTTTTCAGGCACTTCGTCATGTTGATGCACCCATATTTCACATACATGCAAAGGGACATGTAATTGCTAGGGAATTTCAGTGACTGCAGTATAAAACGAGCAGCCCATCATTGACATGGCTTTGATTTCACTACATAAATGTTACCTACATGAGGGGCAAAGCATCCCACAATATGCTGACAGAGATAAGGAACCAGTTCAGGGGTAGAAACAGCAGCAACCCTGCAAACAGCTGTTGAGCACTTGGGGAATTTAAAGCATAGGCCAACAATTTTGGGGAGAGGGATCCAAAAGACTTCTGTGAGTTTGGGGACTCTGCTTATTTAATTTTTCATTTGTGTATCTGATCTTCTGTTTCCCTCAGGACCAAAGGAAGTACAAAGGCCAAAGTACTCCACATCTGGTTTTTCCTACAGCATCTCAACCCGGGACTGCAGGTACCAGAAATTGGACAATACAGTTTCTAAAACCACTTAGGAAGTGTGTGCAAGTGCACTGATAGTCTCAGTTTCTGAATGCTCATATTGACTCAGCCATGTGTCAGACTTTGCTCCCTGTCACGCGTGCCCTGCCCAGGGTGCAGCCGAGCAGCCGGCGTTGGCTGATAGGATTCAGGCATCTGTGACCAGTGTACACTCACCCCTGGATACACTCCCACAGCTCTGATAAGGGGGTTTAGCTGCTCAACTGCTATTAAAGTCAACAAATAGGGTGTGACTCAGACCTTGTGCTGTACTGCCTGGCTCAGGCCGCTCACATTGCTGGGGTAGTTGGGACATATGCTCCGAAAGATCATCTGTGGCATTTATATAAAATACTAATAACGCACGGCTCTGAATGCTTCCAGATTGCCAATGATTAAATAAATCCAAATCTGCAATTGGAACACACTGGGTTCTTTTTTAGCATGTCATTAAGTAGCACAGGAAGATATAAACAAAGAAAAGATGAAGCTCTCTGAGTTTTGCATTGAAGCTGCAGACAGGCGACAGCACATAAGCTGCTTGTCAGCAGTAGAAAATGTGGTCCACTTGTGGCACAGCCTGCTAGGGATCATTTTAAAGCAGTCTCAGAAATATATTTATTTATGCATCTTAAAGTCACAAACTACAGCCTACTGCTGTTCTGCTGTTCAGTATTATCAAAACATCAGTGACTATAAGCATTTCTGATCTGGTTTTCCAACTGCTTAATCTCGACTAATTGCAGGGGAGAGGGCGTCTGTGGATGCCACTTCAACCAGAACAAAATGTCAATTCTAACCGGAATTGGAAAGGACAAATTTAAAAATCATTTGGAGTGGATTTATGATGTGTGCTACACTCAGATGTGGAAATTACTCCTGAGACTTCATAAGATAAAAAGGTGCTGGATTAATTATTGGATTAGAAATGTACACAGGCAGGTGCCTTGTATTTAAAATCAGTGAAACCCTCTGATTTCAAGCCTCACCCCTTTTTTTCATATTTTCTTCAGGACCAGTTCTAGCTCATATAGTAATGAAAAAAGCCACTCCATATTTATTATTTAGTTAAAGAGTGAAGAGGAAATGGACAGTGATTAAACAGCATCACAGGAGTAAGGCTCTGTCTGAAATTTTGCTTGACTGCCTCGGAGGTTCATTTTCTGTTTCCCTGCTTCAGTGGAGGCTGTTGTCTCTTCAGGAAGGAAGAAATAAAACAGCCTATCTTGCATTTTTTTCAGTGCTAGACCCTCTACTCCTCAGCATGGTTTATAAAGCTTCCTTAGAGAAGTTTCAGACAAAGGGGTGGAAAGAAGAGTGTTAACATCTGACTGCTTTTGTATTTTGATGGTTATTAAAGATGCATTTTCCTCAACCAGATGCTGAATAAATGTACATTATTACTATTTCTGGAAGTGTTGAAGTGAGAATCACAGCATAGTGAACACTTTGGACGTGTCTCCTCTGCTGGGTAGGGTGCTTGGTCAGATAAATCACTGTTGCACTGTGCTGTAGTGACCAGCACAGAGCCAGCCTGAAACGCCATGGACCACCTTTGGAAAGCAAGAAACTTCAGGAATATTCTGAAAAAGGTCTGGATTTAGGGGAAAAAAAAGGGTCTATGGAGCTGCCTCTGCAGGGACTGCAGGGATGTGTCCTTGTGTACCCAGGAGGGAGCAAAAGCCCCTGCCTTGTACAGGTTAAAAGGGATAAAAATATGTTGAGATGAATCACTTAAAATCAAGATGTGACTTTTAAATATAGGCTATGGGGTCTTCTGACAGCATCCTAGGAGAGATTTGCTTGCTCCCAGAGCCATGTGGCACCTACCACGTTGCAGCAGAGTTCAGATCTGTAGTTTGGATCATATAATTAAGCCCTATATACAAAAATAAATGCTGAATATATACTTTATTTGACAGTATTACGAATCCTGGGACATCTGGAATTTTTGGAACTGAAATTAACATTGGAGATTGAACTTCTTTACCTTTTCCCTCTTTCCTGCATCTTTCCTGGCTGAAATACTCTGCAGTTTTTAACCTGACAAAATCCGTGACCTGATAAATGATGTTACCTTTAGCACATTATTTTTCTCCTTTTCATTAATCTTCACATAACAGTTTTCACTCTTTCTACTTCTTCCATAATTTTTCATCTGCCAATAGTTTCTAGTGATGTACTGACAAGGTGTGAAAGCAAAGTCAATTTGCCCATTCATAGTTTATCAATATGTGGCATTTAATCCAGAAGAAGTAGTGAAGAGAAAAACTTAAAGTTTGAATTCAAAAGAACAGAAAGAAAATTACTGCATTATTTGTCCTTATATGCTTTAAGTATGTATTAATTAAATTATTATTTTTGGATTGAATTGTGGTGTTAGAGACAGTAATTGTAGAAAAGGTGTAAGAATCGTATTCCAGCATAAAAAAGTTTATCAGTGAGTGTTTTAATGGAAACTTTTCATTTTGGTCCATCAAAATGCCTCCATATATGATTACTGAGGGGAAAAATTTCATCTGTTCAGATAACATGGCACTTTTACAATGAGTTTTTATTATTTTTGTAGATTAATATGAAATGTATTGAAAGCTCATCCTAGGGAGAGGTGCCAAAATACCTTTATTGAACTAACTGCTAGAGCAGAGAATGGCACTCTAACACATGAAAACCATTTTACTATCAGACTAATTTCTAAATAAGCCCTGGACTCTCAGCAGGCTTTAAAACCCTGAGAGGGAAAAAAAAAAAATCTGAGAAATAGCTGGAAGCCTACAAGCAGGTTTTCTCTAATGTCTGTCTTTGAGGAATGCCTGGAATCAAAATGTGAGCAACTAGTTAAAATTAACTTCAAAACAATTTGTTGGCAGCAAAGTCATGCACAGCTTCCTCTGAAAGTAATGAATTACTGTTCCAGGCAAGAAGGAATGAGCAGTCCTGGGTCAGGTGTCTGGGAGATCCTTTGTGCCTCCTACAAACCCTGTCTGCAGACTCCAGACTGTTCTGGAGTAGAAAAGCATTAGTATGTTGAAGCCAAAAGTACAAGATTTATCAGTGGAATTAAGATTCTGTGCATGTGGCAATCAAGGAAACTACAACTCAAACACTTCAAGTTTATTATTTTTAATTACTAATTACTCCTCTTGTCTAAAATCAGACATGTCCTGCCGTGGTTTTGGAAGTGCAGCTGCTCCCACAGAGCAAAGTCTAGAGATCTGGCAAAGGGCTGCACTGCTGCTGTGCTCTGTGTGACGAGAGGACTTCTGGCTCTGAAGCCTTCAGAAGCCTTGCCACCAGCCAGAGAAGGCCACTAGCTGGTCCCCAGCAATGAGCAGCTTCTCTTTGACAGTGTGGAGAGATGCTGCTGGTTCCCAGGTCAGCAGCTGATCAAAGCCAGGGGCTGGAGGCTGCATGTGGAGCGTGAGATGCTGCATCCATCAGTGACCAGTGGGGACCACCCATGTCCTATACTATTCATCATTGTTTCTTTCTTTTTTTTCCTTAATAAAAATGTTTTCTCTTAAAGCTAAACATACTTTGTGTGAAAATATATATCAACATCACTGGAATTGCCTATTTGGTGAAAATTCTCTCCCCTGCCATGTTTTAATCAAAAAGTTTACACAAACATAAAGAGAATGTGTTATTAATCATAACCCTCTTTCTTTTATCAACAAAACACGCTGTTATTCATGTGGCTTGGGGATTTTGTTGCTGTTGGGAAATTGAAATCTTCAAGGATGATTTAAGAAAAATGTTGTGAAAGAAGTCAGCAAAATATGAAAACAGAAAATGAACCCCATGAGACAGAAACAAGAGCAATAATGTTGACAGACTTTCAGCCACCCTGTAGTTGGTGTGAGTCTAGAGGGGCTTTGGCTCCTGATACATCACCAGATATATTCTAGTTCAGCTTCTGGAGCTGTAGAGTCCTATGGTCTCTAGCTGAAGAAATCAGATCTTGATCACCAGGTAATGGTTCCTGTTGGCCTTAAAAATCTAGTGATTGTAGTTGCTAAATTATTCTGAATAATTTTATTATAGTGCTTAGAATATATAATGGTTTCCACTTTAATATTCTACTCTGAGCATTAGTTACCCTTTCTCAGAGCTGTGATAGCTGGATATCTTTTATTCCCATTTTATAGGTATAGAAATGGAAGTAACCAGAGTGAGATGAGTTGCCCAAGACTGGTTAGAAAAGGCAGCTTGCAGGATCGTTAGAATTAAATTGTTTGTTACTCTTCTACAGATGTCTTCAGATTTCTCTCCTAAGACTCTAAGAAACTTCCCAGGAGTCTAAGGACTTCCAGAAGTCCCACAGAGATTTTAGCTGAACCTGGAGTTGCCCGACAAGCTTTATAAAACTCAGCTCATGAGTTTTACCTGTGATTCCCACTCAGAGGAAGAGTAAACTAGATTAAATTAGATCTGAGTGGGTGTAGTTTCTGCCCACAGATTTTTCCCAGCTATGGTTTGATATTTTTCACCCAAAATATGTGCCTTATTTAGGTGCATATCTGTAGTAGGCGATGGGATGTCAGGATGGAATGGGGGAAGCCATGTCCAGGAGCATGTGGTGTCTTTGTCCCTGCTGCAGAGCACTTTGGAGATTCTTAGACACCACTATTCCCTGAGCTGGACAAATCTTGGGACAAAGAACCTTTCTTGTTGAAATTTTCTAATGCTATTCTGCAAACTTCTCAGGCATGGTCTTTTGCTGATTAATGTAGCCTTTTTATCACATCTGAACATTGCATCCAAATGCAGTGTTTTACAAAGCAGCAAAACCCGTAACAAAGCAGAATCAATAAATACAGTGCAGTGCCCTTCGGCAATTCAAACATTCTGTTAAAATTAGAATCTGATTATAGCTGTGGAAACCTGTTTTCCTGAATCCTAACAAACACATTTTGCTTTACATGAAAGCTTTTCAAAGCTGTGGCCGATGCTGGCTCTAAGCAATCCATAGTTTTCAGCATATTCTTTCTCTTTTCCTGGATAGACACACTGCACTGACATATACTTCTAAAAATCTTATTTTCTACTTTAAAACTCCCCCTGAAACAACAAAACTCAACCAAAAGCAGCCAAGAACATCACAAGGAGAAGGAATTGGGACATTTTCAATGCATTGTCAAAGGCAAAGAATTTTCTCATGATGTGTCCGTTCTGACAAAGTTTTAAGACAGAGAGTTAAGAAAGGGAGCTGTCTAGCTCAGCTGATAGGGAATTCACTGATCCAGGACTTGGGAGACACAGTTTCAAGCTTTTATTTGATTCTAAGTGGGCTTGAATGAAAAGGCTTACCCTGAACTATGAATGGGAGGAAATGAAATAGGGTTTTTCTAACCCTTGTTGCTGTGCTGATGACCAGGAGATATCAAAAATACAAGATGCAATCCCAATTTCACACAATTATTTTCTTTCAAAAATTTGTCTGAAAGCTTTTGATTTCTTTCCAGCCAGTCAGTATCTTGAGACCTGAAAATTTTCCATGAAGTGAAGTTATTATTCTCTAGTCAGCTTTAGCAAAACTCCTCTAGAAACCTAACTACCCATCCTGGTGGAGATTTAATAATGGAATTTAAAACAATAGCAAACAAAATTGATTAATTGCTTTGGGACCCCAATGTAGTGAAATGAGAGCCTCTTTCCCAGGTGTATTCTGGGCTCTAGCATGGTAATACCAACAACAAAATTGTGAGTGCTTTCATGGCTCTCCTAAACCTGGACAACACTTGCTTCTCTGGCAGGTTGAAGGGTGAGAGCTGACCTTAGGGTTTGGCAAAAGGTGTAGCATGACAGGACATGTAAGGTATCAGACCTCTTCTCTGGGTTACCAGAAGTGATGGGATTTCCAGAACATAGGGCCATGAATTTGCAGACCCTCTGGCACTGCTGCTCTGTCTGAGCAATGGGTCCATCTGAGCATCAAGATGCAACAGCTGCTGCTTCTGCAGCTTTTCCCTCAGGTGGCATCAGAAGGGCTATAGGGTCACATCAAAGGGCTTGGGCCAGTCACCATCTCTATTCATTCAGGTACCCCTGACATGAGCCTTTCCCCCTTTATCCATTCTCTCCCTTCCCTGCAGCCTTGGATGAGCAGAGAGTGAGTAGGAGAGGCTGGGGGAGGAAAAGCTGCTTGCAGCACTGGAGATGGCTCCAACCAGTGCCTGCAGGTCCTGTGTAGGTGTTGTGCATTGGAAGAAGCAGAGGGGCTCCACTCATCTCGAGTTCCCCCACCCTTCATAGGCTTTATGTCGCTGTCTCTCGCCCACTTCCCCATCATAGCTGAACATCACAGACCCACTCTCCCTCAAAGCTTCCCATCCTCACGGTGGCCCTCTCATCCCAGGGTCCTACTGTTTCCTCTCAGCCACACTTTCTTGTTCTGAAATCCTTTTGCCTACTTTCCCCAGAAGAAGAAGGCTGCCCAACAGTCCCTGGATTTATTTTAGATGTTGGGAAGAATTCTTTGAACTGTCTACATGCAGCACCACCTCTACACCTGGAAAGCCCTGAGATAAAACAAAGCACTGCTCAGACCTGCAGTGCTGTGGGGACAGAGGACCACCATACCTGGACTGGGTTCTGCTGTCATCTTTGCCCATCCTGGCCAGGAGCACACTTCACCTCTGCTCCCAGCCACAGGTGATGTGTGTAAGGGACGGAGAGAATTAACCAGAGGGAACTGTCCTGTGGCCATGCTTTCCCTACCAAGCTAACTTGAGTGAAAGCAGTCACACTGAAGTGGCATTTCAGCAGCCTAGGATGACTGAGTCAGAAAACAATTACACAGAAACCCAATGCCTGCTAACAGTCCTGAATAGGGACACAAGTTCCTTGACAGACCAACCCCTGGTTAACTGTAGAAAGCCACTGCATTTCCTCTGTATTTACTTTGGTAAATTGAGGCTGTGTCAGTGGCACAAGGTGAAGGGGCAACAGCTTCCACAGAACTTGACCTCAAAGGAGGCTGACAAAGGGTGCTGTGCTCATACCTGAACCCAAACCTTTTGGATAAGACCCAGTCCAGTCTTAATGAAGGGAAAGGACAATTTCCTTACACCTTCTTTAATACCAGTTCCCTAGCCTGTGAAGTAATACAAGAGCCTCTTGCTGTATCTGCAATTTCTGCAGCATCCTTTTTATGACAAAGCAATTTGGGGTGACTACAATAATTCATTCAGTGCTAGGATTATTTCTCCTGAGGCAGTACTCAGCACTACAGCCTACAGTGGTGTATGCATTTTTTTAGTCTAGTGTTACTTCTGGGCATGGTTCTCTATGATAATTCTGTTCTGAGATCCCCCAAGGTATTGTTCTGCTCAGTCATATGAAAAATAGGAAAATAATGCACCTTCATCCCAGTTCCAGAGACAGGCCATTCATCAGCAGAAAATCAACTTTACAGCCTAGGAGGAAGTTGATCCATGCACCGAATAGCTACGAATTTCCAAGATGGTTTCCCAAGCTGCACCACACCAGCAGTGGTGACAGAGAGATTGGATACCTGGGAGCACTTGTACAAAGGAAACAAATAACAGTGTCCAGGGCCAAGGATGACTTATGGTTACCCTCAATGTTTGTAATGGGGAAATGGATCACTTTGTTAGAACCTGAATATTCTTGTAGTTCCAGCTATCTAATTTCTTTTCAGATCACTGTGTTACTTAGATGCTGCTTCTTGAAGTGCTTTCCCCTTTTATCATCTACTCACAAGAACAGAATTTGTCCATTGAAACAAAACAGGATTGGCAAAAAGAAGCAGAGATTTCTTTCCCTTGCACATCCAGAAATGTTCACCACACCCAATGGTTTGGAGAGTGATTCTAGCCCTGTTGATGCCATAAGCATTCTCATTCTATTTTATACATATGTAAAAATATATATGTATTTATTGTATCCCAGTAGCTGCCTGCAGGACACTGAATACTGAACTCTGGGGTTGAGACTGTCATGACAGTTTTAGGAGAACATTTGTGTCCATCTCTTGGAGATGGACAGACTCCTTAGGAATCTGGCCTTCTCCAGACAGTCTGCTCAGGATATGACTTTCAGGGGTCTGGTCTGGGGATCAGATACTGATGCAGTCTGGCTCAACCCCAACTGAACACAGAGTGCTGAGTTATTGGTGTGAGCAGGGCATGATAGTCCTACCCTTCATGATAGTCCTGGATTTGGGGGTTAACAGAGAGCATTTTTTTCTGAGAATGGAATGTAAAATCCAGCAGCCAGAGTCACGAGCAGGGAAAGCACAGGTCTGCACAGTGAAAGCACACCTGAAGTAGAAGCATAAACTTGTCTTCCTGGATACTCTTCAGTTCCCCAACGCTCTGAAAACTACAGTGCACATCTTCTCCTCCTAACATCACCTACCAAGGCAATGATCTGGCTCACGTGGTTGCAAGTGGATCGTGCTTAGATCAGAGATCTGTCAAATGTGTGTGCATGAGAGCTTCAGCACAGCTGTAGGTTAATAGACAAGCAGGAGAAAAACCCCATGTGGAGCAGATGCAATGGTGTGTTTCAGACCTAAAGGAAGTGTGGGATAAAACAGGAGCTGGGCTATCAAGGAGTCAATGGCACAAGGCAATACAGCATGTTAGCAAGAGATAGAAAAGCAGCCCAGGGGAGAAGAACTGAGACAAGCCCTGGGGCAGATTCTGTTTGTCTCTTTGGCAATACATGTAGTGAAAAAGAGAAAGCACATCCCTAGAAAAAAGATGGACAATAAGTTAAAATACTGCCAGAGAAGGAGAAGTGGGGAAACAGAGGATTTTTCACTCAATTTTTCAAGCAATTCATTTTGCTTTTCAAGAGACCAAAAAAAAAAAGAAAAGCCAATGAGTCAAGAAGCACTAAATTAGCCAGGACGGTTCTCTAGTGAATCAAGGGCTTGATTATCCTGTGGTTTGCCCTAGATTCAGGAGAAAGTGTAAAATATGCAACAAGTACTACAGGGTGAACTTCCCCTAAGGCTCCACCTCATGAGCTGGAGTGTGTGTGCCATAATGGGAAACAGCAGCCCCCTTAGACTGTCCAGGAAGCCCATGTTAACTTGGTGCTGTGATACTGCCCTCAGAAGAGGTCAGAAATCCAGGTACACCTTGCTCAGATGTACACAAAAGGAGAAGGCACCAAAAGGGGAGATGTCCCGGGCTCCCTGACCTGCAGTACTGAACTGAAGAAGGGGAAGAAGCTGAGTCTGTGAAGGAGCAATTAGAGTCGTGAGGACACTGGGAACATGGTGCCTTTTTGCCATATAGCTGTGCTACAACCTTGCGGTTGACCTTGGAAAATGACGAAAAGGGTCTTGGAAAGGAGACTGACTGGAGACAATGAGCCAGGACAAACCCGTGAAAAGCATCTGAAACCCCTCTGGCATTTCTCAGTCTCATATTCCTGCAACACCACTGACCCTGGCTGGTCTTCTATCCTGCTCTCAGCTGCTTTTGCCCCTCTCCTCTCAGCCTCTTCCCCTGCTCTGTCAGATCGTACCTTCTTCCAAAGCTCTGACTTCTCTTCCTGTAAGCTTTTCCAACCTCCTGACCTACAGGCACCAAAACAGAGAAAACCCCTCCATGCTCAGAGCAGCCCATGTCCATCTGAGTTTTGTCTCTCTTTTAGAGCTGCCTAAGGATGTATCAACAAACAAGTCACCTTAGCTCTGATTCAAGAAGGGCATCTGTGCAAATTAAAGTGAGATTTTCTTTCTTCGTCCCTAATCTCTTAGTCTCGTGAATGAACCTGGGATGGGTGTGGGCTCCCTGGAGCTCTTCTTTGCATTGCAGCTGTCAGACCTTTACACATGCTACTAACTTGGTACTCTGCTCTATCTAGCGAGAAGTAAACTGGGTTTCAAATGCATGCTAGCTTACCTCCTCCCTTACCAGAACAAAGCTCATAAGAAGAAAATGTGAGGCCTCCCTGAGGGTGCTGGAAAGACACGGTGGATAATAGGAAATTTTTGGAAGGAGATTTGAGAAGTGGATTTTACTCACTCCCTATATTGATAAAGGCTTATCATATTCCTGCTCAAAACCAGGAACCACATGGTGAGACACCGTTTTTAAATGTTAATGCATCTTTAGAGAATAATCAGTAATGTTTGATGGCTTGTGCTAGCTCTAGGAGAGGCTTCTTTGTTGTTTAAGAAATGAAACAGCATTCATCTGGAGTTTCTTGTCATTACTGGATGAAAGAAAGGTTATTTCTTTAGAAAAAAAAAAGCAAAGAGAAGATGTGAGTGATAAACATTATAAAATACTTATCTTCTTAGATGTCTTTGGGATAATGTGAACTAAAAGGAAATGCTTATCTCACTGAAAGACAGCTTTTGGCAACATGGCTTTCTACACAGTGCTAAATTATTTTAAGAGCACAGGACAAAAGTAAAGGTATCTGTTTAAAAGAGTGAATTATGAGTCAGGTGTAGCATCTCTTCTGGTCCTGCTACTGAATCACTGTGTAACCTTGGCTAAGCCACACAGCCCTTTCTGCCTCAGCTTCTGATTGGGATAATAATCGGTGTAATAGTCAAATAGAAAGTTATTTTTGTGATTATCTGCAAGTTTGCTGTTTACTGTATGTGTCAGGTACTTCATGATTATATATTTTTAAACACAGCTTCCTGTATATCTTGTTATCTAAGGAAGCATTCCCTTATTAGCTGCATGATTTATGTGCTCTTTGAAGAAATTTGTGAGCCAAGCAGGGTTCACCTCCAGGGCTGGGTTCAGCTGCATATAAACAGGCAGAACTGGCTGTCAGCTGACCAAAGCACCTACTTCCTTACGGAAAGAAGAAAAGAAACCAGCCTGGACACCCTCTTGTTGAGAATAGATCACATTTTAAAAATAATTACAGATTTTGGTGCTTACAAGTGTGATGTCAACTAAAGGGTGCCCCAGGAAGCCTGCCTTCTGCAAAACATGAGTGCATTTTACCAAACATAAAGCCTTTTTAGATATCTCTTAATATACCTATAATTATTTGGGAGGCCAAAGATCACTACTGTTTTTTTGATAATCAGGAGCACTCCCTTTTTTATTTTTCATTTGGATTTAAGATGATGCTATGTCTTTTCATTTTGTTAACTCATCAGGAATTTGTCAATTTGATTTTGCCTTTTAAGCATTTACTTGCTTTAGTTCATTTTATAAATCCTGCTGACAGAATGCAGAAATCATGTCAGGCAAGGACTGCATTTCCTTCCTGAATCAGTGCATTCTGCTTTCTCGCCCCAGCAAGCTGCTGTTTCACACATGAAAAAAATTCTATTCTGGGCAGAATAATGCCTAATCGTTAATAAATAACTTATACAAATAAGAAATCACAAAGGAGTGAAAGTACCGTCTGATGGATTTGCCTGTGAGGAAGTGAGGTCGTTGTGTGACCTTGGATGATTAATTTTACATTCCTGTGTCTATGCTTCCTCCTCCATCCATTCTTTTGTCTTGCCTCCTTCACATTCAAGGTAGTCAGGGCAAGGACTATTTCTCATTATGCGTACATTTGGCAGCCAGCACTATGGGTTTTGCAGCACTGTAAAATGCAAGGATGAGGAGCAGTACCTGAGGCAGAGATAAGAGTGTACCTTGTGCCTTGTGTCTTGCATCATGGGGTGACAGGCGTGTGATAACAAGACACAGATCTCTGGAGTCCCCTGTTGGGGGCATTCCATGTGGCTAAGCAGGAGCAAAGCTGGTGCAGTGGGAATGCAACACGGACGTGCCTCTGGCATGGCAGGGCAAGGACAGGGACATGCATGTCTGAGGGAGTGATGAGGTGAGAGTGCTGGGTCCTGTGGTGGAAATGGGATGTGTCTTCACAGACAACAACCTCTGCAGGCTGTTGGTGGCACACATTGGCTCACTGATTTGTTTATTTCATTTGCAGGATCACCTCTAGAGAAGAAATCCCTGAAAAACCATGTGTTTGCTTGGATGCCACACGTATGGTTCCAGGGACTCCAAGGCTGACCTGGTGGACTCCAGCTAACCCATCTGCTATGCAGTATCATGCAGTTTATTTGGCATAGGCAGGATGGCCTGGGGAGAATCCTTTCTGTAAGGGTCTCGACATTATTTGCTGCAAGTGCAGGTGGTATTTGGAGAGAGTCTGACGATCAATCAACACTACAAACGTGCTGTATCCTATCATATCAAGTCATATCATTGCTCTACTTCAGACTCCAACAGCTGCAGCCTGGACAGCACTGCTTTAGTGTAAAAACAGCCCTCCAATCCACACATACTGTGTGAACCCTGAGAAGAGCCTATGAATCTCCAGCTAGAGCCCTGATCCCCTCGTTGAGCCTGTGGCCATGGCTTCAAGAACCTCTTTGATCATGGGGACCCTTTCCAAGGCATTTATTTGTTGTTAGGGTTGCGTGTCCTAGGAGGAAATGCAGGCTACTGGGGATGTATTCCCCAGCAGAGCCCCCGAGCCCCAGATGCAGAGCAGTCTCCCACTGCCTTGCCCAGCTCTGATTTTCCCTGCACAGCTTCCCCCAGCACAAAGGACCAAGCACCAGTTGCACAGACACACACACACACACTCTCTAAAGCCTTTAGCGTTTTTGCTCTCAAGTGAAACACTTTCTGCCAGCAGACAGAAAGAAGGACTGATCTCTGAAAAAATAAAACCAGACAAAACCCACACAAAGGAGAAAAAGGTTTTTCTCTTACAGTCGGTGGTGATTTCGTAGGGGGAGTTGAGGCGCGCGTCTCCGCAGGGTGAAGTGCTCACGTACAGATGGAACAGGATGTTCTCCCGCAGCCTGTAGCCTCCTTCTTTTAATCGCACGAAGATTGATCGCTCCCAGTCTTCTCGCCGTTTGCTATGATCACAAAAGAGGTTCCAGGTCATTTGTTACATGCCAAATCAGAAACATTTCTGTGCTCTCTCTCTCTCTCCTTTTCTCCCTCTTCTTGTTTGTTTGTTTTTATTAGCACCTGGCATCATATATTTTGCCTAGTGACAACAAGAGAAAAACAGTAAGCTTCTCCAAGTGGAGAAATGTGTGAAGGAGGTCAAAACTGCCAAAGGGCTTTTGGCTTGCTTAACTAGGATATATTCTAATGATAAATTGTGGATTTTTGAAGGGTAACTCTTCTTCCTCACATGCATGGATGCATAAGCACACTGATTTTAAAGTGGCTCTGGGGCAAGAAAAAAGGAGACATTCTCTTAGGCTCTCATGGGAACACATCAGCCCTACTCATCACAATGCCTAGGCATGTGTTTAAATCCCATTAACATCAATCACCACAGCTGAAATGTGTGTTCATTTGCTCCACTGAAAAGAGCCTCTAAGGAAGCACCCAAATTTTATGACCGCTGCCAGCCCACCCTGCTCTCCAGGTGTTGCTCTTTTCCCCCATTCAACCAGAGACACCTCCACCTAGGCCAGCAGTGTCCTTTTGGTCTTTTGGCGGTTTTGGAAATCAGAAGCCATCTTAAGAAGCGTGGACAAAACTTGTGTGGGCTTTTCTCAGCTGAGTTGAGAAAGATACTTATCAAGATGAAGCTTTAATCTTTGCAGTGGTTCAGCAGCTAGATGGGGATGCAGTGCACATATTCCATTAGCAACAGCTGCCTGGGAGGCCAAACCCTCCCAGTGCTGCCGTTTGCAGCAATAGCACAGCATTAAGGCTCTGCTGCTGTGCTGTTCCTCCAATGAGTTACATTTGGGAAGATATGGGTGATTTCTCTGACAGACAGCTGCCTCTTATATGTATATTTGGGGATGATCATGAGCATAATTTCAAAGGTGAAAATATGATTGGTGAAATTATGATCAGACTCCTTTCCCTCTGACGGCCTGGTTCTTCCCTCAAAACCTCAAGGGTCTTTTTCCAGGAATATCTCTGAACAGAATGGCACCTGCAGGTAATGATTTTCCTAGGATGCTGCTAATAAGCTGGAATCCTATCCATTTAATTCACTATACGACAACCCATTAACCAAGGCGATTTCTGCTGTTTTCTCTGCCTCCTGAAAGTGCAAACAGGGGTGCTTCCTACTCAGCCTTTGAGCGAGTCCTTGGCTATAATCCAAGCTGCCTCTGCCTGTTTTCTCCCAGTGCAGCCTCTGTGCTATT
The DNA here is from genome assembly GCA_013398175.1 of Climacteris rufus. NCBI lineage: Eukaryota > Metazoa > Chordata > Aves > Passeriformes > Climacteridae > Climacteris > Climacteris rufus. Next base: position 331,091 of record VZRZ01002082.1, on the reverse strand, counting down.
GAAGCTGTTTGGCTGTCACTCTTCCATGGTTTGGGTGTTTTGTCACTTTTTGATGCCAGGATGCGTTTGCTGTCAGGAGGAATTTACAGGCACATTAGCTCGCCTGTCAGGGACAGGGAGTCACACTGGCTGCCGAGCTGGGGCTGCCACATGCAGCTCCTTCATTTTCTGCTGGCTGTGGTGGAATTTCCCAACTGCACTAATTATATTATCACCCTGATACAAGCCTCTGAAATAATAAAATATCTTTAAGTCCTGCTGCTTGGACTTCAGAGCAATTGCAGGTAGTTTTAAATAATTCACTGCAAAATCAGCTGGGAGAATACAAAGCTGTGCAGTCCAAATGCCTGCTATTACTACATCAAACCTCACCAGAGGGTGGGGGGGCAGCTTGCAGTACTTAGAGACAGTTGCTATGCAGGGTTGGAGCAGACATGCTTTGGGCTGGATTTCAGGAGTTCATGGTGATCAGCTTCCATTCTGTTTTCACTGATTAACCTTGGTCATTGTTTTTCACTGATTAACGTTGCTCTCTGACTTCTTCCTTAGCACCAAGAAGGGTCTGTGGCCGGTGTGGCTGCCAGGTTGGGTGATAGACAGCTGCTCCAAAAATAGTTGGCAGGGCTGGAGAGCACAGTAAGAGCTTGACTCTTTCCTCCAGGAGGCTGAGATTCTTTGTATTACGTATAGTCCTGACCTGCCTACAGGATGGTTTTCTAGAAGCTGAACTCAAACATGAGGTTCATTCCTGCACTGTGACTGATTAGGTTTAATAACAAAAGTTGGAGAGTATTGTTGGAAAAGAGTTTGGGCTGCAATACCATCTGCCATGTCTTAGCAAAGATTCTTATACATAGGATATTTCAAAGCCCAGAGGGACCCAGAGATCTTGTAAAATGGTCCAGGTGAAGCATGAGATGCACTTCTGCAAAGTCATCTCTACTCCAGTACACTTGTGACTTGCCTCTGGGCCAGACATTCTGAGCTGTGAGGGGGAAGATGACTTTGCAGTAGCAGTCCTTTGCAGTGTCCTTTGCACAGCCACACACACCTGCACAAAGCAATGGAGAAAGGAGCTCACAGTGAGGCTACGAATCCCATTCATTCAGGGGGTGGCATTAAAGTGTCATTTCTGCATGCTGGCAGTGGCTAAAGGAGCAGAATTTTCCCTAAACCTTTGCCTGTTATGAATTTCTGTGGGAGAGTTAGGATTTGAGGCTGATTCAAGAGGAACACTGACAAATGTGCTAAATTCTAATCTTGTGTTTAAGTTCATTACTTAGCATTACACATGCCTATATTTTGAGCTGACCTCAAGATACTTAAGCTCAAAGTACGGTTTAATATATACAAAGCAAGCCACTATAGGAGCAAGCCTACTAAGGTGCTGATTTATTTCAAGGATAGTCTATTAATTTTATTTTTCTTAAAAAAGAAGAGTTGGATTTTCTTTTCTTCCCTGTTGTCCAGCTCGTACAAATAATACTGAAACTGATGTGAATTTTCCTACCACCATTGCAAGAGAATCAGACCATGGCATTTGTGTGCTTTTTGATGGTGATTCTTAGAAAAAGCTTCTCAAAAGGTCTTTCTTGCCCTTCTTTTGTACATCAGAAAATTTACGTCTTACTTCTCATCTCTTTCCTGAAAATCTTGAGAACTGGAGGATTAGGGTTGTCATAAAAATGAAATCTGGGAGGGCTAAGGGTTTTAATCAGACTGGTTAGAGGCTGTCAGGTTTTAGTTGTGCTTTTAGCTTTTATTTAACTCAAGCTCTAGACAATGAATTGTTGAAAGAAAGTTTCCTTTTGAAGTATTTGTCACTCTTGCTTCTTAGCGAGGATAAAGTTCCCATTCTGGAACTCTTTCCCAAGAAAAGTCAGGAAAATCACACCTCTAACATTTAGCAATAAGAAGAGAAGGGAAAAAAAAGCAATTTACATATTGCTGGAACTTTGGCTTGTGGATGGAACAGTTCTGAAGCTTGAATATGCAAACAAGTAGCCCTATTCTCTCTTTAGAGAAATGGAAAAAAATTTGCCCCACTACATAGCAATTCATCTCTTCCACAATAGATACTTGAACAGGTCTGCTGAATTCCACCACAGAGATGCCCATCTCTCTCCTATGGTGATCAAAGGAGCCTTGGGGATCTGCGTCACACTTGACGGCCAAGAAGTAAATTCGGTTCAGTGAATCCATGTCTTCTGGTCATTAACTTTATAGCCTGGTCTTTCCTTTTTCCAACCTGCTTGTCCCTGCTCTTAGAAGCCTCCTTGCTACACTCAGTCAAGTATGTGTTTTGCTTTCACTGAGATCAATGGTAGTATTTGTAAATTGTGGGAAAGAGGTTCCTTTTCAAAGACAGCATAGTACAGAAAAATATTTCTTGCACTGGAAATTGCTGAAATTTGAAATCCAGCTGCATAGACCATTTTCAGCAGGTAGGCTTGGTGGGAGGAAGGCATGTGGAAAAGAGGAACTAGTCTCCACAGAAAAAACTTGCCTGTTACATAGTGAATGATGGAAAATTTAAGTCATTTGAGTCAAGAAAGGTGCTTTCATTCTCTTTTTGTGTTAGAGAACCCTCTTTTTGGTTTCAGTTAATTTATAACTTTGTTTCATAACTTTCAGTTTCCTGACCTGGGAGAAGACTTTAATCTGGGCTAGGCTAATGCAGATGCATTACAATGCAGAGGCCACATTTGTGCTTCCCCCAAGCCTGAGAAGATGGTGTGCAGGTAGTGCCAGTGGAGCTGAGTTAACATGTCTGTACTAAAAACCCTGTCCTTCTAGCTATGTGGCAGCATCATGTGTTTTCTCTACAGGTAGATGTCTCTCTTTTTCTAGAGAAAAAGGAATAAATGTGATTTCAGTGTGTAGAAAATGCATTTTTTATTTCACTTTGAACCCCCCCATTTTGTCACCATATGACAAAGCTCCCAATGACAGCAGAAAACTGCATGTGTAGCAATAAATATTAGAATTGAAGAATATATCATAACACACAGTTTTGCTTCCCCATGGACTTTAAGGAAGCAAAATCTGATTTGACAATATCTTCAGCTCTGTCTTTCAAAGGTGCTTAGCCTTGACAATTTTGGTTGAGATTTTTATGGTGTGTGCTGGTCAGCAAAGTGGTGGTACCTGGTTGTGGCTGAACAGAGAGTGATTTGAAGTTATTGTGAACAGAGCTTATGCTGCACTGAGGATTTTCTTAACAAAAGACTGTTAACATTGATCCAAATAAAATAATAATATAACTGAACATGTTAGGGAGGTGGATCAATACAATAGTTTAAGATACAGTGTTAGCACATGTTTCCCAAGAGACCATAGCACAAAGCAAGTACTAGGTCTGCTACACTGCTGAAAACATAATAATTTAATGTAAACTTGAAAGCAATTCAGAATGAAATAGAGAGAATATTGTTTTTGATTAAACCCTTCAATGCTCTTGTCCCCTTCTGTTAGCCAAACCCATGTACTCAATATACTCTCTTCTCCTCAACTCCAGCCTGAAGTGAAAACAGCCATTATTTCTATCATGGTTGCTTTGGTGCAACAGTACCATAGGTGCTTACAAGAACACATAATCCTGCTTACATTAACCTTTGTGTCTGTGACTTGATCCAAAACTTTCTGAAGCCAAAGGAAGTTTTTGCACTGAGGTTAACAGCCTTCAGAAGAATTCACACGAATATGCACGCAAGATTGGAGGGCAAAAGGATGACCTAGAGAGAAAGAGTTTTTTTGCCTGCTTTCTCTCCTTGCTTCCTTCATTCCTTGGTTCCTTCCATAAAATAAACGCCCCTTCAGCTTCACTCCTGCTCAGTTTTCATATCACAGGATAATTCAGGCAAGTAAGGATCTTAAATCTCTATCCCAAAGTCCTTCTCAAAGTAGTTTGACAGATTGTCAAGGCTTTATCCACTCAGATTTTGAAAGTGTCCAAGATAGGAGGGATACTGCACAATGCTGCTGGGTGACCTGTCCCACTGCTTGCCTATTCCCATGGGAAAATTAGTTCTCATACTCAGACTGAGCTTCTCGTGTTTCAGTGTGTGCCTCTCATCTGCCACCTTCCCACTGCACACCTTGGTAAGGATGTCAGCTCCATTATGTTGCTGACACACATTCTACTGGCTCTGCCATTCCACCTCCAGGCTGACCTGGTCCAGATCCATCAGTCCTTCCACACAGCTCCAGTGCTCTGACTCCTAAGAAGGTGGGGGGCCTCTGTTGAGCCTGTGTCAGATGGGACCCAGAACACACATGGTATTGTAGACATGGTCTAATGAGTGCTGATTAGTGGTGGATGCTCACATTCCTTGACCACCTCTTCATACTTCCCGAGATCCCACTGACCCTCTCTGCCAGGGTGTGCTGCCAGGCACACCACTATCTGATGTCCTGTTTGCTGTCTGCCTACAAAACCTGTCCCTTTTCAGCAGAGCTGCTCCCCTACCTGTATTGCTTTCCATCTTTGTGGAAAGGAGAAAGGTCATCCTTTCCTTCTTGGTGTGGGACTTTGCGTTTGTCTTTGTTGAGTTTTTTGTCAAAGTTCCTGCTGGTCCAGTCCTCCAGCCTGCTGGGATGACAGACCACCCCTCAAGCATAGTGACTGGTCCTCCCCACATTTTGGTGTCCTCTGCAATGTTTATAACCGAGCACTACATAACCTTTACCAGATTGCTGATAGACATGATTGGTGAGGTACCAGGACAGACTTCTGCAATACCCCACTTATTATCATCCTTCAGGCAGCGTATGACCCATTAACCATTTAAATGGTAACAAGGTGGATTTGGCTGAAGACAGGAACAATAATTTCACTGTAATGATTCTACATGCCATAACATTTTAAAACATCATAAAGAAGGAGTGAGTGATAGCACCTTACAGTTTGGCACAAAGTTTACTGTGCTGTTAACACTCATTGGTTCTCTAGTGAGTCAATGAAGGCATTAATGATCAATAAATCACTTCTTAGAGATCTTTCAGCAGCAGCAAGAGAGACAGGAAAATGGCTGCATTGAGCAAAATGACTCCCTTCAAGTCTCTGGCCAGTGAATGATGCTAATAAGCCTGCACGTAAAGATTTGTACAAAATCATCAGGCTTCATAAAGCCCAACTTTATGAGTCATATCTAATCACTACTGAAAGAAAATCAGCTGAAGTAAAGCAGCTCATGACCCAACACTTTAGACTACCTAATTCTCTTTTTTTTTTTTTGTGCAGTGTATTTAGGTCCTTCATCAGCTAAAGACTCAGAAAAAATTACATAAAGAAAGAAATAGTTTGGTTGTCTGGAGGATGGATCTGTTCCACTGAAGGCCATATAACAGCCCCCAAAAATCAACAGAATTCAGTTACCTTAAGTGTAGCTCCAGCTGTGAGTAGAGGAAGTGAACAAATGCCCTTCTTGCCACAATTTCTGCATGGCAGTCGTTGACCGCAAGCCCTTGGTCATTAATGTATTCCCCATTTATACATTTGGTACCCGATGACAGCACAATAACCTGAGCTTGCCTGATGTCCAAACCTGTAGGAAGAAAAACAAAAGGGTAGTGAAATTGCTGGGGGTGAGTATGATATCATGATTGTTAAAGTTCTCACAGCACATGCTTTGATGTGGCAGCCAGACAGCCCTAATGGGATGCTTGTTAAAGTGATGATATGGCCTTTTGGAATATGCAGGAATCTCACATCTCTGTGTTATTAGAATAATAAGGGCTCTATTTCAGTTTTGCTGCTAATTCCAAGATAAAAGCTTGGCACAAAGTTTACTTGTTAAATCAATAGCTACATCATAGGAGAGCGTATGCTGGAGGGAGCTAACAAAAATCTCCTGCAGTGCTGATAAATGGCCAGGTTTTTATGAGTTGTTGAAGACATTTTCTGGTGGGAACACATACTCCCTGTAATGTTAGGTTTCACTGCTGTTGCACTCTAAGTACTAAATAAAATGCAAGTTACACTTCTGGAGCTGCTCTTTAAAAATCACCAAGAAACAAACCCAATAGATTTGACTGTCAGTCCAGTTTTCTTTTAGTCTCTCCAAGAGCAGCTACATTGGTGCCCTTTTCAGTGTAGTTTCAGGGATGGATGATTCATCACTGAGACCAGCTTTGTTTATCTGTTGCCTCTCCACATACTGGTGATGGCAATTGAAAGATGCCCCTTACTTGGTTCAGATAGACACTTCATAGTAATAAATCCTAATTTATTTGGAGTCAGTTGCAAAATGCTTACAGACTTCAACAGGAGCTGGGTTTCATGCTAAAATGTATCTCATTCAGCCCTGTGGACAATTTCAAAATAGAATTAAGAATGAACCGAGCCCCAAATGAAATCTTTTTGAAAAACACATCTCAGGATGCATTTCTCTGAATACCAAAGAACAAGGGAGCAGCTCTTGGGAAAAATAACTTTGTCTGCTGGATGCTTCCTTCAGATATGAGTGTTGGGCTGTGTTTGACACAATGGCTGTGTTTGGCACAATGGCTGTGTGTAGTAAACACCTGTACAGTTCAGCACAGCAAGTCAGACTGTTGATGCTGGCATGGCTGTGCCCATGTAGTGTCACCTGAGATGCCCTTGGTGTTCTGCCTGACATCTGGCTGCCGTCTGGGGAAGTACAGGAGGTTCTGCATCCTCCCCGTGCATCTCACATGGAAATCTGCATAAAGGTTCAGTGAAAACACATGGCCATGTTTAGGCAACTCAAGACCTCAAAGGGTGACAAGTGCATAATGAAGATGGGCCTGAGGCTGCAAATACCCATAGGAAGAATAGAAACAGTCTCCCCGTGGTGATGCTGTTTCTATGGTGTTACTTTAGCGTTAGAAAAGCTTTAGGAATAATTCCATAGAGTCAGCAAAAATATTTTTTTTATTTTAATGGAGCCTATTGAATAGCAGGAAAACTGAAAAATTGCAGAGATTTTTTTGGCTTGGCCTTCTTGGACCAAGTTCCCTCATAAAATCTATTGGTGTTATATGAGAAAATAGCTGAAGGGAGAAGGAAACTGTATTTTAAACATAAAGGACCTGTAATACCAACAAGAGCACTTCATAATCTCCACACAGCACTGGGACTAGTAATGGGTGACATACTACACACTGTTGCCATGCTTAATGTATATAATTGCAAGTAATACCAAAATAATTTCATGCCTATATCAATACAAAAGCTGCATTAGTAATCCAAAAGGTTTAGTAGTAATGTGGCATTGCAGCATTGTGACATTCATAGGAGAGGTATAAGTATTGTGAAAAATTCAGTTAATCACATCCGAGCCCCTGGTTGTGACAATATCATATACAAGTTGTTATAGGTACTGGTGACAATGTACACACCACAGTATGCCTGAGAGTTTAATCTCTATTTGTTACTATAGATGTGGCCCTAAAAAAGTATTTTGGAGTATTTATTGGATAAAAAAAAAGAGCTGGAAATCTTGCAAACCCAAGAATTGAAGACAGGAACACATAAGAGGAATACAGTGGAGAAAAAGGCTTTGTGTTTATTCCAGTTTTGTTACTAGGTAAAAAGTTGAGGCGGAAAAATTACTTCTTCCCTACAAAGAAAATTGTCTATAGTCTGTACATTAAAATTGCTTTGGTTTACAGTCACTGCTTTCATGAGAAAAATAATAGGTATCTTAGACTGTGACATGTCCATCTAGTTAACTGTGTCTTTCACTTGGACTAACATCAAACATTTCATGAGCCACTGCCTGCCATCAAGATGTTTGAGTCCCACTCAGCCTCTCAAAATGTAGTGTATACCTTCCTCAATAGTATATAGTATTTTCCTTGGTTGGAAGGTCCATGAAAAGAATCAGCTATTTCTTTGTTCTATTTTATTTATTTACCACTGTAGATAGAGTCTTATTTACCTCAGCTCAGCAGGAGTACATCAAGAGGCAATTCCCTTGTACAGAAACCCGTGAGCCTCTCTGTCTGCCCCAGAGGACCTCCATCAATACAGCTTCTCAGGGCAGTGAGACCAACTGCTTCCTTCTCCTAATATTAGCATACCCCTGGTGTGCTCCCCTTCTCCCCCTTCACCTCACAGTCAAAGCACCAGGCTCTGCAAATACAGAGCAAACCACCTGGGTAAGCTCTCCTGCTCTCCTGCTCTCTGGGAGCTATACCTTTCTCACCCCTCCCAATCAGTTCAGTACACAGCGTGATGTCTTTTATTTTTTCAATCACTTTATCCATAAATAAACTTAACTCTTTTTCTCCTCTTATATGAGAGTAAGCTGATGAATCCACTCAGGATTTTCTGTAAGGTCTGGATTTGCTCACAAATGAAACAGAAATACACCCAACACCTATTAAATGCAGCAATAATATGAATCCCTCTGATGTTTGCTATCACAATGTCCACGCACACAGCAATAGCCAGTGTGCTTAGGGTGTTCATTTTTGAGTGAATTAACTCCATAGGTTGGCTTTCAGCGATATGGGGCCCTGGTACGTAGTCATGTGTGGACACAGCCTGGGGTGTCTCCCAGTCCTAGCAAGGTGCACATATTTGCAGAACATCACTTAGATGCTGCCTGGGGCTGGGAGACAATGGTTTCCAAGAACTTGCAAAACCAGTCTGAGTGTTAAACATTAAAGATCTCCATGTAGTTTCCATTTGCAATGTCAGAAAATATTCCATGTTCCTCTATGCTCAGAAATACCCAAGAGTTATGTCTCACTGCTGTGGCACTCGGAAACCCAGGTGTACATGACTTATGCATTAGCTCTGAAATATTTACACCTCACTGGGGAGCCAAATGGAGAAAGTGATCTGTGACCAACGTAGCACTGTTCAATGCTGCCTGTGAGGGCACCCAGCATGATGAGAAATACTTCCAACAACCTGACAGTTGCCCATTGTGTTCAGGAGTATACATGCTAACAGATTGTCCTCTTGCATGCCTTGTTTGGTACATACACAGAGCTGGAGGTTTATCCCCTGTGAAATGCTTGATGTTATTTCCAGTGAACATGGGAGGAATTTTTCCCTGAGAATAAGACATGTGATACTTAGCTGATGAAGGCAAATTTTAGTATTGACTAATCACATTGGCATTTTAGGCAACATTTTCAACTCTGGAGCCTAGATACTTGCTTCAGTAATTCAGAATTAATAGACATTTCTGTACATTCGTCTATTTTGCATTAAAACCAGTAATTACTAACTCTTGTTATTAATGTTAATTCCTATTTTATTTTGCTCGCAGAATGCTTCAAATTTCTCAAGTCATTTCTGTTTACGGAAGTTGAGCTCCCTCCCAAACATTGATTAATTTAGCCTCAGACATGCAGCAGATCTAGACTGTGCACATCATCAAGCCATGCCCCGGAAAACTATAGCATTGTGAGTGGCAGAATCCTACACAAACAGTAGCTGGCACCACCAGTCTTAATGGCATCTACCCTGTTTAGGGTTGTACAGCAGGGTATGACCCTGGACAAAGATTGTTCTCCACAAGACCCCTGTTCTTAGCAAGGGGAGTCAATCTCAGGTGAAAGATCAGGGATGTAACTGTGTTCAGGTTATTTGACAAAGAAAGAGAAATGTGCTACATTATTATGACCTTAGCTTCTGACCCACTGATTGTCAGAGTTCATGAGGCATTTCCTACCCTCCCTGCCTTCTGCAAAATAATGTTTGAGGAGACATTAGCTTACAAGTAACTAGTGAACGATTTATAACAGGCACCTGTGTTACATTTCTATTATTTGCCTAAAGACTTCTAATAGTTTTCAATTTGAAAAGGAAATGGAGCAGGAGAAAGGAAATTGGGGAGCTGTGTCAGCATAGTGGCTGTGTCCTGGCTAACACCCTGTTGTTGAGGACAGCTGAGAGAGCAGGAAGGGAATTCACCACATTTTATCTTCACAAAATCTGTCAAGTAATTTGTTACATTATAAAAAAAAATGTATACGTAAATGGCACATTGCCTTTGATAACAGATTCAATGTAATGATCTGGTGAGATAACGAGTCTTTGTGGTGCTCTACTGAAAGCCTGAGCCCAGCCTGGGGTCTAGAGTCAGGGTCTCCTCTCACAGCAAGGCAGGGGGAACCTTGAACTCCCTGATGTTCGTTTTTTGTCTGTCAGTGATAGTGCAGACTTTCTCATCAGAGCTGAGCTGTTGAAAAGAAACTGGGTTTTATTATAAGCCATTTTCAGTTTGCTGACACCAGCGGTGAGATTCATTTCAGCTACTCTGGATAACTAGAATTTAGATGTCCGTAGCTGAGCTAATTGCTGTAGACTCTCTTTATAGTCAAAGGAGAGGAATTTTCCTAGGAGGTGATTCATCTGGCCTAGTTTAGCTATTTGCTTTTTGATGGTCTGCATTGCACCTCAGTATTGCCAGCTTCTCTTCATGAACACTGGAGACCTGCAGACAGCCAGCACAGCTTTCTGTACTGTAGACAGATACTTTTAGTAAGATTTCTCTTGAAAGTAGTGACATACCAATCAAAACTCCCCAAATCACAAGAGGAAAAGCAGAACAAATCTAGGGTCTTTAAATTTTTTTCCCTTATGTTTAAACTTTTTGAGGTTTTTTTATCTTTTTTTCCGCTACAACAATTAAGGGTGATTGTATCAATGTTAATATACTTATGGATGGTCATATTGCCCGGAGCTGAGCTGTTACACACAGAAAGCAAACAGGGCTGTCTTCCCTATGTGACCTCCCAAAACATCTCCTGCAGCCACAGAGCTTGAGATAGAAATGATTCAGAAAGATGCTGACAGAAGAGAGAGTAAGCAAGAAAAACTATGTAGGTTTGCTCAGCAGATAAGTTGGATATGGAGAACTGTCTGGCATCTTATAAATTACAGTTATGAGCTGAGCTTTTAAGTCAGTCATGGCCATAAACACAAAATGTCTACACCCATCTGCTTGGAGACACAGGTCTACCAATAAAACAAGTGAATTTTGGCTACCCTAGTCAATCCTTCCATTGATTTTAATAGCTACTCTTCTAGTGTGCTATGATCATTAATACCTTCCATAATACTGAATTTGTAGCCCTGCATATTTATGTGTTGGAAAGGGAAACTCAAAACCACCAGGTAATCGCAAGAGGTGTTGACTGTTACCTGCAATCAGAAAACTGAATCACACTGGCTGTATACCAGAGACCTGTGAAATTTGGTGAGCTTAACTCATGTTGAACAGGATGGAGTTTACAACTGCTATTGCCAGAATACAACTGGGTTCACACTTTGGCTCCTCAGCAGCTGGCACAACACGTAGAGAAGCACCAGTCAGGCTGCAAGCAGCTATTGCACTGCATGTTTTAGACCCTGCTCGTGGTAGTGAAATCTACTTTTTCAGCATGACACGGTGAAGACAACTCACTGCTCAAAATATACGCATTTTAAATTAGAAAAGAATAATCAGAAAAATCAGGTTTGATTAATTAAAAAAAACCCACACCTCTTTTATTGGGTGGGAGACAACTCTCACAAAATCCAATGCAGTAAAAAGGAAAGCCAGAAATAATGATAGTGTAACATCAGCCCTTGTGAATAATTCATGGGATACAATTTCATGTTATTTTAAATGGTGCTGCTTCTCTCTCTGATAAGCAATAATTTTATGCTCTTTTTCTACCTTTTTTAACAAATCAGTCAAAAGGATTGTCTATTGTTATCTGCAAAAAAGTGTATTTGGAATAATTTTCAAGGCAGCTTAATTGAGCTCTGATCACAGAGGAGGGTTGTGGTTTTTTCTTTTTTTTTTTTTTTAATACCCTCTACTCATAGCTGAAGAAGTTCAGGTTTCCATTTCAGGTTTGTTTAGGGAAGGAAAATTTCTTGATGTTACATGGCACTGACAAGTCCAGTATTATTTTCTCTTATCTTCTTCCCTGGCAGCCCTAGAATGGCTTTTATTTTGTAATAAGAGATAGTCAAGACATGAAAGGGAAGTGATGCTGGAAAAGCTGCCTGCAGGGATGTGCCATGGGCACAGTCCTGCACCTCAATGTCCCATGGCAGATCCTTGAGCCTGTGCAGAGCCCAGTGGGCACTGTGCTGCCCGGCTGGGGCTGCTGCTTGCCACCCTGGGAGTGGGCAATGTCCCACAGAGGTACTTCTGCAAAAGAGGCAAAGAGCTCTTCTCCCCATCTTCTGCCTCAAAAAAACTCAGGAAAAGGACATATTTCTCTGGAAATTAAGACCATTATCCCCATACGTTAGTGCTCACACGGGGGGTAGGTTTATGGTTAGACGTGAGGGATGTGTTTACCCAGGTCCATCTGTCCATTTTCCCCACAACTTGCTGATGCATCTACAAACCCCTCTATTCTGAGGTTTTGAGAGGAGTGAAATTGAGATGTATGTGCAAGGAGGGAGCTGAGGATTGAGGGACTAGTGTGTGGCTTGCTCTTCAGTTTTGATGTAGGATATGCACTCTTGACAGAGGGAACTCTGCTGTCCCCAGCTCTGCATGGAGAACAAAACCACACTCATGACTCAGAAAAAGATTGTGTAGCCATAAGAGAAGAACTGTGTACAGCAGGCATGATTAACAGTATGCATATATCTATTAACAGTATGCATTTATCTGCCAGCCATAAAAAATGCTGCAGTTCAGCTTTTTCACTCCATTTTCTATTGTACCAGTGGTAGCCACTGTGATCATTTCAGTGACAAACAGGAGCCTGGGTCTTCAGTGAGCACCATGGCTGTGTCCCCTAGCTCACAACTGAGTGTCCCAAGGAACAGCCCTGAGGTGGATGGGAGTAGCTGATGTGAAGTGGCTGACTAAAATCTGGGAAGAAATATGTTAAGGGCTTATTAAATGGAATAGCAGAAGTCTGAACCAAAGGCAAATACACAGATTGCAAATAAAAAAGAATAAAGAAGTGGCTAGCAGTGAGGTTACAGGTATTTGGGTGTATAAATGAAACACAGTCTTTTAAATGCTGCAGTTGCACAGGGATTTCTTTTTCTGACATCAAACTGTGGGTTAGGTGGAACATACATTGTATTTCTGTAGAAAGAGAGGGTGTAGAGGGAGCCTCTGAGAGCCTCATATTTTCTTCCCCTATTAATGTGTTGAGGAATCCTGTCTCTGTGTTGCCTAGGGAAGGTTATTCTTTGCAGTGCTCTTCATCAGTGAAGGAGCAGGGAAAGAGTTGCAGTCCTCTTTACCCTGATCTCTGACCCCACTGTGCTGGAAGCAAGAGTCAGGGTATTGTCTGAGAGTGGCTGTGGTTCTCATTTCAAGCCAGGCATAGTAAATTTCCCCCAAAATCACAGGGGGTTTGAGGGCTGGGGGAGTGTGCTTGTAAGCAAATTCCAAATTCAGTTCATCTGAAAGAAAAGTCCCTTTCTGACACAAGCTCATTTTGTGCTGTTTGACCACATCACGAGATGCCTGAGAAAGGATTCTTGTGCTAATCCATTTTGCAAGATATTCTTGGGCAGGTCTTTCCATGAAACCTCATTCAAAAAGTGGATTTCCAGTTCAGAAAAGAATGGTGAGAAGGTTGCCGAAGTGGATGTGAATCAGAAAACAGAGGCAAAACTGCTGGGGGCTGCAGAGAAGAGTGACCCAGAGGGAAAGAGTACAAAAATTGATTATGCAAACTATGAACACAGTATAAGTGTTTCTGAGTATCTGAAAGGTACAAACTCTAAGAAGAGAGGTGGGTACTAAATTTAGAGCAGTAGAACTGAGGTCCTGAGATGACATCAAATAAAATAAAAGTCATGCTGAATAACTGGTGAAAATTATTAACAATGAGATCCATTAGGCTAGAATGGCCTCCCAAGGTAGTGTTGAAAGCCCCATTGTTAATGCATTCATTTAAATCTGGGCTGGAAAAAGCACTCGGGAACAATCTCATGCTTGCAGGGAAATGGACTGGACAACTTAGTGGTCTTTCCCAGTTCTAATTTCTATGGTCCATTTCTTTCCTTCCCTCAGTGGATGGAAAGGATGAAATCCCATCAGCTTTGCTTCTGAGGAGTGTGGATGCAGACAGTGCTGTGCTTGTGAGCACCAGGCACCAGTGCCCTTTACCTTCCCTTCTTTTCCTCAATGTGGGCTTTGGAAATCCAGAAGGGAAGGACGGACAGTCAGCCCAGGCCCCTGAATGCTTCACCCCCATACTATGAGGATTTTAAAAAGAATTCTAAAGTGATAGTGACAGAATCAAAGTTATTTTCCTGTGAATTTGAGTACTATTTTTCTCCTCAGGAAGAGAGCTTACACATAATTCTTAATTTCAAAACAGTATTGAACTATACTTTCCTGCCAGGCCCTGACTGCAGATATCTGTGTTTCTCTAACAAATGCTGTGCCACTGATATCTGAGCATTAAGTAAATTGACAGTCTTAGATGCTAGTAAGATCCTTTATTGCAGTGAGAAAGGATGAAATCCTGAATGTGGCTTTTGGCAGGTAAGTGCAGGAGTAACTTAATTTTATGTGGAGCATTTTTTTTATTTTTAAATCTCTAGTGTACTTGCCTTTAAAAACATCCTCCTGTGCATTTTACTAGGTCAGTAGAGTGAAAGCAATGGTTGCCAAGCCTTTACTCACTAAAGAAATTCATTTTTTCAGGATGAGATGCACTCTTGGTATTGACATTGGGACAACTTCCACTTTGCCTTATCACAAAGCAGAATGAAAGTCTGATCTTGCCAACTCCTTGCTTGACACACTTAGGAAACAGAAGTGCCTATTTTTAATTTCCATGTTTCATGCTAATTATTATAGCCATCCTTGTGCCCAATGCAATTATATGTGGCACAGAGCCAGGGCCCTGTGTGCATCCAGGGTTTGAGAGGTGTTTCAATCAGAAAAGTACTTTAAACAGCAAGAATGGAAAACTAAATCCAGAGACAGTAAATGGTCAGGGATAAAAGTCTCAGTGTCTGAGAAGACCTGGCTGCTCTGAGATGGGAACCAGAACAATCAGTGAGCACAGCAGGGAAGATGTTTGCTGTTGAAGCTGCCCAGAAGCCACTAGTAAGATATGGTTGGGGTGCTCACCTCCAAAATGAAGCTCTGGTACTGTACTTACTCCCGACTAGCCTGCATTTCTCCCTGCTTTTTATGCAAAATACATAATCTGGACAAGAGAGTTGTCCCTGAACCTGCTTTTTCCCCACGCTGTGCAAGGCTACAGGACTGTGTCCCATCTCATATTTTCTGTTTATTAATCTTCAGCTACCTTCTGTTCCTTACCACTGATTTAACAGAAAAGATGAAGAAACACTCTGTGTTGGTCTTGTAGTGGGAGTACTTGAAGTGGAATGCCTAAACGCACATTTTAATAGAAGAAATGGCTCTGGTGGAGCCAGAGTTTTAATTGAAAAACCTCAAATGTTCCTTGAACTGGAATTTGGAAACCTAAGTCTGTTGAGCTGCAGGAATCCTAGTATGCCCATTATATCTACAAAATTCAGGAAGAGAATTGCAGTTGTGGAAAAGGGATAGTCTTATAGAGTTCAAAATTATTTAGAGAGAATCTGAAGATTACTGGTTTAGGGTTTATAACCAGAAGAAAAACAGCTTTCTGTGAGTGACATATATGGTTTCTAATTACAAATAATTTCAGGAAAACCTGTCATCTAGTGGTGATGTGTCAACCTCAGCACATGGAAGAAATTGATAATGTTTACAAGAATGTCAAATAACTTTGTGCCATGTCCTTAAGAGCATCAGGCAGCAGTAGGTGAAGAGACCTAATGAGATTTGCAAAAGGATGTCAGCAGTTTGGGCACCCAATTTTGATTTCAGGAGTTTCAATCCTCATTGACACACTGCACCTCACTGGAACCAGGCTTTTAGCAACCATCTAACTATGCAGACAAGACCCGAGAGCCTAAATTACTCCTCTGTCTCTCTTCTTGAAGGTATCTGCTCTGAACACTCATCTGTAAATCACTCACAGTTTCTCTAACTCAAGTGGAGCATGGGATGGAGCAGATTCATACTCCACATAAGGCCTGAATGTTCTACTACTTTTTACTACTTTGCAACTTTTCTACTTACACTAAAAGGATCAGAAAATAATTGAACATCAGTATTTCTGATTGTACTTAAACGTCAGGCTTTGTGAATCTTAATGTGACTGTGAAGATCCATGGAGATGTATCGTCAACTTTACTTTTTTCTGTTATTCCACTTAGCAATGATTAAGATCCATTCCACAAGATACAGATGATAATTTCCCATCTTTTATCACAGCATGAAATTGCTATTTAGGGCTCTTTTGTCCAGTTCATCTTTATTTCATACAAGATAACTGAGAAGACCTCCTAATTTGCTTTTAACATCAAAATGATTGTCAGCCTTAAAAAATATAGAAGAGATAAAATTGAAGTGAGAAATCAACTCATAACCTTTTTCTATGAATTCTATGCTGCTATGAAAAGGACTGAACTTTCTTAATGCTTCATTTTTAACAGAAAGTGTGACAAAAAGTTCCTATCAGTATTTAAACTGCTAAGATTTGTCAAACACAAATGGGAAAATTGCGTTTAAATAGCAGTTTCATTTTGTTCTTAATGATTATGGGAGGTTTTTCCAAAGGAGGACCTCAGCAATAATAGATCATCTCTTTACTGAGTGACAGGAACTCTTTACTGTGCCTCATGATCTCAGGTAGAGCAAAGGCCAAACTCCACCCATGGTGTAAATAAACAGTGTGAATGCCACCAACCTCTAAATCACAGCACTCAGTGTGAGGCTCACACCTCCCACCCTGCCCTGCCCTACCCTGGGACTCCCCATCTCCCAGCCCCAGGGGACAGGCAGTACTGCCCACATTCTCTCCTCAATGCCCCATGCACTGGTGAAGGTGACTGTCCTGCCCTCCGTGGTGGGACCACAGTGGCACCTCAGGCTCCTGTCCTGTCACCCATAACCTGTGACTCTGGGCACCAGGCCTGGAGGGATGTGAGAGTGCTGTCATTTTGCATTGGTTGCCTTGTGTTAGAAAATAATAGCTTGGTTGCCCTTGATTTTTATGAATGTATAAACTGACATAACAACAAAAACAACAACAATATTAAAAACTACTTCTCCCTGAAAACTTTTCAGTTGAAAGGTACAGCAGACCAGGGAGTCAAAAGAAGATGTCCAAATTGCACCTGAGAGACAGAAAGATGGGGAGCTGGTGGGTCACCTTTCCATGGCAACAAGAAACATTGAGAAACAGCTACTGTTGAAATGAAGTATTGGTTGATCCTGGCCAAGAGCCAAACACCCACACAGCCTCTCGCTCATTCCACTCTCGTGTGGGACTGGGAAGGAACAGAAGGGAGGCAAGATTGTTGGGCTGAGATAATGACAATTCATGGTTGCTTGGCAAGACAAACACCATAAACCCAGTTATCTCCCCCTTCTCCTTTCCCCAAACTTTTAGTGCTGAGCACAGTGTCCTGTGGCAAGAAATACTCCCTCCATCATCTGAGGACACCAGCCCTGGCTATGCCCCCTCTCAGCCTCTTGCTCATCTCCAGCTTACTTACTGGGGATGGGGATGGGAGAAAGAGGTAAAGTCTTGACACTTTGCAAGCACAGCCAAAACTTTGGTGTTATCAACTGCATTTTGGCCACAAATGCAAACACGGGGGGAAGCTAACTCCTTGCACCACAGGTTTTTAGCTGATGGTTTGTGTTTGACATGGTGTTATCCAGAATGCTTTTTCCACTGGTGAACAGATGTTCTTAATTTACCATATGTGAAGCCATCATCTCTTCAGAGAAATCAGGAGATCTACTGTGGATAGACAAAGTGCAGTAAAACTTAGGTCCTCATATAAATACTATGCTACAAAAACAAGTATACTTATTGTTCTGCTGGAAGATATTCTCTGGATTATAGCTTATACTGTATGTGGAAGATTTGAATGCACTGTCTTACTTGTTACACAATTTTTCTTAGAGTCAATCAATTTTTGATAGAAATGTCTTCTCTGAGTGTGTTTCAAAACAATTAGAATATGGTAGAGGACTGGCAGATTTCAAATACATTATAACCAGCAGGACTATTAAATAATTGACTTTAACTCTTCAATCTTTTGAAACATTTACTTCAAGATCAGTTTTGTGAGCTTTTTAGTTATTACTGTATTCAATTATTATATTACATCAGATAAGATCACATCAGCTGTTATTTAGTGTGGTAATTTGCTCCTGCCTAGACAGACTTTTTTAAGATTATCTTGATGTCTACTAATCAAATGTTTTGAAAACTTACTTTCACAGAAATGCATGGAGATTTTAATTGTCATTGCAATTCAGAGCAAGGCATTTCTAAATGCTTTGGACTGCCTGTTTTACTGACTAGCAATTTATTACTGCAGAACATTCACAGTCAGTCAATAACACAATTTTCTACACTTTTTTTTTTTTTTTATACATTGGAATTTGCCCCGGGTGCTACAGTGTAAGTCAATTACAGTGCCCAAATGTAACTCTCTTTGGTTTCCCTGGGAAATTGAAATGACAGAAAAAAATGTCAGAGTTCAGAAAAAGAAAACCAATATAGCACACTTCTGTTTGTTTGTAAAGATCTTGCATTATCTTAACAGCAGTTATCACAGAATCACTTTGTGCTTTTTACCAGCTTTGCCTGAAAATTGTACAAGCACTGATAAATCTGCTTCTACTCAGGATGACATTAAATTGAAATGAAGGTAAAAACAAATCATTTTTAGTCTCTTTTGGGTGTGTATGGTACCAAATGCAACAAGACATTTCCAGATTTGTTTTTGTTGATGTCATTAGTAAATTGTTTGTAGAGATCTAAGAGGGTTTCTGCCAAATTTTATGTTAAACACAAAGGGAATTGGTACTCATTTGAGCGCTTGATGTGGAAAACTTGCCTGTGCCATCTTTGAAAAGAGTGTGTTGAGGTCTTTGCTACTTCTGGGAATGATGGTGAAGAAGAGACCACAAATCTACAACTTTAGTAGAGAAAATAATGACACAAATGGCAGATGATTCATCTTGCTGTGGTTGGCTGAGATTTTTGTGCTGGAAAGAATTCAAATAGTTCTGGAGAATGTGTTAAGATAAAGCTGTTTCTAGCTTTGCATCTTCTGTGAAATCACCTTATATCTGCAAGTTTCTTTTCTGGGTTTCACAAAACAAGTGACATATTGACAAATTGGGTGCCTGATAGATTGAATGGATTCATGAGACGGAATTCAGAATCGAAACAGAAGCCTTGAGGGACATGGTTTGTGACCGTAAGTAAAATTATACTTTGACTTAATGCTGACTAAGATGAAATATGAAACACAAATTTGTAAAATCCCAGTAAGGGCATGGGACTCATTAATAGAAACAAACAGCATAAGGGCAATTTCAACCCTTCCCTAAAGAACAGACACAGACAGACCCAACTGCCCAGCAATCCTAACAAGGATCTGGAAGTGCCTTTTCCTTCCCCTAGCACTGCATGCACTCAGCAGCCATGATTTTGGAAATTATGACTCCTTTCAGTGGGCACTCTTCTCATATGGTGTGGGGTTTTAATCTGCTTCTTTGGACATGTAGCAATAAGGTTGCAGAGGCTCAATCATGCTTTATAAAGCAGGTCTAGACCTGGGATAAAGAATGTAGGAATAGTTCCTTGGCAAGGTAGAATGGGATGAAATTCCTACAGGCATTTCTTACAATTCTTACACTGAGCAAGTGTAGCCCCCAATCTCTCCTCCCCCCAAATGAGGTTGAGGCAACAATACTTGGCTCCTGTAGCTTAGTTTCTTATAAAAATATATTTAAACATTCTTCCTTGTGGTTCTGCTTGGAAAGAGCTCCTCTAAATAAACTACAGCACTTTGTTTAAATCTGATGAATGCCACAGTCAAGAAATCTGACTATGACAAGGCAGCTGGTATGCTGGGTCTAGTGTGCATCTTTCACATCCCAAAGTCAATCACACTTCCTTTTTATTTTCCTTCATACTGAATATGATTACTTATTCTTTTCCTATCAGAAAAGAGATGCTCAGCACAGAAATCTTATCTGCATTTAGTCTCTGTGGTTGGAAAAGATCCATCAGAAAATCTTGTCTCCATCCTGCTGTCTTGCAATATTCACAACTGTCCCTGTTGAATCTAGCTAATGTAATTGTTGAAAGGAAGTAGTAAGACAAGCCTGGATGAATTATACATGCCTTTCCCCTCTGAGCTTATCCTCTCATTTCTAGACTGGATCCACTGCTCCATGTGTCAGAGTGAGAATGAAGTTTTTAGAAACATCTCCACTGCTGACATCCTCATAAATACAGAGGTGCTCCAACTGAGGTGTGCTTGCAAAGAAAGAAAGACCATCTATGCAGCAGTTTCATCAAAGTACTAAAGATTTCCACATAGCATGTGTCAATCAGTTGTCTTAACAGGCGTGAACACCAAATTTTAGCCCTGCTGGTAAGTATAAGCATTTCCCATGGCTAGAGAAGAGCAGAACTAAAATTACGCATGCTCTGGGTTTGTTTCTTTTGACTGGAAAGCACATTTGTTTCTGTTCCCAGTCTAAAACAACGTTTATGGTAGCCTTGCACAACAAGAACTTGGTGTTTCCAGACCAAAGAAAGTAATTAATAAGTAATACTACTTTTACTGATAATTAACTCTCTCCCCCATCTATAAGGAAATGAAAAATCAGAGAGGTCTGCATTTTGTCCTGTAAACAAAGAAACGTAGCAACATATTTACGAATAAATCTTTAACTGTGTTGCCAATATTTTTTGTGTGAATTTACTTGAGGTGTAAATATTTAATGCTTCTTTTCACTGCATTACTATTTATTTTTCTGTGTGGGAGTAAAATCATCCTTCAGCATCATAAACCAGGTAAATAATGTATTACTTAGTCATGAAAAATGCCAGAGGAACACAAATGAGAGGATATCTTACCTTTGGTCATCACAATGCCTGCAAGAGTTTTGTGGCGTGCATGCATGGAAGTGAAATTGTCTGTCAGTTCCTGGAACTTCTGTGCAACCATTTGGTATATGGAGTCAGCAAAATCCTGAAAGAGACAGTCAGAAAGAATTTTTTCACTTCTTTGCTTGAGGAACCTGAGTGTTTCTGCAGATTAGTCACCTGATGTCAGTTGCTGAGAAATCCATTTTAGAATTAGACACCACCTATCTGAGCAAAGATAAAATGAGTATCTCTCCTTTGACTTCCTACATCACCCTCAAAAAGGGCAAAATTAACTGCATGAAAAGGAGAGATACCCACATTGACTAGGATTGCGGGTAAAGGGAGAAGATTTAAAGGCTGACCTTTTGTTCAGTCTCTTAAAACATTGGTCTGGAATTAGTTCATAGGAACTTAAAGCACTTTATTGTAGTAAGCTAAAGAGGTGGACATATGTCCTACAAAACCACTCATTTCTTTGAGCTCACTGAAAATTTCCATTAGCTCACTGAAGACTGAGAACTGAATTGAGGCCTGGTGTATCAGTAAAGACCACCTATTTCTGCATTCAAAGTGGGTTTTTAATGACTCACAGCTACTGAGTCAAAGCGATCAGCTCAGAAATATGTCAGAGAAACACCATGACTGGTTCTGCCTCTACCTTGACAGGCACTGGGAGGAAGGGGAATCTCTGCTTGCACATCCTACCAAAGATGTTGCTTGCATTTCATGGGTGTGCAGGTGTTTGGGAGGACCTGGTCTGCCATGTCTCCTCCTGACCATGGCACTTTTTTGGAAGGCCAAATTTTCCCATGGACTGGACACCGGAGAGTGTGTGGTTTGAACCCTTAGGTATGAGTGAGGCCAATTACCAGGGAGAGTCTTGGAAAGCTGGTCACTAAAACAGAGCAGGTTAAAAAGTCTAAACAGTGAATTCTGCAGACTGTGCATGGATAAGAGCAAATCTAAACCAGTTCTGGTGCTCCTGAGAACTCCATGACTTGGAATGATTCCCTGCTGCAATGTTTGGTATCTTTTCGTTTACTTAATCTCTGCACTTTGTTTTGCACTGAGCCTCTCAAGCATACATTAGAGATAAGTCAGTGGAACAGAACACTCTTTGTGAGCATGAGTTACTCTTAAAGTGCTTTGCAAGTGTGAACATAAAAAAGTAACATCCAAAGGATTTATATTTTTTCAGCCATATGATTTCTTGTAGGGAAGCAAGCTGTAAATACAAATCCTTCTGGAAGCAGTTCCTGGGAGCTGGAGCTTCCTCTGGGGTGCTGACAGAGACCTCCTGCCATCCTGAAATCTGGTTAGCCCCAAGTGATTGTGCCTTTTTTAGGAAAAGTAGCTCCACCAAGCAGCAATTCCAGTTTTTCTTCTGGCGTTGGGATATGCTACCTGGGGGGAGGTCCTGGTAAAACAGGCCCCCTTTAATTCTCCTGATTTCTTTAAGTGTGTTCACGGCACACATGGAGGAGAGGTTGATACAGAACTTCCCTCCCTCACACTGAAATATCCACAGCCATGTGGAAATAAGGAAATGTATTCAAGAAAATCATACCTATTCTTTAACTCCCCAAAGTGTTAATGGTGATGAAAACATGGTGAAAATACAGTATTTTAAATTGGGAGAACACACAGCTATTTTTTTCAGTGGAAAGCAGGTGCTAACTCACAAATATCAGTAATGGTACAGCCATTAAGTGTCTCTGCAGGCTGTATACCATATGTTTCTACAGTTTGTTGGGTAAATTCAGCTTAATTTTAAAACATTATTATGGCAAATATGAAAAAACTAATTAAATAAAACATAACAACAATTAAGCAAACCCCTTTTCATAAAACCTGGAATACTTTTTCCTGTGTACAATCCTTGTAAGTGATTGCAATTTGCACAAATATATAGAAGATAGTATTTCTTTGACACAATAATTTTTCTTTGTTTTGCTAAATGTAGCTTTCCAAACTACTGCTCTGGGAACAAACCGTTTGCCCAAAAAACAGTTTAATATAACAGAATAAAATATGCTGTCTTGTTGCAAAGCAAGAAAAGAGGCATATAAAGCCTTTCTGTGAGATGTATACAAAATTCAACACTAGAATTAGATGAAAACTAAGAAAAATTATCAAGAACAGTTTGACAGTTCCTAAATGGAATTTCACTTTCACTGCATTTATACCTTGACTAATCTAATTGTCCACAATCACTGTGTGAGTGAGGTATTGCTCATACAGTGCTTCTGAAGGATGAATTTTGGGTCAATTCTCATTTGTCAAGCATCAGGGCACCCTTGCGATATAAACGCAATTATAGTGGCTTTACAGATGAATGAGTGAAGGCACTAAAAGGGTGAGGGACTGGTCCAGGGGAATAGCACGGAGCTGGGCACAGCCAGGTGTTCTGATTTCCTGATGCTCTGGTTAAATGCTCAGTGCTGGAACACTGCCTGTCTTTCATAATATGAAAGTTTGTTTCTCAACTTGTTTTCCCTGCTGAAGAGTGACTTCATCCATAACGGAAAACTAACGTGTGTTTGCAGAACTGATATAACTGAGCCCCATATGGTGGACTGAAAATCTGATCAGCTTTATTTAGACTAGAAGAAAGGGGGGAGGGGGGAAAGAGTATCTCAATAAAAAATATCTGCACCATCATTTAAAAAAAGAATCGAATCAAAAATTTAATCTGCTGCAGTATTGCAGTCCAATCCATGTCTGCATTTCTAGTGTACCATCCAAATCTGCATCCCAGGGCATTTTGCGCTCATTAAGAGTTAATTAGCTCAGAGGCACATGCAATTCCTAAAAGAATAATTTAAAAAATGCTAAACAGAACAAATAACTTTTAACTTTGGATTTAGAAATTCCCCATAGTCAGACCTTTCTTTACTTCATTTTCCAGTAGGTTCCAAAGCCAGAGAGCAAAGAGACTCACTAAAGGCAAAACAACGATGTGACTTCAGATAACATTTAAGGACGATAAGAAATTCAGCATTTGCTGATCTCAAGGAGGACCTAGGACATTAAAGAACAGCAAATCCATTAAATATGAAGCCTCTTAGCTAAAATAAGTCAGGCGAACATTTTTTTGTCTTGAATCCATTGCCTAAAAGGATGCCAGTGAAACTAATGGAAGCAAAGGAGTAACATCGATGAACATATGCAGGATGCTGGAAAAACAACCATAAATATTAGAGGTCTAATATTAGAGGTCATTTCCAGGCTATCATATTGTCCTAAATTTCCAAATGGATATTCCAAAGTAAAATGTAAATGAGGAAAAGGAGCAGTTTATTTTTGCAGATGGAGAAAAATAAGGAAGAGATACATGGCTCAGTCCCATAAGAGATTTGATACCCTGAAGATTGATTCTTGTAGTGCAGCATTAATTTCAGAGCCTTGAATACTCTGGCCCTGGAAGCTGGCCCAGCGGCAGAGCTCGGTATGGTGTTACCAATACCCATCCCTGTAGCATCCTGCCTTTCCCTCTAGCACACACCAGTGCAACAATTTGGCTTGACCTAGTTCTGTGAAATGAAATCAGTGGCAGCATTTCTGCCTATTTAGAGCCTTTAGACTGGTTCTCAATGCTTCTGTGAAACCTAAACTTGTTACAAATCTAATTACAAATCTAAACTTGTTACATATCTAATGCACACAGGACAGATATGGTGGAGATAAGAGTCGGTACATTTACCTCTGCTCAGTTTTAGAACCATAGATTTCATTCCACGTATTTTCTACCTTTACTTTTAAACAATAAGTCTAGACTACTCAAAGCTACATAACCAGATGGTTATTTCTGAGGGGATCAGAAAAATCCTACGATTTATGGCTGTTGTGAATCTTGTTGAACTTCTAGGATCCGGGCTAGACTATGTTATCTGCTGTTAGAAATAACTTCTTAACCATATGCAAAAAGGAATGTTTCTTTTGTTCTATAAAAACAATTAATCTCAGAGAAATATTGTATTTGGTGATACCAGAGCTTCTACTGCCAGATATGAGTGAAAATAAAAGTCTCCATCTGGAGTAAATATAAGAGCCAAACACATCTTGGCAGCTTCCATTTGTAGAAGAAAAAGGGAATATTTCTGAAGAGGGGAAAAAGTAGGGAAAAAGAAGAGCAGAAAAATTCAATGCAATTAATAAAGGTGCATGCAAATTCTCTGGTGTAAAGGCAGAGAATTTGCAGCATGGGGTGGGGCGACAGGGGTGAAGAAAATAAAGGATACAGACAGTCGGAACCCTGAAAATTTTTGTTAAGATACATCGGAGAATAAATGCTCAAATGCCGCTTGCGTGCTGAATCTAGGAGGGACTTCTGGTTAGGGGTTTAATCCCCTTGGAACACTGGGGCCTGGTACAAACCACCACCGAAGCCAATGGAAGTATTCCCGACTCATAGACATTCCAGACAAGGCTCTAGTGGCAAGGATGGGAGCTCAAGCACGCCCACACCCTGGCAGGGGGAACTCAGCCATTCTGGCTTTGGGTGGATGTTGGGAGTGAAAAACACAACTCTGGGGAAAAACTGACCTCCCAGGTGTTGAATTTTTTTCAAATCCCCTGCTTTGATTTGCCTGCCTGATCAAAATCTTACTTTTCATAGTTCCTTACATACATTCTTCTGTACAAAAAACATTTGTCTCAGAGACAAATGTCAGTCTAGTGAGTACAGTGAGTTATACGAGTAAGGCAGAGACTGCTGGACCCCCATCCAGGGGCAAATCTGCCCTTGATTACACTCAAACCTTGCCCATTGCCTAAATGCCCACTGTCTCTGATAGAAGCAAGTTTCTTGTTCAGGCAGCTGGCAGAAGAAAGAAAATACAATGCTAAACTGTTCACTGCGAGATCCTGCAGTACTTAATGAGATATATTTTAAAATATACAAGGAGGCTGGAAAAATGAAAAATAGATGTCATTACTATTAAAACTGCACTGTGTTGTCTGAACTAGTCATCTTTGATTACTCTATCAAATTACTTGAGTTATTCACAAAGGAAAATCAAATGTTAGATCACACCATTATAAAACCAAAAACTTTTAGTGATTTTTCGGCACTAATATTTCAAATGGTATAAATAATTAAATGTGTTCAAGTTTGCAATGGGAGTCTTCAGGGTAAAACTGACATTCAACAGGAATAGTAAGGATATTAAAATCAATAGATTATAAAGGAGAAAGCCTTTAGTAAACATTTTCTATTGAAATCCTGTCTTAGGGTTTATAGGGTTGAAATATCAAAAAGGTTAGATTTGCATATGGATGGGAAGAAATATTCTACTATACAGATATCACTGAGGGCTCTGTTTCTCCTGTCTCCCAAGTACTTTATTTTCCCGAATCTCACTGTCATTTGGGGGCTAAATGTCGAACACGATGAATGGGGATCAGGTTGAATGAAGTTCACAACTCTCTTCACAGATAAGGGAGGTGCACACCTAGTTCTTTTCACTGCCCAAGAGGGAAACACACACTCGTTGACAGTGGGAGTTTGTATTTTTTCCCTACAGAGAACTCTCACTGTCTAAATGGGAGAGGAGGAAAATACAGCATGGAGAAAATCAATCCTGAGGAGCTGCTGCTGGTCAGGGTGTATAGCAAATTGCTGCACAACACATTTTTTTCCCCCAGGCTTGTAAATAAGTTTGCTGTAGTTAGTTGGAGATTCATTGATAAGTGATTGTACCCTTGAGACAATGAATTAGTCAGGCTCTTCACCGGTACTGCATCATCTTCAAGATGCAGCCTTGAGAAGAGGAATAGCCGAGGGTTGTGGGTTGCCCTCCACCATCAGTCTTCTGGCATCAGTTTAGTGTCAGCAGCTCCCCCAGCACAGTGGAGAGGGCTGAACAAGGACCTGGAGGAAGGGAGAGGCAGGGTGACCTGTGGAAGGAAGGAAGGAGGGCAGTGAGTCACAGGCAGTGGTCTGCAGCCTGGGCTCATTCCTTGCCCTCCTTCCTGGTGGCCCCGGTGAAAACCACTTGCTTTGCCACGTGTCCCCTTTATCCACAGATAAAAGGGCACAATTTTTACCCACCTTTTAGGGAAACTGTGAGTTGAATGGCATTGCCAGTAATGAGACTCTCCAAGGAGAGTCACACAAGAACTTCTGCAGCCAGACTGGAGGCTGCAGTCCATGGCCCGCCATAACTCAGCCTTCCTTCAGCATGTGCAGGCATTTGCAGAGCATTACTCAAAGAACAAGGCACTGCCAGGGAATTCATCGTGGTTATTTCTTTGAGATGTGCAGTAATTATTTCTTTCTGATCATAACTCCTACAGTATTGATCATTATGTCTGGTTCTGGCTTATCCCTCAGGGTCAGCATATATCGGCTTTGTTTCATCTTAGACGGACATGGTTTTATTTTGCCTGGCTATATGTTTCATTTTAGCTGAATGTGCTCATATATCCTGTGTACATCCTGATTCAGAGATGTCTTCTCTGTCATGCTTCTCAGAGGGGGATGGGGTGTGTGCTGCACAGGCTGCATGTGGCAGCAGCTGGGTACACATTTCCACATTGAGCTTCTAATGAAAACTCCAATAACACATTTCTGACACTGAATATCCTCACAGTTTTCTTATCAAGATTGATGAGGAAGATCAACTGGTCCTATTGATTCAGTCAAAAGAATCACTTTCACCACCCTCCCCCATCTGTTCATAGTCCTATTACAAATTTTTTACCTACACAGGATGCTGAGCTACCTCAATGAATTCCTTATTTCTGGGATCATCAAATGTCCCCAATTTATTCTGCATTTATGAAGGCTCCTCAGTGGCTTCATTGACCTCGGCTGACTTGGCCAGCTTGTCCAGACTGTGCAATCAACTCCTGGGCTCAGAGCGATTATTTGCTGTCTACTTCCCTCTCCTCCCTCACCCCGGCTGGAGGCTGATTGCTCTGCTAATTTCCCAGGCCCCACAAAACATATTTGCCCCCATGCTGTTGCTTCTATCATTAGTGATCATTTACTAAATATCAGCACTGTGCTGGCTGCTGTGTGAGGCAGACTTTGAACACAGTCCTTGTGTGGCAAACAGAAGAATGACAAAATGCCCCAAAAGACCCAAGAATGAGAGCCAGAAAATTCCTTCTCTCACCCATTTGTCTTCTGGGTTTCACAGTAAACATAGGGCTTTATGAAAAATATAGCACTGACTATGCTGGAGTTGGGAGGATACAGCACGCCTGGAGAAATTAAGATGAGACAAAGGTGGAATGAGAGGATTGGTTAAGGTCCATCTTTGGTGAATCTCAGTTTCCTAATAACTTCTTTAGCTTTTAGATTTGATGCTATTTTAATGAATGGGAGGTCTGCTAAAAAGCATTTAATCAGATTTTGATGACTTGTTCATACACATAAACAATGCTTAAAGGCTACAGTAAGCTTCTCACTTACTATGTTTCTTGAGTGGCTAAATGCCAGCTGAAAGTCCTCCACTGCATCTGAAACTTTTATACTAGGGACCAAAAAGTCTCCTGATAAACTTTGTTTTAAATATTTTCAGTGAGATTTTCGGTCATGACTGGAAAAGAGGTACTGTGCCAAAGCTCATTGAACTTTTTCTTAAAATGTTGAATTTTATCACAGAAATATCAAGTGTGAAAAGGGGGACACACCCTCAGAATTTTATTTGGGCTTCTGAGAGAGACAGGGAAAGACAAATTTAGAAACCAATAGCAATGATGTAAGCTCTTACACAGTGAAAATTTTCTGAATTTGTACCCGAATACTACTATGGGATGCTGTAAATGAGATTAATCAATGTTAAGTAGCTCAAAATAAATGTGTAGCCACAGTAGGAAGTATAAAGATCAAAGCAAATTTTATTCTACAAGCTCAGTGAAAAAAAAAGTGGTCTGTTTTTTCAATATATCCCTTGACTACAGGGAATCAATCAAACAATATAATGTATCTTTTTATTTGTTTCAGAAACCCCTGGAGTGACTAAAAGAAAATACAACACATAAAATAAGCATACTGTTGAAAAAGGAAATGCTGTCAAAACCAAATGCCCCAGCTCCTCCAAAAAGTAAGGTTTTCTATTTAGTAGGCAAACATTTTGTATATAGGTTTAATTAGAATCTTTAAATTCACATTAGAGTGCTAATTTAGGATGTTAATATACGAGCCCCTCTGTTTGAGGTTGATTCATTGCTGTCTGCATTCATCTTGCTCTAAAGAGATGCTACCAATAAGTAGCATTTCAATGAATTTAGAGGAAACAACCTTTTCCACTGACGTGAACAGCTGTTCCCTAAAGGAGGCCGTGCTAGGTTGGCAGCTTTGCTTCTTTTGCATACAGCTCTGGTAATAAAGAATGTCCATACCAATTTTGCAGAATCATTCCTGAAGTCAATACCTGCTAACAAACACCAGAAAGGAGTGTTTGTTTGTTTGTCTTTTTTCTTTTCTTTTACTGATCATTAATTCAAAAGCCTTCTTCCTAGAGAGGCACACACAAGGTTGGCTGCAAGTGCTGAATAATTCAAAAAATGAAGTAGTGCTTGCTTTGCAGCCTTGTACCTGCTTTAGGACAAGCCTCGGGTGTCAAGCTGCTGTACACTACAGATATTAAATTAGCACCAATGGGTTTTCTTTAACTAGATAAAAGCTCTATAAAGCCACCAGTGTCTAGGAATGGCTAACTCTGTAAAAACGCTTTTATGGTCTCCATGAAAAACTAGGTTTTAGATTCATATTATGAGTCACCTCTCTTTAATAAAATCAATCCTTTATCTGAGAAATGTCTTTTCAGTTTTCAGTTTTCTTGCTTTATCTTTCTTAGGTTCATGAAAATGAATATC
This sequence comes from Climacteris rufus, assembly GCA_013398175.1. Lineage (NCBI taxonomy): Eukaryota > Metazoa > Chordata > Aves > Passeriformes > Climacteridae > Climacteris > Climacteris rufus. The sequence goes on along the minus strand of VZRZ01002082.1, from coordinate 301,328 downwards.
CTTTAGAAACCAATGGTGGCAAAGCCCTTGTCACGTAAAATTCCTTTGGCTGTCTTAGGTCCACTCTCTCCCCAAAGCCTAACCAGTCAGCAGCTCTTGGGTAAATGCTCAAAGCATGGAGAGAACAGTGCTTGCTCAAATCCCTTGAGCATCACTTTGAAACTCTACGCCTGTGTGTTTATGGCTCTCATTAATGGTCTGCGCTGTTAAACGCCTTTCCCGTCACACATATGCTTTGTTAGATAAAGCAGGGAGCAGGCAGCGTCCAAAACAAATTTAATCTATTCTGAACTGCTGATCCCAGCCAGGCACGGCACGACTCAACTTTCTGAATCACTGCAGAGCAAGGCATATAATACATTGCGTGGCAATTACTACACAGATATTGGATTTTTTCCTTTCTTGTTGTTAAAGATCTTGTTGTCATTTGCTGTAATGATGCTCGAAATCTGGCTGTAACCTTGCTAACAACCTTTCCCTTGGCTGAGAGGGGTGGTAAGGGAAAGTACATTTCATGTTACCTCACCCTTCCCTGGGCTTCTTCTCAAAAGTGTAATTAGAAGGGATAGTTCTCATCATCCATGGTGGCTTTGTGCTAGGAGAGGCAGAACCATGATTGCACCTGAATCCCAATTGCCACTCAGGGACCCCCAGAGCCATTTGGGTCTGGCGTGTGCCTGGGGCCAGAGGCAAAACAGGCCCTGCCCAATTTAATGTCCCTTCCTGGATAAGACAAGTAATTAACATAACACTGATGAAATTAAGAATTTAGTTTTATATATCTGCCTAGAACCCTCATCTGAAGCTAAAAAATTAGCATTACTTTTAGCCCATGCTCTAAAAATCACATTGCACTGCACTGCACCTTCCCCTCCATCTCCAGTCAAGTAACTCCTAACCAAGTGTTCACACCAAAAACCTGTGAATGTCCTTTTTAAACCTTGTGACAATACTCTTGGGGAAAACCTGTTGCCTCGGCAGACTTGTCTTTAAGCAAGAGCCCAAGGCTGGACTGAGCATGAGGCCAGGAGACTGTGGAGTGGCACTGTGTGGGCTGTCCCCCCCAGATGACCTTCCCTTATAACCATTCCTGTGAGAGGGGTGTAAAATATCTGCCTACAGTTAAGTGAGATGTCACAGATTTCAGTTACAGCTCAGACTTCTGTAAGCAAATAAAATCTTTTAGAAAAATTCTGCAATATGGGAAAGTTGTTTTAAGCTATTTAGTCTCCATGGGCAGCAAAATAACAGATTCTTGAGAAGAAAAAGACAAGAATAAATGCATAAACCCAGTGACTACGATGAAAATTATTAAATTATTATTTCTACTTATTTACACACTTACAGGACAATATCAAATCAATTTACCTACAAATTGATTAACCCTATGAAATTTATGTCAGATAGGTCAATGTTTATTTCTATGTAACTGATAATTAAACTGAGAAACAACCTGCTTCAATACCTTTATCAGGTAAGTCAGTGTCAAAGACAAGAAATAAAATGCACAATTTTTCCTTTACAGAAAAAAAAAGCTATTACAATACATTTCTTTTACCAGCACACCATACTCCAGGAGGAATACCTCAAAGTATCTCTAAGGGCTCTGGCATTACACATCTGGGCTCCTTTATACAGCCAGGGGATAAGAAAAAATACCCCAAAATTCAGACAGCAATTTCAGAGAGAAAAGAGGAATACCCAGCTTTATACCCAGCTCTCAGAATATATAAAACTGCCTCACCAGTCTGTGTTTCTAAGGTAATCGCTGGTTGTTAGCTCACTTGTTAAGCTGCACATAACCTAAAGGGCACTCCAATAAATTACTTTCAGCATGCTTTTCTCTCCTGTTCTGCTCACAGGGAGCCTCAGCCAGAAGGAGCTGGCACACAAGCCTTCCTCTACCCTTTTCAGTCTACAAAACTGTCCTGCCAAAACCTGGGCAAGGGAGATGTAGCACAAAAGGGATATACAAAATTCTTTGACTCAAGAACTGATTAATATGGACAGCAAGGTAAAACATTCTGCTTGGAGTTCCTGAAAATGATGAAAGCAAGGAAGTGAAGGATTTCCAGGTTGTGTGCCATTGCACTTTTGTATTGCCTGTGTTCTTCTCTTTTCCTGTGATTGTTGTTTAACCATTTCTCTCATTTCTTCTTTCAAGTGAATCTGTACTTTGCCTCACAGAAGTGCAGTACAGGTGGTCTGGAAACCCAGACAAACTATTATACAAATCGAAGTCTGTCCAGTTTCTGATAACACCAAAACTAATTTATTTTTTGTTTATACTCCACTACCTTTGACAAAGCTTCCCCCAGAGATTTATATCTCCATCCTTACTGCCTTCCAACTATTTGTCATTTTTTTTTTGCTTTGTGACTGACAAAGGAAAAAAAAAACCCCTGACATCAACCTTGGAAGAGGTACTGAGTACAGAAGTTTTTTCTTTTTTTCAGACGTGATAAAATCTTGCCTAAAACCATGTCCAACCTTTTCAGCAGAAAGTCCAGATGGCTTTGCAGCCTGTACAACAGACTTTATTCACTGATGCTTCTCTAAGTGTCAGCAGGGTGTTGTCTTCCAGAACTAGTAAATGTGCAATGAAAGGCAGCTCTGAGGGGAGAAATAAACACAAACAAAAACCCCTCTTACTTAAATCCCCCTGCCTCCTCCTAAAAATCAAATGAATCTGAGAATTTCTACACACATCTGAGTGAAAATTCCCCCTGGGTCGAGAAAGGCTTTGCAAACAACTGGAGGTGTAAGGGATGGGGTCGCAGTTCAGGCGGCTCCGGGGAGAGCAGAGATTTACACTCACTGCTGGCTCTAGGTCGCCCTTGCCTGCATTGCAAGTATTTCAACTACAGCATAAGGACTCTCCCTGAGTCTGCACATAGGCTTCAAACTGCAGCACCTCATAATGCTGTTTTTGCTATGGTCAAATGAACACAAAGAAGCATTTATGAGTCTGAACGGCAGGCGGGGAAGGGGGTGGGTGTAGGCTCAGGGATTTAGGATGAGCTTCTGTCCTGTGCCTGGAACCCCTGCAGTCTGATGATGCCAGGCATGCCATCAGCCTCTGCCTCAGTTTCCAGCCTGTAACATAGGAACGCTTTGGAGAAGTCATGCATCTGACTTTGATATAGATGGGGGCCAAAGTACTGTTTTACTCCAGTTTATGGCCCAGCTCTGTTCTGCCCACCCTTCCACTCTGACAGCATCTAGCTCAGGTGTGGGCAATATCAGAGGACAAGCAGAAAAACAGCTCTGCTAGAGCCAGCACTGGTCATGTGGCCATGCCAAGCCCTGGTAGCAGCTGGATCCTGCACTCAGCAACACGAGCACTGAAGGTGTCTACACCAGGAGAAAAACTGCCTGTTCTTGGTACCACTTCTGAGGCCTCCAAGGGAGTCAGGAAGAATAAAAAGCTCCAATAGCCCATGCAGCTATTGTCATCTTAACCATAACCTGTATGATACGGTTAACACTGCAGCCACTTCACTGGTATTCCTGGTTCTGTTAAAACTGTGTAGCCTTGGGGTTGGCAGCAATCCTGCTCCATGTCTGTGCAGTTTATCCCAACACAGGCATGTTCCAGTGCACCTTGGTATGACTGCAAGGCGAAAAAAAAGTGATAACAACAGTGGGGAAATTCTCAGAAAAATAAAGAAAAAAATAAAAAAGAAAAGGGAAAAGGGGGAAAAAAAGAGAAAAAAAAAAAAGCTGGTGTACAAAAAGCCCTTCCAGCATGTCTCCAGTTTTGTTTCTCATTGACACACTATTCTTGTTCTGAGCTGACAGCTGTGGTCCAGCCTTTGTCAGGTAATTAATCTGGGTAGTTCGTTTCCACAGGTGAGTAGCAGGTTGGCACAGTCTTGTCTAGCAGTGGTTTGTGGGTTTGTTTTTTCCTCTTTTCAGAGCAGCATGGGTATGAAGGCGTGCATGTAAATGTGTGTGAATATGGCACACAGCTCATAGACCTGGCCAGTCATGTGGTCCTTTCTCATAGCAGAATTATATGCTGCAGGTCTAACTTCTGTGCTTTGCAGGGTGAAAGGAAGGAATACTCAGACAGGAATTTAAAAGCAGCAGACTTGCTCTCATCGATTACAACTGACAAAACAGTGAAAAACTCTGAGCTTTGCCAAGCTTGAGCACCACTGGTCTGTCTCACACAGCAACTCCTCCTTCTATTTAGAAATGAAAGTTATTAAAAATAAGAAAAGGAGACTGTGAGAGACAGAAAGAAAAGCCACATCTCTTGGCAGGGAAATGGTGGATGATCTGCATTTTAACATTTAGTTAGTTGTGAAGTAATGCAGCAATAATAATATATAAGCACATTTTCTTTTTTGCAATGCAGACAGTGCACTGCAACGTCACTGAGCTGAGAAACGTGATTCTGTGGGTCTAGTGTCAGTGCCAAAATATCCTTTCACTGGACCTGTATGCCTCCAAGCCCTCCCTGAGCTTCACAGAGCCACTTTCTTCTGTTTGATGGTTTCTCACCACTTCCACATTGTGCCCCAAGATATCTATCTTGACAAATGGTTGGGTAATACATGGGTGGGCAACACAATTGTATCTCAGTGTCTCTGTCTCCCATGGCCAACACAGGCTTTCTTTATTTCTTCTTCCTTATATTCCTTCTCCCTTAGATATCTTCTTCCTTACTCTTATAATCCAGTATGTTCTTAAAACCTAACCTGCACGTCAGTCTGTTTTAGCTGCATCCTAGGGTACCACACCTCTCTGTTTCCATGGGCAATCAAGAGATGGTTCAATTCAGATTGTGCTGTGAAAGAATGTAATTTATGTGTCAAATTTTTGTCTCCCTGGTTAGTAATAGAAACAGCGTGGTGAACTGTAACGTCTCTGCTGAGGAGAACAAGCTATAGTCCCGAGGGGCAGAGCACCCTGATGGAAACCAGTGCAATGATCCCTGGCAGGAGGCTATGCTAGGAGGGGCATGTTAGGAGAGCTGGATGTAGGAAACTGAGCACTCTTCATTTTTTCTTGAATGTTTGGGGTTGTTATTTCTAGGTGCACAGTCATCAGCTACCCTCATTTCCAGTGGGCAGTCCACAGAGTCATGCAAAACTTCTGAGTGATGGCCATATTTTGGTCATCTCATTCTATAAGAGACTATTTCTCCTGCTGACTGTATGGAGAGCCCTCATCTACTGGGTCAGCAGCAGATTAAATTGGTTGTCTATACCTTCAGTTTGAGTGTTGCAGTAATAGTGAATAGGCACCAGTAGTAAGAGATCAGAATAAAGTGACTTCCTCACACCAGAAAGTGGAATAAAATCCCCTCACCTAAACACCATTTAGGTCTATATTCATCACATTGCCATGCTTTTGTAGTGAAATGTTCAGATCCTATTGGGATGTCCTAGATATTAATTTTCATTGTCAATAATGGGAGTCCTGTGCACTTAACACTGTCCTTGGAACACAGTAAAAATATGTTTCATCAGCTAATGAAATTATCACGGACCCTGTGACCTGAAAAACCAACAGAATAAGAAAGGCTTACCCTTGCTGGCTAAAATGATGTGGTGCAGCTGTATTTTGTCACATCCTTTATATATATGTGTGTGTGTGTGTGTATATATATATACACACACACACACACATATATATATATGCATATGTCATGCCAAATTGTACATTGCCATTTTATATATATTAGGGTGGTTAAGTAGGCTTTTTATAGATGACATTTCCATCACATTTCAGCAAATGTTTTGCTAAAATCCATGCCATATATCATGTATTTTATGGTTTCTTTAGCACTTATAGGGTTTAACTGTTGGCAGACTAACACCAGCTTCCAACAGAGATGTAGCAGTTACCATTTTTTCTCTACCCAAACTTTCACATCCCAGGCTTTACTATCTATATTTTGTTCTTAAATTTTTTTTCTATCTAGAACTAAAAAAAAACCATGGAACAAACTCTCACCAAAGAGGTACAAAGATGTTTTTCAAGGCAAGGATGATGGCAAATCTCTCATGGTACAACTGGGAGACTTGAGGGAAATTACTGTTATTGAAAAATGTATTGTCATACCACAGAAAAGGACAAAACCTGTGCTTCCCTTTGGCTTTTGGGTATCAGACTTGCATAGGCCATTTGCAGGCCTAAACTAGATGTAAGGTTGTCCTTGTATGTTATGTGATGCCAAAGGTGTAAAGCATATGCTTTTCGGTATGGATATGACACACCTGGACAGAAGGTGCAATCATTTTCTTGAAGGAGCTATGGAATCCCTGTGCCTCAGTTTCTCTACCTGTATTTATCTGCCTGCAGTACCCCAAGGATCACCTCTGTCATGGCCTCAGTAGGTAAATCTTTGGGGTAGAGTGGAACATTGTGATTGAACATTGTGTGGAACATTGTTGGAATGTCAGCAACACGGGACAGTTCATCTGCATCAAAGAGACAAAATGAACAATTATTTCCTTGGCAGGTGAAATTCAGCTAAGAAAGTAGTAATACAATACATTCAACACCAACGGGAGATGACACCCAAACCCATCCTTCTACCTTTGTCCCCCTGGGTTTAAAATAAATGGGCTATGGTACTAATTGCCCTATCTGGAAGGCAGAAGGCTGCATGGGCTGTCACACCTTACAGGAGGGAGGACAACCACTTCCCACTATGTTGCTCCACCAGCAGCCACTTGCTTTGTGTACTGATGGACAGAAAATCATTGGCCATGAGCTCTCCAGGCCTTACACAGGTCTTACACAGCAGCCTTATCAGGAGTACAGCAGATTTGGACCAGACATTATTGGGCAGAGATAGCCCCTTGGGAACAGTGTTTGGGCATGGGGGCTCCATCACAGCCAGCAACACCAGTGCCATTAAGGACTACTTGTTTTAAGGAGAAAATGGCTTTCTTGGGCTTCTGAAGACCATAGGCTGATTCTTGTTCTGGTTCAGTGCCTGGCAAGGGTGATTTTGCAGCTTGCAGCAGCTTCACAGGCATATATGGAAGTGTTCAAGGCCAGGTTGGATGGCGTCCTGGTTTGTGGGTGGCATCCCAGCTCATAGTAAAAGGGTTGGAATTAGGTGAAATTTAAGGTCACTTCCAACCCAAACCATTCTATAATTCTATGGTTCCACATACTGCATAATAAGGGAAGAGCCCTTTTAGCTGGTGAGCTTGTCTTTTCCCTGAGAAGCTGAGGATCCAGGAACATTCATACCACAAACTTTTCTAAAGATCTCGTAAGGGATTAGCAAAGGCAAGAAACACTATGCAATCTACATTGAGAATTTTAGTTTAGAAAGCCTCAAATGTAAAACCCAGCTCAAAAAGCATGGACTAGCATAAAATGGAGCAGAAATAAATACTTATTAAGGACTGGCACATGTTTGTGTCAAGTTTGGCAAAGGAACTACATCTGCTGAGGTCCTCAGTTAGTAAGAATAGGGTGAGCTACATTCATTTTCATGTGGCAAGCACAATTGTACATGGCTGAGACTGCCATCCAACACTCTTTAATTTTAGTGTTAAAGCAATTCAAAAACAAACCTCTAAATCTACTATCACTGATAATTTCAGAATATTTTGTCTTTTCCCCTCCCTTAAAGCTTTTCTGCTAGATTGTAGTCATGTTATGTATGGAAAGAATTCAGAATTGAGCCAAACCTTGAAGAAACCCACAGAGACTTTCACCTTTGCTTAAGCAGGCTTTGGTTTGGACTTCCTGTGTCTTTAAAAGTGGAACACTTCCGCTATTTTCTGAGTTCAACTTTTTATGCAAAGCTTTTAAATTTTTTTCTTGTGCATTTAATTTCAGTCTACAGCTGTAGAAATTTGGAATAGCTAGTGGCTATCAGTGATGCCTACCAACACATTTTTTTTCAGGCCAACAAGCATTGATGAATACCTGTAGCATTTCTTTTGCTAACTAGTATTATTTCTAAAAATCTCAACAACTAAAAATCAGTGACTCAGAACTTACTGTTGGAGATTGCAAATTGCAGCTCTCAATTATGGCTTGCAGACAGACTATAAACCGCCATATGAAACAAGGGGTGGGATATTGGAACAGACTCACTCAAAAAAAAAAAGCAAACTTTGCTAATGTCTTTTGAAAAAAGCAAGTGGAGATGACAGCCAATAATCCTTCTCCCCTGCTTTTTCTTCCAGATTTCTCCCTTCTTTCTCATGCACTACTTGCTTGTTTACCACTTGTTTTTCCTCTTTAGCTTTTCACTGCTTCTTCTGAATAACACTGGTGCACTTTACAAAGGTTTATCTTGTTATCACACACTAGCTCCTTCCCCTTTTACCCTCTAGATGCATTTTTTGTTTCTTTTTTTCTCCTGCTACCATTTCTACTCTGCTCGGGGTAGAGGAGGATGCTGAGCCTTACAGTACATGGCAAAAGGGCACGAGAAGGACAGACTTTGATGCCAGATCTGGGTGGTACGACCTGGTGTTGGACAGAGGTACAACCTGCCACACATGGAGCCAAGGATGAGACTCAGTGCACACACTGGAGAATGTGATCATCCCTGCCATCAGCCATGAGATATTTCCAAACAAATGGATATCATGGCTATCAAGGGCTTTCATATCAGGGCTATCTGTTAGCAAGATGAATGCAAGTCCTGGTTTTGGATCAGGTACTGGATGAAGAGGGACAGCACATAACAGGAATTTGGCTATTTCCTTCAGAGACTTTTCAGCCTTATCCCAGTTTTAGAGCTTGCTCACAGTTCCTCACCACCACCCATTGGTGGCATAAGACAGCAGAAAAACAGACCAGCAGCAGTGAAGTCCCTGGCTCTTCCCCGTTTTTCATGCTGGAGAAAATTAGGTAGTAACTATGAAATCAGTGCTCTGTATTCAAGAAAAATTGCAAAATTCTGTCCTACAACCTCCCTAATCATGCTTTTTGTGGGACACAAGGAAACACTTTCAACCACATCTGAATTAGTAAGAATGAAAAGTGCTGAAGTCCAAGATAAGTGATGCATATGTAGCCTAAATGGATGGATAGAGGCAAAGGGGCTTTTTTTTGGTGCAAAATGCTGCAAAAAAGCCAAGCATCTAAGACTGCACAACTTTACCAATTTTACTATGTTTATAGCTAAGACCCTCCTTTTACTTTGCTCACAGGAATGCTTAGTTGAGCAGCAGAAGGGGCTACTGTACCAACTCCAGAGTGAATAAAGATGCTCAGATTCCCAGTATGGACAAAACAACTGCACAGGCAAGCCAGTGCACATATGCCAAATTACCTATATTTGGCAGTGGCTGGGAAATGGCCCTGCTCTGCTGCACAGCTCCTCCTGGATCTGTAGGCACATCCCACCATGTAGGCAGTGTTCTCCCATCCCTTCCCGCAGATCTGGGCACGCACTCTGGCTGCGTGAGCACAAAGCATCCCGGGTGTCACCTCTGCCAGGGCCAGCAATCCCAGTGCCTCCCAGCAAGCTACACATCATCAAATATTGATATGTTCCAGTAGGCTGCCACTCCTGACATTTGATGCATAGCTTTAGGTGCTCTTGCTTTAATTCTAAAGAGTCAATGAGGGATCAAAGGACTTGTATTTGTTCTGTGACGGTGCAGAGCGACACGTCTCAAACTGGGCAGGGAGGAACCACAGGCTGCCAAATTCCCACCAGCTCTTTCCTTGGCATCACCCAGTTAAGAGGATGAAGGCCAGGATTGTAGTCAGCAAGTGAACACTGCTGCCTGCCCTCCAACATTTCAAATATTTATCGTGTTAAATATCAACTTGGAGAATATTGCTTTCGTTTAAGCTTTTCACGTTCCAATGATTTTTTATTATTTCCATCGACCAAAATAAATGAAGAAAATGTTTCAGACTATACATGAAAGCATGTAAAAATCAGTAACTGGATTTTAAAAGATCTAGAATGTCTTGAATACATTCATTTTTCAAACATTTTTCTCTGATCTTTAAATAGCTTTTCTTGGAGCATAACATTTTTTTTGAAAAGTCAAATACAGAGCATTAAGGGTATAATTACCATTTTAATTATAACTCAATCATCCTATCTACTTTGCATAGAAATTACAGCTTTTATGTCAGGATTTTGGGTACTCACAAACATTCAGGAGTAATTAATGCTAGAGATTTTCACTGTATATGAACTTTACTTTGTAGCACTTATTTCAACTGGGCTTCGTTCAGAATGTGCAAATATACTGACTTTTATATTCATGATTTTCAAGCAAAAAATCTTTCTCCATAAATATCTGCAAGGCTAAGACAAAAAAATCAAACCCTGACAATCCTGAAAAACAAGTGTATTAGTCTCCCTCTTCAAATGTGATCCATTAATGTAAATATGTCCAGATGAAATTCAAGGGGCAGCAATGAAAAAAAGAATGAAAAAAAAGAGAAAAATTTCCCACTACTCACTCTGACTAGACTCATGGAACATTTCTGATAATTTTACAAATATTTTTAGAAGGTATTTAAAATCCAAAATTTTATTCCCAGATTTAATGTCTATTTTTCCTGTTTGAGATTTTATTTAAAAAATGTTTTAAAAGATTTGGTTTAGAAAATGAGTTTACCTCACAAATTTGCCTGTTGTATCACTCTGCAATTACAAGCATATATATGGGCATGGGATTACACGTGAAATTCAGCAAAATAAATTACAACAAAGCTGCTTTTCATATGGTTAACACCACGATATCAGATTTAATCTGTTTCTTCCTCTCAGTGTCGAAACAGGAAAGAAAGTACTTTCTGGATATAAATATAATGAAATAAAATGATACTCCATTTACAAATGGGCACTGTTTCTTACTTTACTGACTTTTTGTCCATTCCAAATGTCACAGCAGACTGTTCTGTGCATTTCTATCATCCCCCATGTTGTGTTTTGCAGCGTGCTGGAGGGGCAGATGCCTTTTTTCTTTCCTTTAAAAGTGTGATAAAGCCATACAAATTTTACAGAGGAGGCTCACAGAATATGTCCCGTGTCTTTGTTTGGACATTAATGCTACCATGACCCTTTATGATTTCTCGACTCAGGTATTTTTTGGGGAGAAAAAAGACTATTCTCCTGACAACAAAGCTCTGGCTCAAGCTGCAGTGCTTCACCCCCCCAGAAGTAGCTGTCTTTGTGAGGTGCAGTGGGCTCTTCTGCACATGGAATTGCTTTTGCCTGCAGTGAAAGCCTTGCATGAAAGCCCAGGCCAAATCAAACCCGTCATCTGGGAAGTGCTGCGGGATGTGGAGGGAAGATTCATGATGCTTATTATCAGCCGGCACTTAAGACAGATGTCTTACGCTCTCAGTGGTGCAGCTACAAGTAGGTTACATCTGAAATGCATGTGATTAAAGCCTTTATGCCAAATCACATTGTGCATTCTGCATGTATGTGTAAATAGCTCGAACTTTTTTGATGGATGAATGAAAAATATTTTATTATACCCATCAACGGCATAAAGTGAAGGTGAATAGGTTTCACACTTGGACTGGTCCATGTTCTTGACAGTTTTGCAAACAGCCCTCTCAATCTCTCTCTCTGTCCCTAATCTTTGCAAGATAAAACTAGGATCCTGAAGTAATTTTAATACCGGTATCCGAAAATAAAATAAAAAGAGACGGGATGTGAAATAGGAGTTAGAAAACAGATTTTATCAGAATCATCCAGCTGGCCTGACTTGGTGTTGACCTGCACCTTGTACAGTCACTTACCCCAGGGCTACAGAATTTCATACCGCTTGACGCCAGGAAAGAATTCAGAAACGTCTAAGCCCATTGATTTCCTATCGACTTGAGTCTTGTCCACACAGAAATCTTGCACCTGCTGCATTTAAATCAGCTGGTTAATCTCTGTACGAAGCTAAACCAGTGTAAACCCATGTCTGGCTGTGTTATTGCCATGTTCTTACAAACCATCAAGGAGACAGGAATAGAAGCTCTTTCCTCCCTCCCAATCTCATTTTCAAAGCAAGAGACAATCACCTTCAGGCTCTGGAAAGCAGGAATTTGGCTGACTAGGCTCAGTTATCCTAGTGGATGACTCCAGTTATGCTGCTGGACTGGTTTCTGTGTGTTTGAACAACAACATGATGGGGGGAAGCAGAGCCCATTGCCCAGTGGGAGCTCTCCCGGTGACAGGGCACCCTTTAGGCACAAACTGCTTCCTCTCCCTTTCCTGTCCCTTCATTACAGATGCTGCTGATCCAGCACACCATGGGCCATAGAAACAAGCCCTGACTAAATCCAACTGGCTTACGCCATCCAGCACTGCCTTAGCTAGGGCATTCTGTTCAGTAAGACAGAGGGATAGACTAAGCCAGGGCCCTGGCAGAGCCTATCCAACATGTATCACTGTCCTGACAGTAGTGGGCTGGGCTGGAGTCTGCTTTAGCTGGTGTGTGTGTGGTAGGAGCCTGTTTTTGCTGAGGAGCTGCTGCCATCTCTGCAGCCAGGCCCCTCACAAGCACTTCCATGGTGGCACTCGGCCAGGACCTGGCACAGGGACACAGAGGGGACCGCAGCCCCTCTCAGTTGCCAGAGAGCTGCTGGGAGAATGCGGGACTCTGTTGGAAATATGCTCAAAAGCACATTTTCCCATCCTGGAGATACACTGTGTGGACCACAACATGAGCTGGATTGATGGTCAGGCCTTCTCCACCCAAGCCAGCCTGCTGACTGGAGACGTCCCCAGCAGCTCCTCAGGAGTGCCCAGCTCTGCTGGCAGCAGGACTGGTCCTTGTCCCAAAGTACAGGCTTCAGTCACCTCTGCTGTGGGACTAGGATAGCCCTTCCTCTCCAGTGGGTTTCACTGCACTCCTGCTGTGTGCCTCAGCAGGAACAAGCTGTGTTTTCTTTTCCCCTTTTGAAGTGGACACTGTTTTGTTAATCTATTGGGTCTGTACTAGGTTTAAAATAGGTAGATCTGCTCATCTGCATTACAGGTCTGCTGCTGATCTCGTAATGAAACAAAACAACTTGAAGTCAGTCTTTGGAGTTTTTGTGTTGTATTTATAAAGTTTCTGAATATTCATACCCTGTGAAAAACTAGGCACTTTTCTAAATAAATTAAGCTGTTCATTTGAATGGGTTGATGGTGATCATTCAGATCTATAGTAATTTCCTGATTTCCCATTAAATGTTAGCAAAAGTCTCAACTTCAAAATGAGATCTAGATGCTTTGCTACAGGAATGAAAGAGCAATAATAGAAAGCATCTGAAATAATTAATTTTTATTTTTATGTCACTCTCTTATAAATTTAAAAGGTCCAGGCTCAACCCTCAAAGTGCATCAAAAAATATTTTCCCCCAAACAAGCCTGGACTGCAAATGAACCCTGGTCTCAAGACTCATGTGTAAAACACGATTTAAAGTGAAAATACTAGGTCAGCATAAACCATAATGGTGCTGTAATGATGCAGAGGACAGGATTGGTTCTTTCAGTTTGTTTCTAATAGAAGGAAAAAAAAGAAGCATATATCCTTACCTAAAGAAAAATGACCATAGAACAAGCAATAATTCTTGCATTCTGTTTTGGTAATACCTTCAATTTAGCAACTGTCTGCGAGAAGGAGTTTCTCACAATGAGTTATTTAGTCACTGTGCCATCTAGGGTATAACTGTCATTCTGAAGGGAACATCCATGCTATGATTTGCTGTCAGTCTGTTGTACACTGTAAGTCCATTCATTTTTTTCCCTTAACAGGTGGAGATAATGATGTGATACACAGTAAAAGATAGATGATAAAAACAATTCTTTAAGGAAAAAAAAAAAAGGCAGACAGAAGGGTTTTGGCAGGAAAATATAAAATGTTCCATTCTTCCTTTTAAAGTACTATAATAAAACATGTCTGAAGTGAAGTACAGATAACAAAACAGCAGAGCACGGGTCTGCAATCCCAGCATGGTATCGCATAAGGAGCAATCATGAAGCATTCCCATCACAGTTGCCTGTCACACATTATTAACAAGAGTGTTTAGGACTACTGAATAACCATGCTAAAGGGACATGATCAACTTTCAAAAAAGGTGCTAGGTTTTTATCAGTTGTATTTGACTTGACAGAATTATGAGTAATTTCAAACCCAAAGATTTTAAAGTCACAGAGGGCTGCTTTGATTTGCTCATCCAGCTTTCACCACAGCACTGACTATGGAAATGTAATGTTTTTTTCCTGAAATTAGCTCAGTAACTTGTTGCTCAGAGGAAAACCAAACCAAAAATACCCTGTTTTATCCTGCTCCTGCTCATGGCAACTGATAGAGGTTCCTGAAGACTGCAGGAGAACAAATGTCTCTCCTATCTTCAAGAAGGACAAGAATGAAGAACCTGGGAACTTCAAGCCTGGAAGTCTCACCTCCACCCCTAAGAAGACAGTGGACAAAATCCTCCTTGAAAGTGTTTCCAAACATGACGGACAAGAAAGAGACTGAAGAACAGTATGCATTGATTTATGAAGGAGAAATTGTGCTTCAGCAACGCTGATAGCCTTCTATAATGAAGTGCCTGGCTCGGTGGATGAAGAGAAAGTAGTGGATATTGTTTACCTTTGCTTTAGTAAAGCCTTTGACACCATCTTCCATAGCAGCACAATGCACAAGCTGACAATCTATAGGTTAGATTGTTAGTGGGCAGCGAGGTGAATTAAAAACTGGCTGAAAGACTGGGACCAGAGGGGTAGAACAGTGTCACAAAGGCCAGTTGTAGGCATACCACTAGTGATGTACCCTAAGGACAACACTAGGTTCAACACCTCTTCATAAACGATCTGGATGATGGGGCAGAGTGTACCCTCAGCAAGTGTGCTAGTGATGCAACACTGGGAGGAGTGGCTGGTACATCAGAGGATCATGCTACCACCCAGAGTAGGATGACTCCAGCTCAACAGGCTGGAGAAATGGGTTGGCAAGGACTTCATCAATTTCACAAGGAGATATGTCCAGTCCTGCATCTGGGGAACAAAAACCCCAGGCACACAGAAAGGCTGGGGGCTGACCAGGTGAAAAGCAGATTTTCTGAGGGCCTAGGGGTCCTGGTGGATAATAAGCTGACCATGAGCCAGCAGTGTCACTTCATGAGAAAGAAGGCAAACAGCCTCCTGAGCTGCATTAGAAAGAGCACTGCCAGCAGGTCGAGGGAGAGGATCCTTTCCCTCTGCTCAGCATTGGGGAGGCATGTCTGTAGTTCTGGGTCCAGTGCTGGGCCCCCCAGTAACAGGGCAAGATGGACACACTGGACTGAGTCCAACAAAGGGCCATGAGTAAAAGACTGGAGCATTTCTCATACGAGGAGAGGCTGCAAGAAGTTGGTTGTCCAGCCTGTAGAAAAGAAGGCTTAGTGGGTTGTCATTAATGTATAGAAATACCTGATGGGAGACAATTAAGACAAGGAAGCCTGGCTCTTCTTGGTAGTGCCTAATGACAGGAGAGGAGGCAACGGGCACAAATTAAAATCTTCAATTAAATCTGAATGCAAGAAAAGGCTGCACAGAGAAATTGTGGACTCTCCGTCTGTTGTCATACTCAAAACCACAAGTGGACATGGGCCTGGACAACCTAATGTAGCTGGTCCTGCTTGAGCAGGGACTGGACTAGATGACCTTCAGAGATTCCTTTCAATCTCTACTGTTCTATTTATCAAAACCTTTTACAATCAGCTTCATACTTTCAACAAATTCTGTAATTAATGACCATATTTCCTTTTTTATCTTTCTAATTTTTTAATTTGAATCTTTCAACAGCAATCAGGGAGAAAAGACAGCTAAAATAAATAAAACAATCACAAGCTGTGTTACTGAGATGCAAAGTGCTGTATTTATTGCTACACTAAGTTCCAAGTGCTACACTAAGTTTCATGCCCAGATTTCCAGTTGACAATATCCCTTTAAATTAAAAAAAGCAAAACTAGCTGATGACACAGCCAGTTACTTTTTTGTCACCCTCTCTTTAGGCCACTCAGAGATATCTGCATTGACATTAAAAAGCCATTATAAGCAATTTAAACTCTGAATTGATCCTGACACATACATTCAGGTTTTCCACATATGCCCTTTCAATAGTTCTCGATTCAAACTGAGAACAAGCATCACCCTATAAACAGAGGAGATAATTATGCTTTATTGATTAGCCCCTCAAGGTATGAATGGAAACCAGGCAGCTTTTTGAGAACAGCCATCAATGTGGGTTTTAAGTTGCAGTATCTCAGCATTATCTTGTGCAAATATTCCCTAAATGTGATTTTCTAACGCAGAACTTGTACCCAACAATATTTTTCCACTGGCTTCAATAAAAGCTGGCATGTCAATGTAGATTCATAAATGCTGACTTTATACACTCCCCACAGCTGTGTCCCCATGCTATTGTTACGGGTTTACCCTGGCAGGCAGCTCAGCCCCACATGGCTGCTTCCTCCCTCTCTCCTTCCCACTTGGATGTGGAAGAGAATTAGAAGGGTAAAAGCGAGAAAACTCACGGCTTGACTTAAAGACAGTTTATTATATCTAATATTAATGCTCTAGCTCTGAGTATTCCCCCTTCCTACTTCTTCCCCTAGCTTTTATTGCCAAGTATGACGCCACGCAGTGTGGGAAACCCCTTTGGTCAGCTGGGGTCAGCTGTCCTGGCTATGTCCCCTTCCAATTTCTTGTGCACCCGAGCCTTCTTGTTAGTGGGGTGGGGTGAGAAGCAGAGAAGCCTTGATGCTGTGTAATTCCTGCCCAGCAACAGGTAGAACACTGGTGTTTTATCAACTGTTCTGTTCACAGATCCAAAACACAGCACCATATGAGCTGCTATGAAGAAAATTAAGTCCATCCCAGCCAAAAGCAGACTGAGTTTCCCACTGAGTTTCCTCCTAACACTGGCTCATTCATCTCCTGATACATGGCTCATAACCTCACAGATGCATTTTGGACTGCCCCCTTTCTCTAACAAACTGCAACCCCCTTCACAGTTGCCAAATGCAACAAATACTCCTGTTTAATCCAGTGTCAACATTGATTGGCTTCAATTTTGCTAAATAAGGGTTTTAGCACCTGCCTCATCTATTCTGTAACAAATGTACCACAACAGATTCATCAACAGACATCTGACTTAGGATATTTCCAGTTTACAGTTGAACTTCTAATCAACCATTTCTCAGCCTTTCAGCTTTTTGCTAATAAAGCCTGTCATCAATCTGAACTAGATATGTTAGAAAAAAACCGAGAATATAACCATTCTATGTCTGAGACTGTCTTACTGTCTGAGAGAAGGAGAATCCTTTGTCAGGATTACTGACAGTCCTTTGAACTGGCAACACACTGCACTGAAAAACAGTGAAATTGTTCACAGCTTTTACTACAATATGTTTAAATTCAGATGATCACTTTTGAGTTACTAAAATAGGTACAAATAAAAAAAACACTGTTTTTTTTTTCTTGTCTGCTCCCTTGGTCCCACCAAGCAAGCACTGAGATGACTGCCCTTATATTGGCCCTTTTCAGTTTTGTGCCAGACCAACACATGGGCTCATCCTCTCAATCCACCAGAAACTCATCATCCTCTGTGATTCTTCAGGCTCAAAAAGACTCATACCTTTAAAAAAAGAGGATGCAAAGGCCCACATGCACTAAGAATAGAAGAAACAGGATGAAATGCAGACATTGTAACCTCTCAGTATGTGTTGCCAACATGCTGCCTGGCCTACTGGCTGCTGCCTTGGGGTAACTGCATTGTCCTCTCTGCAGGACTAGTTTGGGATGCTCTTGCTTCTTCCAAGTTCCTGTTTTTATATCATATCAATGAATTAATGTCTTGAGAGATCTGCTGCTATCAAGTATAGGTGAGCAGTCTCAAGGATTGCTAAGAGCAGCACAAAGCTGATCACAAAAAGCTAATTTTGTTAGGAAAGCAGCCTGAAAAACTGCCCAGAAATCTCTTCTGCAGAACCATTCACATCACATGAATGGCTGCTATCATGGAGATAAAAGATGGGCAAACTTCTCTGACTGCTTGGTTGGCTGTTCTAGATTCTGCACTGCAGCAGCAGCAAAAAATGTATTTAAGAATGTACAAACATATTTAGCTGATAGCTCTGTACCCCACATAAACCACAGAGTTCCCATGTATTTCATTAAACTTATGTAAAGAAGCCTAACTTCAGACTTGCAGGGCAAATGGTCCCTCTTCAATTGTTTTTAGTTGTTTTAAAAGCCTTCTGTTCATGAAATACAAGATGAAAAAGACAAGAACAATTTGTTGTACCCAGAATTATCCCACTAACTAAATGTATGAAAAAGCTGTGATATACAGAGCACATTTTCCCCAGTGATAAAATAAGAATGACCTCTGTGACTTCATTTAGGTTCCACCTCTCCTGAGTTACGAGCCGCTCCTCACTTATAAGGTATATCCCATATCTCACTCAAACTCTCAGTGGACCACAAAACTCCCTTCCAGAAAAAATTATGCTTCCCTCAGCCTGTGGAGGATTACCCATGTCAGGCAAAGTTATATTATTGTTTTTAGTGCTGCCAGAAATTACTTGCAGGATGTTTCAGCTCATTACCTCAAGTTTTCATCAGCTATTTTCTAAGCACGGTAACCTTTGTGATACAGGTACTGTGTATATCTACAGTATTGATTGTGCTTCTCCTGCTACACCACATGCAATACATGTAAACAGAAGACTGTTTCACTACCAGCTAGTAAGGTAGCTGATCTTGCAGCTACAAAACACAGATAAAACCTTGAAGTAATCAGCTGAACAGTCATGGAACTAATTCCATGATATAGTGGAAGCAATTATTTGCACTTATGTGTCTTATTGGAAAATACAATCAGTGCTAAACCAATCCTGTTAGTGTTGTCAAGGACATATTTAGCTCCAAATGGTCCCCTTTTAATCAGTAACCAGTTATTAATTAATTAGGTAGTGATCATGTTGCTTTTCATACATGTGTATTATTATTGCACTAGATATTGTGCCTCTGCACAGATCGCTGCTAATGTGCTGCAAGCGCAATTGTGCTAATGTGCTCTAATGCCAGCGATTATCACAAGGACGGGGCACCTAACATTTAACCTAAAATTGCACTGAATTGTTCTCAGCTGCTTCCTTCCAGCTCCAGCCTGCTGCTGCCTGGATGGGGAGAGAGGAAATCCTGATCATGGGAGGGTCAGCAAATGGAAACCAGCAACGGCACGATCAGAGGTAGGAAAGGGAATTAAGGCTGAGTAATTTGGACGACACAGGTGAGCCTAGGCCGTGGGAGGCCGTGCCATGGCATGAGCAGAGCTGCCCTCTCCCTGCCTGCAGCCAGATTGCTGCCTGGCACCAGCAGGGAAAGAGGCAGCTCCTAAAGCATAGGAACAGGTAAGCAGAATATGCAGCAAATTGAGGGTGTGTCACAGCTCTTGCTTGTCAGATGTGCTTCAGGGAAAGATGGGGTCCCTTGTTCTGTTTTTGGTCACAGTTCTGCAAAAATCATCAATTTTAATGCTGGGCCTGAGGCTGCCCGTGGAGAGCAATGTATTTGTTAACAGCTAACACAGAAGAAATCCTCTGTCCTCCTAGTAGTAGTGATGATTAATTATGCTTACTAAATAATGTATTTTTCAGATTTTTCTTCCAGTCTGAAAGCTTCTAGCAGGACCTGATACCAGCTGTGTCAAGAGAGAAACAAATACTTGTAGAAAACAGAATTTATCTGAATTGCATTTAATAGAGGCCAGAAGCAGTGAACTAAGGATATTCACCTGAAGTAGTTCAGTCAGAGATAGCTAAACTTTTTAGTGTGCTTATTTAAATAGAGAGGCCTGAACTGGAGATTAGCTATTTATCTGCTGCATGATGGAATGAGAAACAGCTGCAACACTTTTCAGGGTAACTTTTATTTGCTATAAATAGACAGGTTCAAATTCTGCTCTGGTTTATGCCTGTGGGAATATGGAATAAAGGTATTATCCTCCCACATTGTTTTGTGGCTTCATGCCTATGTATATTGGAGAAAATTTAGTTTAGGTTTGTTCAGTTATGTACTTTAATTTCCCAACCACAAAAAGGACTTTTAATATCTGTAATGGTAGCAAGCATATGTGCAAAAAAATAAGCTCCCAGAATATAGTATGTGGCATAGGTAGCAAAACATAGCTCCCAGCTACTGTTAAAACATTTCCCCTATGCATGCCTTTGCAAGGATTTCACTTCAGGTCTGTGCTGTAACTCCAACAGTTTCCTTCCCAGACCTGAGGTTTTTGCCTGATTTTCACCAGAGGAGTCAATTCCGCCCCTCATTCTATAAAAACTGTTCCCAGATCCTCCATGGAATAATTTCTGTATTTTAAGCTTGTATTCCTGACTCTACCAAGTGCCCTCCTGTCTGTAGCTGGGAGCAGCCCTGTTCCTGCACACCAGATACCTCTGCCTAGCAGAGACTGAGCTGATCCCCCTGTCGGCATCACATGTTTTGAAAGGGAGAAGAAAAAATCAACAGCTGCTAACAACTACAGCAGGAGTGTTTAGTTTGTTTGGATCAATTTCTGTCAAAGGCAGCCTGGAAGCTTTTTTTTCTTTTTCCAGCTTGTCTTTGCAATGTTTATTTCTCTCCCGCTGCTCAGTTCAGCCTCATTGGCGTTTATCTGGTGACCTATTGTTATCAAGGGCTTCCCAACAGATCCCTTGGATTTGCACAAGTCACTCCTGGTCTGCCAGGGGGAAGCTTTGCTCAGATGTCTTCTTGATTTCAGCTCTGTTACATGGCAAGGATGTTAGTCTGTCTGTAAGGGCTATCTAGTGTGGCTTGCTTGCTTGATTTTTGATATATAAAAGAGAACACTAATTTTTATCTTTTTTTTTTCTTTTTGAGAGAGGAGGTCTTAAGATCTAAGTTCACAAATGTCCAAGAGATGCAGGCAAAGATATAAGTTTAGGCTCCTGCCTATTCACAGAGTGAAAAAATTCAAGATATCTGTATCAAAGGCTAGTAAATCTGAAAGTCATGTTACTTTTTTCTTTTTTTCCCTCCATGAATACAGAATTTAAAAGGAAAATCTCTGCACTGTAGCTTCTCAGTGTTTTCAGGATTGCTATTAATTTCTTCCCATCAGTGTTCTCCAGATTGTGGTGACGGCAGTAGCCTATTCCTCTTGTACTTTGATCCCTCTTGAAGTCAAAATATAAAATATGCAGCTGAAGGTTCTTGCCCTGGAAAGCAGAGGGCATCTCCTATCAGTAGGATTATGATGGTGACCAAAAAAACCATACATTTGAATAAAAAATAAGAAAAGGGGAAAATAATTTCTAATTTCATATGAGGGTTCATATGGCAGTGCTTTCTGGCTTTATTTTTCAGATGATTTTTTTTGGTGAATTTGAGTAAAATAGTCAATTTCTTTAGCAAATAAATAAATTTTAAGGCCTCTTGCTGTCTTCTCTAATTAGTAGCCATCACCAGGTGGAAGGGCAAATACAATCCACAGACTCTTCCAGCCATGCTGAGATACTTGCCAGTCTAAGAGCTCATGGCCATGCCCAAACCATCAGAGAGCCAGAGAGATGTGTATGAATTATGATCAGCAGGAAAGTGCTGCAGCACTGAAAGTGTATTTTTGAAGGAGTCAAGCACAGAAGGCACAAAGGTATCTTTGTGTCAACAGCTCCTGCCTGCTGTTCTGGTAGTGTCCATGTAACTCTACACAGGAAAAAGTCCTGATTGGCCTTTAGTTGAACACTGAAGGGAGAACAAGCAAAGGCAGCAAAATATGAGAGTGTTTTAATGTGCTGTCAGTCCTTGCTGGGAATAGCAAAACCCTTGGGCCGAGTTGCAAGCTCAATAATCTGTATGATCCATAGGAATCAATGTGCCAGGGCTTTTTTTTTGTTTTCTTGGGTAAGAGCTGATACCTACCTTCAGCATCTCTGAAGGTGTGTTCCAGAATGGTGACCCTCATGGGTGATCCCTCTTTTCTCCATGTGATCATTTTATGAGCTGCCATAAACATCATTATAGGACATTATTTTTATGCTACTTTCCAAGGGGTACCTGCTAACTTTTGGCTCAGATGAAGTTTTATCAGTCATGTGATATGTTTTATTTTTCATGAGAATTGCTGATACTCAGATACAAAAACTTCGGTGTGTCTCTCTATTGTATCTTGTAGTGTGGATCAGTCGGCACATCTGGCCCTCATTGCTGCCATAACCATGAGCCTTTAATAAACTTGACTGCTATTTACCAACCACTGTTCCCTAGCTTTTCTAACCTGTTTTTTTTTTGGCTGCTTCGTGTTTATGGCCACTGGCTGGGTTTGCAGGGGGTTTCTGTGTAGCTGGGTCAGGTTTAAACGAGCACTTCTACACCCCTCTTGGATACTGTTTCTCTGCAAAAACCAGGACAACCAAGGCCTAACAGTATCTTTGTGGTGCTGTTATGAGGTATTCTCCACGTGATGAGTGTACAAGGGTCATTAGACACCAGGGGTTAGAATGACTTGTGTGTATTTCAAGGAGAGTAGAAGAAAAGTGGGGTCTAATTCAGAAATAATGAGTTTGTTCTCCAATGTCCCTGGGAGAATTATCCCTTAAAAGCATAGGGCAAAGTGGATTTGGATAAGAACTAATTATCAAACAAGAAATGAAGTCAGTGTAGCTGTCTCCACCCTCCCCACCAGACCTTAGGGACGCACTTTATTCCTAGTGTTTAACCTAGTAAAGCAATGACCCACATAGGAGCAAAAGGAGTTGATTGTAATGATTTCTGTATTAATACCCAGTTCATAGAAGATGGCCTAAAAATAGGAAATGACAAGAATAGAAGAACTTAGAAATCATGGGATGCTTAGGCTATTTTTCTGAACAAACCAAACCATGTTTATTGTGTTAATTGACTGTGTTTGCTCAGGGAATTTCCACGTTTAATTTTTAAAGATGAACTGGATAAAGAGAGCAAGAAGAAACAGACCACAAGGAATTTAGACAGCAAATTAGTGTGGCTTCAGTAGCATGGGCTCATTTGGATGACATCTCACTGTAGCACTGATTTTAAGGTACCACTGTCTGAGTTCAGGTCTGACTATGGAGCTGGTATCTGCAGCATATATGATAACAAGCCGGTGAAAAAGCAGTCATGTTTAGGTGTGTTCATATGCCAGTTCAGAAGACAAATAGGAAATAGCTTGCTTGGAAGTAGACTCTGACTTGTCAATTAAAAACTAGAAAGGATGAAAAGGCAATATGAATTTGTCTAAACACAATAATATTGCAGTATTTAAGGTAGAGGAGAAAAGTTTTATGGATGCATTAATATTTTATGTGTCTTAGAATACAGTCTAAGAAGTTAATGGGTGTCATGAGACATAGACAATGCTGATTGCTTTCATGAAATAAAATGTTGTGATGAAAGGACATGGATAATTTACCCACTTTCCCAGTAATTGTGTATTTATCTCCCATTTCTATTTCTCAAAAGTTTGTAAAAATATTTTATCTTAACAAAAGTTCACAGCATGCATCATGTATGTGCAAAAAGAAAAAAAACCCACCCTTACTTAATAAATTTTGCTCCCATTAGAGATCCAAACTCACTTTTAAGATGTTAGTATAAAGAAAGCACTACATGAACAACAAAAGATTTTAGTGTCTCAAGGAACCTGAGACACTTCTCTCTGGTTGTATAAATGTCCAAACCCATGAATCACATTTTACATCCAGTATAGTAAGTTTGAAGCCTGTCCTGTCCATTACTTCTCAAGAATCCTAAGATTAAGCCCTAAATATATCCCCCCATATTGCATTTTATGACCTTTATACTATTTTGTGTGTGTGTGTAAGTACATAATCCTTTTACATTGCAGTATGCGTGAACATTTTAGCCAAGATAAAGGGACAGGAGAAATGTTGTTTTTCTCCATGATTACTACACAAATTCACTATTTAAAAGATAACACATGCAATAAAATGGACAAAGATGTTCCCTCTTCAGCAGAAGGGAGGGGTCCCTCTGCTGCATGTGGCACTGGGATTCTAAGCAGCATCATGGGGAGAATCTGAGCCACTGCCCTGCCAAGGTGCACTGGCATTTTGTGTTGTTAGCTTTCCCCTTGCATGGTGATGATCCAGGGCTGGCACAAGGACCACAAGAGGGAGGTAGTCATCGTAAAATGAATGGTAGGAGCTTGCTTCTGATACTCTGTACATAGGAGGAAAAATCTGTTTGAATAATTAAGGCTTCCTAGATGTGACTACAGATAAAAATAGATAAAGAACATGGTTTTGGCATGACTCTAACACTCCAGCTCAAACAGAAAAGGCTTTGCATGGAAGTCGACCAAAGAAAAATTCACTCCGGGCGCTTGTATTACAGCTCCATTTAGTGGAGCAGAACGATCATGGCTTGTATTTAGTAGGTAATAATGAAGCATCATAAACAAAGTCAGGATGCAAGTCCAAGATTAAGCGGGAGCTTTAATGAGGTCCAGCTTGCCGGGAGCTTTTTGAAGTGTCCCTAGCTCACTTACAAAGCCAGAAAACAACAAAGGCAACTCTGACAGCTGAGAGAGTGTCTGGTTTAGAAGAAGGTTTTATGTGTGGATGACACCAGACTGGGATTCAGCTTTCATGTACTAACTAGCTCTGCTGGTTGCTGGAGCCCTAATCACTCTGCACAAACTGTCTCACCCTAATGGGTCACACAAATAATAATTCTTCACAAATCAGATCCACACCATCAGCTTCACGGATAGACAAGGCTGGTTTATTGTGGTTAAATAGCACAAGTCAGCAGAGTCCATGCTGTGTCTCACTAGCCATGTTTAATAAGCAATCTAGAATCTAAAGGGAAGAAATTAAATACTGTTTCTGTGGATACATGGATGGTATGAAGTATTTTCAACTACTAAAGAGCTAAAACAGCAGCCAGCAGCCAAGCTAGATGGTTAAATCAGATTTATTCTACTCTACATGCACTGTAATCACCATGGACTCTGCATAGTCTTTATAAAGGAAAATTAGATTTTTTTTTTCCTTTTTTTTTTCAGAGGAAGAAGAGTTTTGAATTGCTTATAAACTTAAATTACACAAGTATATGTAACACTTCAGAAAAATGTCTTTCAGCCTTATGGATTTTTTTTTGTGAAGGTATTACAATTATTTTTTTCACTTCTGTAAATGAAGATTGGCCATTCATTAACTAATTACCACAACTACTATAGTTCTAAGTATTACTAATTAGGTGAGTGGTACATTTAGAATTTAACTTCACCATTAGAGGAGTTTTGTTTAGCATACCTAATGCTGTGAAAGCCCTGAGGATACTTTATATCACATAGAACTTAAACACAAGTGTAGGGGAATCTTTTGGAGATTGAAGTTATCTATGGTTGAGAGTTACACAGTACAGCAACTGAGGAGCAAGGGAGAGAGCCATGGAGTGTGGAGATGGATACACCAATTCAGACACTTTGTGCAGCAGAAAGCTGCAGAATTACTGATGCAAAGTAATGCTATTTTGCAGTGCTGGCTGGTTTTCATGTGCAAACCTCTTGGTGTGTCTACTTATATGTACTGATACTATGAGAACAAGTCAGCAGAGTCCTTTCTACCCTAGTAATATCTTTTCTGTAATTCCTTGTAGGTAGTCCTTTTGCATCTCACTCTGATCTTGCATGGTTTATATATATTAAACTACAGTAATTTCTTCATCTGAGACTCAAGCTGTAATCTCTCTGGGGCAATAATTATCTTTTATGTTGGACTTGTATGAAGGGTGAGGAGGTGGTCCTGGTTCCTCAACTGTGAGCCTAAAAGTGAACACAATTTAATTAGCAGCCAGGATAATAATAACAGTATCCAGTAAACTAATGCTGTGCCTCTAAATTGGTTCTTTTGCCATTGTTTTGCTTAAGAAACTGTAATCCTATAAATTTCTTGATTGCCTGTAGCTCTGATTATAAAAGCAACTTTCCCCACCTACAGAGTCAGAAATAGATGGTTGAAAATCAAACATTATTTGTATTGCAGAGGCATCTCTCTGATCCCCACCATTACTCTTTCTTGCATCCCACTGTCAGGATCTACACACACACACCTATCAGCTGTTTCTCTTTGTGTGGGAGGAAACAGAGCAGGTTATAAAACAATGTACCTGCTCAGATGACCAGACAAAGCTCTTCACAGAAACATGCTGGAACAGCTTCTCAAAGCTCAATGCCTGCTCTGTGTGCTGCTGCTCTGCACACTGGAGTCAAATATATCACTGCCAACCTCAGCCCTGGCTTAAATGCAACACAGGCGAGAGGCCATGACTGCAAGGAAGTTGGCAAATGAGGACAGTGAGAGAAATAAAGTTAAAGAGGCTGAAACAACTGACATTGCATGAAAATGAACCAGTTCTGCAATGCAGAGAAACAGGTTTCTGGAGAGATGTGGATGAGAGGTGTGGGGTATGGGGCTTCCCCTCACATGGTGGTTGTTCTTCCCATGATGATGCCACCTTCTCACCAAGATGACGCTGAAGTTAACTGGCAGGAATCCTTGACCTTCTTCATGTAAAGAATCATTGCAATGTGGTATTGAGGTTGCTTTAGCCTGCAAATTAAGCTTTTGGCAAATACGGGATTTACCTGGATCCCAAAGGTTAGCTGTATTTGCCAAAGAGAGAAACCCTGCTTCTTTTTGATGATACACACACAAAACACAATGAGGTTTGATTTAAATAAATAGAAAACTACTGCTCTGGAGGCTCTGGATGTGAACCAGCAACAGCAGCGTTAAGCCATTTCAAAGCAGAGTGAATGCAATTTTCACACCTATTCTTTTCTAATTTAGGCCCATTTGAAATCCAAACACCCCTCTCTTGCTAATTTGTTATGGCAGTATTAATCAATGGTTTTGCTCTACAGCAGTAAGAATACTGTTTAGACTAAGACAGATGAGAAGGAGTACAAGATTAGAAAACAATTGTAAGTTGGTCAGATGCAGTTGGGGGCCACCTTGATCTCTTGAAATGAAAATATTGCACTTGGAAAGCCTGGGAGCATGTGGATGAATTCTTACCAGTGCAGACTCATTAGGACTGATTAGGTCAGCATTCTCTGATGTTGCCTCCTCTTTTGGAATGTAAGAACATGAGCTTCTAAAGTGGGAAGAAACAATTGACAGGCTTCAATAAACGCTGCTAATTGAAGAAATTGCATATTATTTGATGGACAATATGAGTTCAGAACAAGAATGCTAGGAAACGAGAATTATTTAGTGACTTATACAAGGTTCAGTATGAGTCATAATTTCCATTCTCCTGATACACTTTATCTCTGCCGTGAGTTTAGCAGATCTCCAGGCTCCTATCTTGGCTACTCTGATCAACATTGTGTGCCCAATCTCCTACCATCAAGAATATTTATCTTGCACTTCAGTGCAAGATAAAACAATACATAGATCAAATGTACAACATTTGATCTATGTTGAAATGTACAAATGATCTATGCAACAATGCATAGATCAAACATCTGGTTTGAGGAAGGACTGGCAGATTGACAGATAATTCTTGTGACCATTTCAGCTGGTTCTGGGATTATCTCAGCTACCTTCTCTTCATCCTATACATGGGCAAGAGCACAGGTCTCCCAGTCACCATTGTACCTCTAGAAGTGGTCCACTCACAGAAGTGGACTGATGCACTGCTTTTGGCCATAAAGAAGGGATAATCTCAATTATCTTGTCTTTAAATTATTAATTTTTTTGTTCTAGTGTAAATTGTAATATGGTTCTGTTTACCTTTTGTGTTTAATTTTGCAGTTAGCCCAAACACATTGTTCAGCAATTACAGGAAAGTCAGAGGCACAGTCATGTTCTTTTAAGAAAGCACTGGTATTGTAAAGTGCTCAGAATTTCATGGTGTATTTTCAGCATTAGCTGGTGAGAGGTAGGAGAGGCAGTTGAAGAAGAAAGCTGGATTGCAGGTGACCCAGGGAGTTTATCTATTTCTGGCTTTGCTATTCTTGTAGTTCTTTTTTTCACCTGATTCAGAAGAGATCAAGGTGACAGGATTTTACATTCATGTTCTGCACTTCCTGGTGGTTCAGGAAGTTTACAGACAGCAGTCTTAGGACAGACCAGAGGATACAGAATATAGAGTCATAGAATCATTAAGGTTGGAAAACACTTCCAAGGTCAAGTCTGGCCTTTGACTGAATACCACTACGCCAACTAAACCACTTTACTAAGTGCCACATCCAATCGTTTCCTGAACACTTCCAGGGTTGGAGACTCCACCATCTCCCTGAGCAGTCCATACCAATGCTTAACCACCCTTTCAGTGAAGAAATTCTTCCTGATGTCCAACCTGAACTTCTCTGGCACAGCTTGAGACCATGTTCTCTTGTCCTGTCTCTGGCTGCCTGGGAGAAGAGGCCGACCCCCCCACCTGGCTACACCCTCCTTTAGGTAGTTCCTCTTATGGCATAGGTAATTCCTCTTTCAACATTTTACATTGAATTTCCCTCAGTCAGCAGAAAAGTATCTGTCAGTCTGAGGGCACACCTGAGGTCCAGGCTGAAGGCCACCAGGTCCACTGAGAGCCCCTGATAAGCAAGGCAGAAATGTCACTGGCTTGGAGGCCCAGCTCATAAGGACATCTGATGTCTTTTGACACTTCCTTGGACACTGTGAAATCAAAAAGTTCAGGATAACTGGACTACTGGCATTACATTATTTTTAGTTATTTCCTGTTTCCAGTCAAGCTGTAACCACAAAAAGCCAAATTGTGGTCTCCTAACACCATTTATAGCAGCAAGGGGAACAGAAGAGACACCCAAAGTTGGAATACTCTTTGTAAAGGACAGAGATAAACACACTCCTGGATTCTACAAAATACTCAAAATATAGGTGACAGTCTTCCAGCTGATCTTGTTTGTCTGTCCCCATTACCAATGAGTTAGCTCTTTGATATTCTAACAAATACAATGAAGCACATGAAAGAGTGAATGATTGGATAGGACAATTGCTGCTTCTTATTCTGTGAAGAAATCAATCCCTCCTAACATTACAAATTCTACCCCTAAGCTATTTGGGTTTCAGGGTACTGTTTTGCTTTTAAACACCTACAGACATAAAAGAAGACTACTAAGTAGGAACAGTTTGGGAAACATGGCTTGAAATGTGTCTTTGAAAATGTGGCTCACAGCAGATCAGGGAGACAAGAAGGAGCTGCAATGATGCTTGGAGCAGCTGGCTCTGACAACAGCTCAATGAGAACGGCACTCTCCCCAATGTGATTACACCACCTCGACTAACCACACACTGGCTGGGCTGACTGAAGCAGTGAGCAAAAGCAGTCACTTGATGAGGTACTGCACAACACAGTGAGAACAAGAAAAGATGCTTCTGGATTTAATGCTTAAGCTGAAGTCAGTAGAAATACATCTGTTGGTTTCTGTGGAATTTGAATTATGACTTAGGTGAGTAACACAAACTCAGGTTTTGTGTCACAGCTGCCGTATCTGTTGATGAGAGCAGCTAGTAAGGAGGTCAGCAGAAATCAGTGTTAAAGCTTATCTTTCAATTAATGTGCTGAATGCTGGCATTAAAAGGAATCTTTTAGTTGGACAATACATAACCACTTAAAAAATACTGACAGAGAAAGTTCAGTGACACCTTTTCACTGACATTTGTACTTCCAGAACAGTGAGGAGATGAAGATAAGGAGGGCAGCAGTCTACAGAAAGGAGAAAAGGCCGTAAAAAAGGGAACATACACTGGAGAACATGTCACTTAATAAACAGTTGGAGACTGAAGTAAAATGTGATATTCAGGTAGAAGGTGAGCATGAAACCAAGAAACCAGGGAATATGTCAGAGAGCTCAGGAACTGAGGCAATGATTCTTGTGGTGCAGTTTCAGAACATGACAAACCTGAGGATGATAAAAACATGGTATTTACCTGCTGACACACCCAGAAAATTTCACTGGGGGCAGCAAAGCAGCCAGCAGAATGGGACTACTTATAACCAGAATTAATTTGGGTAGGAAACACTAGAGGTATCTCGTTTAAAACTAAGTGTACTTCAAAGGAGCACTGGAAAGATGAAACTGCCAGGTTGGTTAAAGGTTTCCAAAATGCCTGCAAAGCACTCTGTAAAGATCACTGCCATTATTGAACTATGTTATTATCCTACTGGTTCATGGAGTTTGCAAACTGGAATTAAAAGAAAGGTGGAGGATTATGGTGTATTTTAGAATTTCTCACATTCATCATGTTTCCTTTATGGAAACATAGAAAGGAAACTTCTGGGTCACCAAATATAATTCCTGGGTCCTGCAGGCAATCATGTTACCTAAAGGATTAATCTCCTATCAAATTCCTTGAACATATAATGACTGTCTTTACTAATGTTAATGAGAATTGCTACTCATAATTTGCATTTACACACTACTTAAGGATCTTGAAGTGTTCTTTCATATAATATGCTCATTTTTATTACAGGTATATTGAATTTAAATGATTTGCCTAGGGTCTCACAGCAAGCCAACAGCAGAATGACTCTTAGTGCTCCTAGTGCTTTGCATTAAATCCTAGACATTAACAGCTCCCTTCATATAGGCAGCTTTGTAGCTGTAGATCACCTCCTGGTGCTGGTGAATCAAACCTTTTCTGATAGTGCAAACAAATCAATAAATTACTTGAACCCATGTAATGCTTCCCAGTGCCTGCAAATCCTGGCTTTCTTTGAACTTAGAAAATTGACACAAGTCTGAGCAGCGCTAAGATAGCCTTTGGCCTATGACCAACTATGAAATTTTGATGTGCTAAGTGTGCACTTCAGTTCTGTATTTTCTGTATGAATACAGCAATAAACTCTACATTTGTTCCAGGAAAACTTCAGAGCTTTCAGCATCTGTTGTACTGCTGGAGGCATATGGGAAAACAAAAAACCCCAAACCCTTAAATCAAACCAACCAAACAAATAAAATCACCCCCAATAGTAAGCCTATAATACACAAAACCCCTCAACTTTTCCAGTGGCAGAATTTCTCTGACACAGGCACATTCCTTATCATTGCTGTATCCTCTGAATGGCACGGTCCTGATCAAAAATTAACTCTAAAAGGAGGAGATAGAGCATCCCTTTATTTATGGGCTCCTCTCTGTAAAGAAAGATGAGTACCATCTGAGAACAATCTGAGTTTTCTGCCCGTGTCACTGTTATCACTGTCACTAGCAAATTGAAAAGTTGGTATTTCCCCTTACATTTTGCCCTCTCCTCTATGCCTCCTATGGACTGGGCTGCAAATTGTACCCAGTGATTACAGGATACCATTTCCAAGCTTTTGCCTGTGGCATCAAGCTCTTTCTATGAGAAAAGAGTTCTTTTGTGGTATGGCACTTGCTGTAACGTCAGAGGAACCGTCTGGTAGACAAACAACAGCTACAGCAATGCCAATTCCACTCACTGAGAGAGTTCCTCCAACGTGGTGGCAGCTACCCAGGAGCTCTCACCTGTGGTAAGTGGTGACATTTACTCCTGCTGGGAATGTGGCTGGGCAGCCGAATGTTAAAGAGGGCCTGCAAGGCCGCCTGCGCTGCTTGACCCTTGGCCAGCTTCTTGCTGCGTCCTGAGCCTTCAAACGTTCTCCCGTCCACTCGCACGGCCATCACAAAGCTCTTGATGTGCTGCTTCTCCACCGTCTCCGAGAGGCAGACGTAGCGCAGGCCCGAGCGCAGCTCGTTGAGCAGCACCACCGGGTTCTTCTCACTCTCTGCTTTGGCCGCCCTGTGCTTGCCTTGCTTAGCGTGGCCCATGAGGTCCAGCGTGTGGCACAGCAAGCGCCCGTGGCGGTACGCGGTGGAAAGCAGCTCGTTGTTAACGGGCTTGTACACCGAGAAGTCCTTGCTGTGTGTGGATGGTTCAAACTCCTTGAACAGAGTGTCTGGGAAGTCTGCCTGATCGGAGGTGAAGTCTGTGGATGGGCTGATGCAGTTTCCCATGGCGAGGTGAGCTTGGCAGGCGTTGGGGAACTGAACGAATGACTTCAGAGCCAACTCTGCGGCACGCATTTTGGCTTTCTTTTTTGTGGGGCCTGTGCCTTCAAATGTAAGTCCATTTAC
The DNA here is from genome assembly GCA_013398175.1 of Climacteris rufus. NCBI lineage: Eukaryota > Metazoa > Chordata > Aves > Passeriformes > Climacteridae > Climacteris > Climacteris rufus. The sequence continues at coordinate 269,252 of VZRZ01002082.1, read as the reverse complement.
TTCCACAGCGACAGCAAATACTGGAGCATGCACTGGACCTGTCTGGGAAACCATTTTATATTGTAATCCTGGTTTAAGTTCGTGTAGCTGAACCAAAGCATTCTTTGGTGTCACTGACCACGAAACTTTCTTCCAGATAAGCTGGAGTTTGCAGAAATGGCTGTTATTGCCTTCCTCTAAGGGTCTTTTTCTCTTACTGCTAGGTGTTCCCCCTCTTGCCCTCTCAGTAGAGGCTATTGGATGATCTTCCAGGTTGCCAATGTTTCGATTTTCCTTTACTTCTGCACTGCTGGTACCTGTCAGTATAGAAAGAAAACAACTCACATTACAATTGTCATCATAGTAGCTGACATTATGCCTAGGGCTGTCAGAATTGCTGAAAAAGAAAAAAAAACACTATAGAAATAATTGCTCATCCCTTTTTAGGAGTTTTCCTCAAATATCTGTATAATGGTTGGTTTATTATTTATAGAACAGATTTTTTTCCATGTTTACTTGTCCCTAAAGGTCTGCTTCTTTAGTCATTAGCTTTCTGTTTTAAAAAAAGATTACATAATTCAAAAATGAAGCATAACGGATGCTGTGTGACTTAAAGGAACTGCTTCGTAATTACTAATAAAAAGTGAATAGTTAGCAAAATTCCCTTAGGAATGACAATTGTTCTATAATCCATGTGGGTGAATGCTTATTAACACATTATTAGATATCAGAAATGATTCACAAACAGAAAAATGCGCCAGTGTATTGAATAATCTATTTGCAATGAATACATTGACCATCTCTGCTCACACTGTAGTCTCTTTTGTTGTTAACACTATGAATCCAGACTAGGAAATGATCTGACAGACCTTCCTAGCATTTGAAACAGTAATTTGGTGTGGACTCAGATCCCAGTTTAGTAAGTAAATGCCCTTCCGTCAAATTCAATTGCAGATACTCTTAGTTTCTGCATCAGCAACAACTAATATTGCAAAAATTGTAGATAAATCCAAATGAGTCCAGGAAAATCCAGAGCATCATGATGGAAGCAATTACTGATGTAAAAGATGATCAGTGTCAAAGAAAAGCAATGGGAGAGAGTGACAGCCAGGAGTGCCAGAAAGGCAATGAACTGACAGTGGGGAGCTGTGGAGGGGGCACTCGGTTGTTGAACCAATGAATCTCCATTGCTCTGGACCAGGCTTGTGCAATGTCTGTGCTGCAAAGCAGTGCTCTGTGCCACAGCAGAGGCATGACTCAGAAAGGAGATTCATCTCACTGATGTCCTGAGTGAGACACAAGATGTGCTGCTGTCTAAATAATCATCCTATAAAATTTCTGTCATTTCTGATGAATTTGTTTAAATGTATTGCAGCTCTTTTGCATCCTCCAGTCTTCCTGTGCCTTCCTTGGGGCAGAGACAAGCAGAGGAAGTCAACAGGAGTGCAACCAACCTACAAGGCAACCCATCCCAGGAGCAATGCATCTGATCCCTTTCCAAGCAGAACACTGTGTGGTTGCCTGCTTTACTCCAAATAGCACTGGGCAGGGAGCCTTTCCAATGTTTTGGATTGTTGTCAGACACAAGCATGCCACCTGCACAGACTACTTCAGTCCCATGCACAAGGACCTTCTCCGTGGTCCTTAGAAGACAGAGAATGGTCCTCCCACTTTCTGTGGGGCCATGGCCATGTTTGGTTTCCTCTCTACCCTGATATACAAGTTGCCTTCAAGGATGTAAAGGTTGAACTGCTGGCTAAGCTTCGAGAAACTTCTGCTGGAGTGCTCTGTCTCTGCTGCAGCCCAGTATCAGGCTGGGCTGACAGATGCACAGGAGCCTGCAGAGGATTATGAGGAACCAACCATCATGATTAGAAACCTCCTTTATATCCTGACATGTTGCACTTGTATTAAACATCAAAAGACTTTTTCCCATCAGAGCACTAAGTCTGCACTCATGCAAGTTGTTCCACAGAAAGAAAGTCACTGCTTAGACATGAGCAATAAACATGGCTCAAATGCCATATGTGGGGGGTTGTTTGCAGAACAGTCTTTAGGCTCCCTGTGCTGAAAACCCTTCAGTACACACTGAGCTTCCAGCCTGGGTCTGTGTCTCCCAAAGTTACTTGCAGAGGTATCTTCTGCAGTGCTTTGCTAAGGCAGAATGAGAACTGACAAATCAAGGTCTTAGTGACCAGTTAATTTTTAGTTTCTGAAGCTAAGGGGACAGAATGAAGACAGGTGAGAAAGGAACGCAAAAGACATACATAATAGAAAAAGAAAAGTTTCGTCCTATGGTATTCAACTGTATAAAATATGCCATCTTTAAACCAGCCTCTCTGGAAATAGGGCATTTAAAAGATCATGATAACTAAGGCACAAGAATAATGTGGTGTTTGCTCATTGAGTTCACAACTCTATTTATAGAGACACTGATCTGAGGGGAAAGAATATGTTTAACTCCCTCTATCCAGCTTGGCAGTGGCTCTGGCCATTTTCCATCATGACCCTTTCTTGTGCTTCCATCTACTCAGATGATGTCACTTTAGTTTCGTGTATTTTTTAAAGTAAAGGCAAAATATTTTGATGCAGACATATTTTTTAGCAAGAAACAGGTTTGGTTCTGTATTTCACACCTCCTCTCTCATCTTTACCTAATAGGTTTTTACAGACCCAATTATGGTACATAATGATACTGTAGTCAGGAAGCATGAAAAGAAAGATAGCTTCACACAATATTCAGCTTTGAAAAGAATTTGTATTGATTATGCACCACTGAATAGGAAAACTCAAGAGGTTATTTGTGTTTATAATTCATATTGTCTTATTCCATCTGGTTTTTCTTTCATAGTCAGAGAACTGCAGATTTGTGAAAATGAATGTGTGACCTTAACATCTTACCTTAGCCATCCTCAATAAAAACAGTGGTTATCTAAAAAACTGGCAACATAAAATAAACATTACCTGTTTGTCTTATATTGTGTCTATGAAATTGTTTTGTCCATGTTTTGACCAACAGAGAGTTTGTCTTTATGTAGCGAAAAAAATGTAGAGATGCAAGTGTAAAACTTCCAGAGATCAGGCACAAAGGATATGTGGACAAAGTTAAGCACACACAATGGTGACATGCCTGTATTTAGGCTGTGTTTTTGCCTTGTCACAGTGAAGAAAATCTGTGCAAGTATCCTTGCAGCCAACTAGATTTTAGAGCACCTGGTCCTGAAACACCAAGAAACAGTTCAGTTCTTCCCAGACCTCAGTGGGAGCTGCAGCAGCCAAAAGTCATCATGGCATGTAAATCAGAGGCAGCCTAAATTCAGTGAGTGACTCAGAAAGTCTGGGAGCCTGATGGACTTGTGTGATACCTGGCAGCTGCCAGGAAATGTGAAATTGCTTTATACTTTCAGGTATCTTTGAAATAGGAAGTCTTTGAAATGTGTCTTTTATGAGACCTCTGTGTAGCAGACATAAGATTACCTCTCTAATGGTGGCACATGTACTTCTATTGTGAAAATCAGACAAAGCAGGCAAATGACACCAAACTACACAAGATAAATACTGTAAGCAGCTGTAATAGAACAATCACAAGCAATTTTAAAAATGAAGAGCACTAAAAGGAAAGGGGTAAGTCAGAGGATGCACACAGGGAAAATGCAAAACTGTGGATCATTTTCTGTCTTTTTATTTCTCATAATGCCTTTGTTCTTGAGTTTCCCAAATACATTATTTACATTTGAAGAAGAAAAGAAAGATAATAAATTATGGTTCTCCCATGATGAAAGGTTGGAGAATATTAACACTGTAAGGTGATGGAGTTAAAAAAACACAGGAGAAAGAAAAATATCATGGTTTTCTGGCAATAGTTTCTGATTCATTGTGTAAGATTTCTAAAGAAGTTCCATAGTTTTGCACTGTAATATCTCCACAGGTAACTTTATTCACAGATTTTTGCAGTTTCACAAGCAAAAGGAGACATTGTGATCTTGTATTTGCTTCAGTAATTGAATGGGAGAGAGGAAAGCAGTTAGTGAAATATATTTATTTATGCACTATTCCTCAGTCTTCTGCCTGCTCTTTCATGTTTTGCTCCTTTTGATCATTATGCACAGTAGAGTTAACCTAGAGAGTTTGCATCATCAAGAGCATTTCAGAACCATAATGCATCACTAATAATGACACTGACTATGTCTCTGGGTCTTAAGGGCTCTGAAGAGCTAACCATCCGATACTCCACGCTACATTTGAAGAGATAATATTGTTCCTGTTGAAGGTTATTCTGCTGCCAAGCCAACTTCTAGGGAGGATGGGAAAGGAAGGGTGGTTGGTAGGTGGCATCTTCATTTTCGCTGGCATCTTTATTATTGAATTACAAGGGTCACTACTTATTGAAAAGCTGTGATATTGAAAGACATAACTTTCAGTCTCTGTGTTATGGCCTATTCCTGATTTAACTGATAGCTCTGACACAGGCAGTTACTGTCTTTAGAAATGTTTGATAAACACTGGATTGTTTATGTAGAGTACATTTTTGCTGTTCATCTATATCACATCGACTGCAGATGTTAGAAGGATTGACTTTTGTAATTCCTGGAATACTTGAAAGTGAAAAATCTTAAATCAGGAGCAATAGGTATGAACTCAGGAGCCAGAGCCCTTGCACCTTTGTCCAAGGTCAGCTACTACTTTAACTGCAATGAAGGGCAGTCTTCTCTTGCAAGCAAGATGGCCTTTTCACACACTTATTGATTCCACAACAGAGAATTGGGAACTCTTCTGCTGCGATTTTTAGGTTGATATTCTTGATTTAGGAATAATAAACTTGAAGCTAACCACAGAAATCACTCTTTCCTCTCTTACATGAAAACACATATATGTATTTTTAAACTTTCATGTGAAAAGTCTGAGTAAGCCAGACTGTGTTGTTGTTGAACCCTCCCTGGCAGCTCACAGGGTCCAGACTGTCAGAACCAGTGTAATCAGATTTTACTGGTGTGTAACACCACACTGTGGAGAGAAGCATTAGCAGTGCAAAAAAGTACAGGACTTTCTTTAAAGTGAAGATGGAAAATACATGAAAACTGATTGATTGCCATTGCCTTTAACTATTCCACGATGGACATACTCTACTTTGCCCACCTAACCATCTGAAGGAACTGTGATTTCCATGTATGTCTAGTATGGATCTTACCAATGAGGGAAATTATTCAAATGATCTAATGACCTGACTTACATGACACTTAAATGATCTCTCCAAGTCAGCAAAGAACTGCATGCAGCAGAAAACGTGAGCAGCCTGTGGCAGAAATGGACTTAAGGCCATGCCTTCCTGAATCAGAACCAGAACATTTTAGGCATGGAGAAATCTAAATGATGGCAATAGACAGAGTTTTCAAAGCAAAAACAAGGGAATTGTTTTGGTAAGGTATTGCTTGGAGCTCTGCCTGCTGGAAGGGAATATTAACTGTTTTCTTAGAGGTAGGATTACTGGTGTATCTCACACTGTGGAAACAAAAGCTCTGGGGCCTCCTGCTATCTGAAGATGAATTTGACCACCATGCTCATAATTGCACATGCTTCAATACATTGAATCTGGAGCTGGAATGTGTGGCACAAGACAGCTGCAGTGGTTGAAATCAGTGCTTTGGGGACCATCACCATCAGCTTCCTCTGCAGACCCCAGGGAGGTGTGTGCTGCACTGAGCCTGTGCCTATGGCAGCACTCCATAATGAGTTCCCCAGGAATTACATGCTCCTACTAGGGGTACAAGTTAGATGTAAAAGTATCTGTGTCTGCTGACAATCTGCCTTGATCCCATGGCATAGTGTGGATGGCATGGTTAGAGATCAGAGACAGGCATAGGTTTGTAACATCATGAAAGGCAGGCAGGTAGGCAGTGAACAGGGAATGATTATTCACTGTTTCATGCAATCCCAGCACTAAAGACAGCAGGCTTGAAGCAATAAAAGGGTGCACTTTTTGACAAACTCTAAATCACTCCCTCTTCCTGGATGTTGTTGAGATCAGACATATCAGTGGGCTTTGGAGAGGACTAGACAGTTCTGTTGATGTCTAAGAAATATGATGATTCAGATGCAAACTATAGCAGATTAAATTTCTGCTAGGTGCTAGAAAGATCTACCAAGGGGAGGATCCCCATTTAAATGTCCTTTTTCTCAAAGCATCACTCACAAATGCTGAAGACAGCGTACAGAGCTAGACTTCCTGTTTCTAATCCTCTGTGACATTTATTAGGTACAGCTGACTTCTGGGGATAAATGGGGTGGTCCTTTCCTTGCATGTTCAAAATTAGGTCTTCATTGGAGACTGGTGATTACCCAAAATTCCATTCCATGATTACTTCACTCAAAATTCCATTCCAAAGGTTCATAGTGTCTTTAATAGGTTTTTCTAGTATAAGTTTAACGATCATAAACCACAAAAATCGTGTCTGTATGCTAATAATCACCTGTTGAAAATGGAGATGTAGTTAGCCTGCATGGCTCCCTTTGTAAGGAAGGCCCAAGGGAATGTGAAACAGGATTTGTATCCATTTCAGCCAGTGGAACTCTGCCCATTGATCAGCACAGTCCAGGAAGCAGTGCTCTCACAGGATGCTCAGTGAGCAGGAAGCTACAGGGATAAGCAACCTACTTCTCTACCTTTCCAGTATTCTCCTGGGCTCCTGTTAAATTGTTAACACAGAACAAGGTTTTTCCGCTTGTTCAGAGCAAATCACTGAAGCTCTTTAAAATGCTGAATTGCTCCAGAGGTACATATGTGCTATAGGCTTTAGTGGGATTTATACCACTATACTAGAAGTGAACACTGAAATATGGATGATTTAAATTTTTAAATTTTTTTTAATTTTTTTTTTTTTTTTTTAGTTTAAGGATTCTAATAGTAACACCTAACGTGTTCTATGTACCAAGAAATAAATAGCTGCCTTTTCACTAGAGCATATGTTTAACCAAAGGGAGGACCGGGTAGAATGACCCTGAAAACAATGACATTTGCTACTTCTTTCAGAAAACATGGCTTACCCTGTCCATGTGAGCTATTTTACAGCCCACGCAGAATCGAAGCTGTCTTGGTGTTACAGTAGCAATGAGAAAATGGTGTTTTAGTGTTTGGCTTGTACAAACTCTTACATTACCTAAAAATAACTAAGTAGCACATTTGGGAACTATTACACAGGAGGTGCCCGCACAAGCTCATCGTGTGCATAATATGTTTCCTGTGTGTGTGTATACTTCTCATATGTCTTCCTGAAAATGTAGCCTTCCTGGGAGCAATTTTGAGGGATTTTCAGTTTTTTTTTGCCTTTGCTAAGATCTGTAATAGCCTGCCTGTCACTGTGCAGCAGAACAGTGTGGTGTCCATGTGATGCTCAGCAGCAGAAAATAGCAGGCTGTGCTTCTTCACTCCTCCAGCAGCTCTTCCCCTTGGTGATGCACCATGACCAAACTAAGGCAGTTCAGCAACAAGGAGGGAAAAATACCCAATTCCTCCTACTAACTGGCTCTAATAGGGCAACATGTCAGCAAGTGTCTGGCTGGAAAAGCAACCCATCTGGTAGTTGATACTAAAACATTGCTCATTTGGTTCAGAAAGCTTCACTCCCTTTTTTTTTTTTTTTTGGTTAAAGATTCAACTGTGTTCCAATAAGCAGGGCTGGATAACACACAGTAATTGCTTCTGAGTGACAAATGGGAGGGCTTACTGAGGGTTATTAGTTCCTAAATGCTGACTCTCACACTTGGTGTTTGGAAGACTTCTCAACTCTTTCAAGCCCAGCCCAAGCCCTTTCCTCCAGGTCTACAGTCATGGGATCAGGCAGTTGGTTGAGGTGTAAGGGCCCAAGCAAATATTCATTAGCCAAGAGTGGCTAATTTTTAGGTTACAACTGATTTGTTTAAGTCTGGTTAATCAATTTCAATTCTCAGTTTGATTTAGTTTCCTTCCTTCCTTCCTTCCTTCCTTCCTCTCGCACCGTGTCCACTCCCGGCCCGGCCCGCCCTGGCTGTGCCGCTGAGCGCCCGTGGGCCCGCGGGGCGGATCGGGCTGTGCAGCATCCCCGGGTGCTCTCCCGGGCGGGGGGTGTTGGCTGTGGGGCGCTGGGTGCCGCGTGGGCAGATCCCGGCACGCTCCGGCAGGGCAAGACCCGGCACGCAGCACCCGGCTCGNCCCACCCCTTTTTTTTTTCTTCCTTCTATTTTTATTCTCCAGGTCATATTGCAAAAGTGTAAAGAAAACAGTTTAAGTAGATATCTCAATCCTGTAGTCTTTTGCAAAAGTCCTTGTAACTGAGGAAATAAAAGCAGGGGGAACACAGTCTATTACCGGGATGTTCGTTATTACGGCTTATCCCGGCTTATCAGCCGAAGACGCAGAAATAATTAGAGCCGGAGTCCGAATGNAAAAATGGGCAACAACAGTCCACAAAACATCCTGGCTTTTAGGGACTGTGAGAAAAGCAAGTGAGCAAAATAAGGTAACATAAACAGGAAAGGAAAAGCACGTCCACAGCCCTGTAAACCTGAGTGCAAACATCTACTCTTTGTAAGTTTTTCCTTTGTGTTTGTGACACAGTGTTTCAGATCCCCCTTGCCAGGGTCTGCACAGAGAAGCTTGAGAAGGTGAGCTGAGATTAACCCTTCCTTTGCTGGAGACTGGAGAACATTTGCACTCAGCATCGTGGAATTTTGCATGTTCTTGGGCATACGGTCTGACTCTTGGGGATGGAGGAGTTGGACATGATGATCCTTGTGCATCCCTTCCAACTCAACATATTCTCTGATTCTGTGATTTTACACGAGGACAGGGGTTATGGACTGCCAATAGCTGCAAATCCATATCCTTTCCAGAATTGCTCCTCTACTGCAGAGATTTTATTTTTGAACTCTATTATTCATCTATAGAGAAAAAAGACTGCTTACTTAAATTGTCTTCATCCTCCATGGTGGTTGGGCCAGGACTCAGGTACTTGAAGGGTGCTATGAAGGTTGACAGTATGCTTAGTTTTTCTAGAAGAAAACAGAAGAAAAGATACATATAAAATCAGTACTCAGTGCATTCACATCTACTTCAGACCTTTCCTCAGGTCAAAACATTTTGGTAAGTCTGTCCCCCTTTCTTGTGTGTTTCCTGACATTGATCTCTTCTCTGTGGTGACCAGTTACAGGACCTAAGGGAATGACCTGAATTTGTGTCAGAGGTTTAGGTTGGATATTAGAAAAAGGTTCTTCACCCATAGGGTGTCTGGGCACTGGAACAGGCTCCCCAGGGCAGTGGTCACAGCACCAAGCCTGACAGAGCAGAAGAAGTGTTTGGACAATGCTATCGGGCGCAGGGTGTGACTCCTGGGGAAGGTCCTGTGCAAGGCCAGGAGCTGGACTCGATGAACCCTGTGGCTCCCTTTCACCTCGTCTGATTTTGTGATTCTGTGGCTCTATAGTCCCACCAAACTTTACTGAACTTCAATGCATTTACTACAGCTGGCACACGCAAATGCCAAACACACCGTCCTCCTGGTTTCTGCCCCCACATAGTGTTCCTTGGCTGTGCAAGCACTGCTCTGCCCAAGCACTGCAGAGGCGGGGAAGCTTGAACTGGTCCAGCTGGGAACATGAAAGACAGCCAACCCTGGTAGAAGGGACTTGAGAGCTTCTCTAATGGATAAGACCACCTCTTCACTTGTTTCCTCTCCCTGATGGCAGCTGAACCAGAAGTCTTAGAGAAAACTCAAGGGTGGATGGCACAAAAGACTACAATGGCTTCTAATTCTACCAATTGTTGATATGATTTTTGGAAAACCCTTATGGTATGCCCAGGAAGTTATTGTTCAGACAATAAGAACACTACTTGAAATCCCTCTTGTGCAGATTCATGTTAAGTGCAGTTGCTTTTAACTGCAGTTTCTGTTTATCCTGCAGATAGTGGACGGCAGAGACATTAACTTCCACTGCCATGATCAGATCTGCATTAGATGCCAGGGCAGATTCTGCAGAATGAGAACTGATACTGATTTATACTAGGTCAATATTTGGCTGAGGATTTATCTATAGGGAAAGACTGAAGTTAACATAAACACTAGAAACAGATATATATTTAAGTGTTTTATTTCTTTTGATAACTAGTTTATTTAGCTGGACATTTAGTTTGTTTAGGCTGAATTCCCCTGACAAACTATGGGGACTTTATTGAGGACCAACATTAACTTGACAGAAGAAACAGAAACGAACCTTACACAGGTGATCCACAGCTTTGAAGAACTTCATTGCTTTCCTAAGGTACTTCTCTGCTTAGAAAGCCTCAGCTATGACTGAGGAAATAGATGGCTGAAGATCACCTATTTCCTCAGGTGGAAATGCTCTGCATCTTGCACATTGTGAACAATGCTGGCCTCTCCTCCCATGGCAAAAGGATCAAAACCAGACCAAGAATGTATTTAAGTGACACCAGAAAAAAAAATTTCCATGGGAAATTTCTTAATCAATGAGAAAATATTTATCTGAATTTCCTTAAATTACCTGTGTGCTAAACTACCACTGGTCTAGGAGGTATCCCAGCTGAAAAGCTCTTAAACTTTTTCAAAAGCACATCTGTTAGCTTTTTGGCCTGGTTCTTCCTACATTTGCAAGCAATCCTTGCTCTTGTTAAAGACTGTTATCAGAACCCATCAAAAATTACTGCATATGTTTGCCCTTAGCTGGGTAACATTACAGCCCAACTCTATTACAGGAATTCACAGTAAAACCTGAGTGCTCTTTGTTAAGTAAATACAATAAGTAGAATAAAAGATTGCCTGAAGAAAACTTTTTCTGTCCAGAAACCTTTCAGCCCAGACTAATATATGATTAGAGCACAAATTAGCCTCCTTCAATTGCAATTTCATTAAGGGATTGCAGTGATGTCAGGATCCAATAGAATGAAGCTATTTATGAATGCTATAGCCAAAAGATTTTCCTCAGTGAATCCTTTGACACTTTTTGCTAAGGCATTGTTCACTGAGAAATATGGTGTCTCTGTACGATGTCTCACTGCATGTGAGACTGTTGGGTTTTGATCACAATAAAGGCTGGAGTTCACTCCTGACTTTCTCAACTGGTTTCTTTGATAGAAGTGAAAAGAACGTAGGCTTTTGGTACCTAATCCAAAGGCTGCATTTGGTAAGGGAAACGGTTCAGATGATAGACATGGGATCTGGGCAGCCCTTGGCTGTAGTACCAGCAATGACTGTTGTGTCTGGATACTGAGATGCTGAAGTGTGTGTACTCCACTTGTGCCTGACTGCTGACAGCTGTCAGACTGTCAGGACTAACCCTCAAGACACTGATATCACACACAAACTTAAGTCTTCTTTGCTGAGAAAATATTCTTACTTCTCATAGAGAGTTAACCCATTAACCAAGCAATGAGGAAGTGCTTTCTTGCTGCAGTGGCTAATGCTTACTCCTGCCACCAAGCAAAACCCAAATCCATTTAGTTTTATAATATAATATTGTAAGGTAAAGGAATATTTCATGATTTAGCTTTGTGCAATTGATAGGTGAAATTTAAAATGTGGATTTAAAATTTATCAATTTCATTTTCATTCTGTCTAAAGGGACCCTTTTACCATCTTAAGTTTTTCTTAGTACTGGTTTTCACCTGTCCCCAAAGACCTTGCTGGTGACTTCACTTTGTGTGTCAGAGAAACAGGATGTAAAATTTGCTGCATGCTTAGAGTAGCAATGGATGGGTTTGTGTCAACCAAACTCAGGCAGGTGCTGGTAACAGGATATACTTCTATCAATACTGATGATGAAGACTATAATTCAACATTTCAATCCATTGGTTAAGCAAGGGAAGATTTAGTGTGTGTCTGGAAGGGGGAGGAGGGCAGGGTTTTGAGTAAGCTATGTAGAAAGAGAAAAGCTCTAGTACACACACTGCATAGATGAATTATTGAGCCTATGGAGGAGCAGAAGGTAAATTACAGGAAAATTAAATGTAGGTATTTGCAGGGAAATAATCTGGTTAAGTTTAGAACTATTGGTATGATTGTGCACTTCCATCTTTTGCACATTATTGCCTGTTGCTGTACAGACCACAGGGCACTACTTCAGCTTTACTACCAATGATGAAATTCAGTGTTAATTGTCAAGATTAGGAAAGTTGTGTATTCACACTTTATGGTCCCTGTTTTTGTTAATGTCCATCACAATTAGCCTTGTTTCCAGCAGTTTGATGAAATCTTACAAATAAGAATAAAAAACAAGGTCTGATTTGAAAAAATCATAGAGACAAATACCACCAAAGCCTCATTGTCTCACTTTCTTTTCTTTCCATGACTTTTCTTTTTTTTTTTTTTTTTTTCCAAAAAGAAGCAATGACAGGTTGCCCAAAATTAGAGCAGCTATTTTTACTTTATAATCGTAAATGTTCTCTGTATTTCTCTGAGGAAGTTATTTTTCAAGGCTCGGAGAGAGGGTTTAAGCGAAAAAAAAAAAGACATTTCAAAAACACTTTTCTGCAGAAATGCAGAATATATAACCCTATGTTTATGAGAAGCAATACATGAAGCTATTATTGCTGGCATTACAGTTGTACCAAAAGCCTCTGATGCCATGAGGAAGAGATTTCATGAGGGCCTACATGGACACAAAGAAAGCTTTATTTACAATGGAAATTGAAAGACAAAGAGCAGGTATAGTGGAATTTATTTCTAGCCACCCTGGAACACTAGCGCAAGATGATAGCATCATATTTTGTAGTGCATTCACTATAAAAACAGACTTCTAAGTGGAAATCTGCTCCAGTACTCTAAGCACAAAAATCACCATTTCTTCTGATGAGAAGCCTGTTATGGGAAGAAACCTCACTCTTCTGTTTTGGGATGGAAAAGGATTTTGGTTAACTCTTCTAAGGATATATGTTCCAGCAACAGCAAATAGTTAAAATATAATCATGAAGACTGTTTCTACAGTAGCCATAGAAATAATTTTAACAAATAAAAAAAATATGGACCAAGATATAATTTTGCATGAAATACAGCAAATGGTTTAGTACAATTGATTCAGCAAAGCCTGGTATATAAGGCAGCCAAGTTTCCACTAAAACCCGCTCTTTTTGTGAAGTTGCTCTTGCCCTGGGGATGCTGTCAGAAGTCTGGTCACAGGTCCCGTAAATACACTTTTATTGTGAAGACAAGAATGCACATACACAGCTATAAACACCTTTGTGCCCTTCATACCTATCAGTATTTGAAGGGCACCAGACAATACTGCTTGATCATCAACTCTACGGAAGTTCTTTCACTCTCAATCACCAGAATAAAAGCAACGGGAACAGCAGGATCTCAACACTTTAAAAAATCAGCCCTTATACATGTTGGACAAATTGTTTAGCTTTAAGAAGAGCAGACTGAGTGGGGTCATAACAGCAGCCTGCAAGCACACAAAAAGCTGCTGCATGGAAGAAAGGAGCAAACTGTATTCCATGTGCATTAACACAACTAGAAGTAATGGACTGAAATTGCACCAAGAAAAATTCACTTTAGACATTAAAAAACCCTTCCAGCAGTAAGGACAGTGCAGTGGCTGGAATAGCTTGTCTGGTAGGAAGGTACTGAAGGGCTGTAGGGAGATAGTGGGCATCTGCAGGGGAATGCACTTGTCCTTGGGCCCATCCCTTATACTCTTCTATCCCTATAGACCCCAGTAGAAAAACTAGCCCTCACTATGAGATCCTGCAGCAGGTTCTAGCTCAAACTTGGAAAAGCAAATAGTAATTGCCAATATGAGCTATCTCTGAGCAGAAGTTTGTGGCATGCTCTTTTGCTTGGCAGCTAATGAGCACTATTAGTAATTGTTTTTTAAAAATGCAACTTCCAAACACAAGAAGGATTAGACAGATGGATACCAGTGGTTTGCCAGATCAGCGTTAACAATGTTTTACTGAATTAGTTTCATTCTCATATTCAAATTGATTACCATAAGCTACTTGTCAGAGGTTTTTTCAACAGTATTTTAAAAATACAATGCAGACATTATAAACCAGTCCTAAGTAATTCATTTGGTTTGTGTGGAGTATGAAATCACTCAGGAAGGGACAAATATGATGAAATAGTGTAAACTCAGTTGCAGAACCCCTTGAAAAAAATCTTATTTTTTGTTTATTTAAAGCAGTATTTGCAGCTACTTGAATAGTTACATTTTTACAGTTGTGTTTAGCTTTGATTTATTTGGAAAGGGAGGGGGGATACAGGGAGAAAGAGAGTCTGCACATCAGGAGATGATTCTTTATCTTTCTTCTCGTATGTTAGTCGGTTCAGGCTGGGGCAGACAGTGACTGACAGGATGAAGAGATTCTTTACGCAAAAGAAAAACAGGGCAAATTTATGGGGAAAATAACAATGTCTTTAAACCACAGCACTTACTGAGAGGCTCACAGCCTTCTAAACTATGGCTTGTACAGCCACCATGCTGCATCATTGAGTTTAATCAGCCAGTTTTTAGATAGGGATTTACTTGCATGGTGTCAGAATCAGCCCTTACAGCTGAGTTTGAGAACCAGCTGTTGAATCATGAGTTTCTGAGTGTGCAGGGCTTAGCAGTTGGCCCAAGTGCTTTTTGCTTCACAGGCAAGTAGGAAGGCTCTGTGTGATGTTCTTTTATGAACACACTGACAAAGCTGTGCTGGGGTGCCTATGAATTACCACCATGGTTCCAGTGGGGCTGGGAGGACAATCTTTGTCCATGCCCTCTAGCCATGTTTAAGTTGGAAGTGTGGCTGCCCTAAACCCCTCCAGAGGGCTGATGTTTCTGTAGACACAGCAGCAGCTTTGGCACAGCTGTGTGCCTGCTGCAGGAGCTCCAGTTTGGTGCCTTCCATGTGACAGGGTCAAACCTGCATATATTTGCAAGGGGCTATTGACACATGCCCATTCCTCCTTGGTTTGTGTTTTGTTCTCTCAGTCCTTCACTGTGAGGCCTTATAGTGGCCCTTTGCTGGCATCATGGACCCTTGAGAGCCATCAGTCAATGCAATTGGAACAGCACACCTGGCTGAGCAGCCCAAGGGGTGAAAAAAAGCCTGTGGACTGGAGAATATGAAAGGGTTAAAACATGTGGGAGTGTTCCTGTCTGCAGCTGTGCTGCTTGACACCCCTCAGGTGGACAATTACTAAAGGACTGCTTTTTATAATTGGTTTTCAATCCAAGGCATTTGCAGTGATATCCCACCCTGGCCCATGTGGGAACAGTAAGGAAAGCTTTCCTTGAAGGCAGCAGAGAAAAATGAAGAGAGGAAAACCTTGTGGTTGAATATGATTTTTGACTGGAACATTTTTTTAAAAGCAGGGACAAAAGGGAATATTCAGATTAAAGCATTTAGGTTTCTAAAAGAAAAACAAGTTGTTCAGCATTACTGTTTTTGTTCTCTGTTTCAGCAAGGACCTGAAATGAAGACATAAAATAGCACAGCACATTGTTTTTAATCAGATAACTAAAAGGAAGACAAAAACAGGGAACATTTGGACAGTCAGCATTTCAGGTGAAGGTTTTTAGCTGCACCAAGCAGGTTGTGCCTTGAGTTAGATGTCAGAGGTGTGAACCTGGAGCCATAAAATCTTCCTCTGAAACAGGGCAGCAAGCTGTTCAGTACGATTCAGTGCTCAGGCAAAAGCACCTGCTTCTGTGCCTTGCCTGTAAGTTGAATGTGGCCTGCCAAGTGCAAGGGTCTTCTGTAAATAGATCTACTTGCTGCATTTACAATTTTTTTAGTTCTTGGAGCAGAGAATATCTTTCTGCTCTGCTCTTGTTCAGTGCTTAGCAAAATGGGATCTGTATCCAAGACAGGAGCTCTGAAATGCAATTATATTAAGTAGCAATAACAGTTTATGGTATTATGAGACTGCAGAGAACATGGAATGTGAAATATCAGTTAGCTCAGGGGCCTGGCAGCTGGACTAATCCTCTATGCATCCTGTCCCAGCTGTTTGCTGACCCAGAACTGCTACCCTTGGAAAGCTTTTGGGGAAGCTGTGTGAAATGTTTTACCAGTGCCAATCCAAAACCTAACAGGCAGTGACAGATCCATGCCCTGTGCTCTGGCCCCTCTGCATCCCACCAGTGCCTCCACACATGGCTGCACTCATCTACTCTGAGGCCAAAGTAACTTCTGGTTTATCACTTAGGAAGCAGAAAGGACCAGGAAAACAAACATGCATGTGATTTCTGTGGATTCATTCAATATGGTCTGAGATACATAGGGATATGTTTCACTGATCACATCGTGCATTGGGACACTATTTCTTTCTACAGTGGCATGTCCTGCAGCTCTCTTCTCCTGCAGTTCTGGAATGGAGATAGCAGGGTTTAGCTGCAGATTCATCTCGTGAATGTAAAGAGGTGCTTGCATAGGCAAATCTCAGGGGCTGTACTTCAGTGCTCTGTAACAGCCCACTCCAAGCTCCTTCACCATGAAAGACCATTTACAGAATGAAACATGTTGTGAAATATTAGTTTCTTATTACTTCCAGTAAAGAGCAAAGTAAGTAAAAACACAAAGCAGTTGATGGATTTTTAATAAGAAAGGCAATGTGTATGTATTTTGTTCCCTCTTAGATTCCTTGGAAATCAATTTGAAATCTAGTTCAGCCTAGGAAAATTAGATCTAAAACTATTTAATTTTGTTGCAAGAGTGTTTCTCTCTCCTGATGCCTTGCTTGAGGACACACAGAGATAAAAACTCTTGAGTTATTATCAGTTTATGTGCATCTGTCTGCCAGTGGAGTGTACTATATTATGTATTTCTAAGTGATCTGGTTCTGGCTTGGAGAGGCAGTTTAAAAACCGTATCTTAGCAAGCTTCTTATGCTATTTGAACATTCCTTTTGAAAATATTTTTATTTTGCATTCTATAAACTGACAGGCTTTTATTTACTCTTTTTTTTATCCCCATCTTTTGGGATGTCATCACTTTAGAAAGCAGGAGAAGCACAGAGAAAACAATAGCATAAAAACCCCCAGTTCTCAGAGATGCAATGAAGACCATAAAAATAGCCAGTGGATTTATCAAGCATACAATAAATCAGGAGGATTAACTATGGCTATTTGATTGTATGCCAAACTATTATCAAACAGAGCAAAAGTCTTTCATCACATGGGTAACTAGTTTGGCCTGTATTAAGGTGAATAGGCTGGTTTCTCATTAGCCTGTGTCTACACACAAGCATGCTCTACTTAAGAAGACTTTGCTCAGCTGGGACAGAAAACTGTATGAAAATTCTTGATTTGGGTTAAGAGGTTTGCCTATCACTAATTTAAACGTGGTAACTAAATTATGATTATGTGAAACACGGATGGTCTAAGCCAGAGTACCACAGTTAGAAAAGGTATTTAAACAGATGCCTGGAGCCAATGGAGCTGAGGGCTGGGGAGCAAAGCAGCTGCCTTTGCAGGCAGTATTACAGACTATGGCTAAAGACTGTCCAGGCAGAAGGACATGGAGGATGCAGAGCTTTGTGATGAACTCCCTGATTTTGAAAAGTTTTGCCACCTTCTGAAACCAGCAGTCCACACAGGTACATAAATTCTAAGGTGGGGCTGAGCTGTTAAAGCCAAATTTCAGTCTTCCAAACTCTGTCTCCAAGTTCAGCCATCACCTATTGGAAGAAAGGCTGAACAACCCTAGGAGGGACTGATCTCATTGGCATGATCATGTACAAACAATACCTGCTGAAGTAAGTGCAAGGTGCCTATTGATTTTACCTGGGACCTGGACTAGTGATTTCAGCTAAAAAACTAACTTGTACGTGTCCAAAGTTAGGAGACATAATTTCTATCCTACCTTTCAAGGAAATCTTGACCTGTGTTCTTGTGGGTATTACCACCACCTGTGGCTGGATTACAAGGTGAGAGGGAGATGTGCTGCTTCCCTGAGCAATGCAGCCCCAGCAAGAAGGCTCTGCTGTTGACATGTTTTCTTGAGGCTTTCAGTCCTTGATCTGCACATAGCTTAGGGTAATGAACTGAATGGTGTGTGACTGAAAGAGGGATCAAAACTCTTTTGTGCTCACAGAGCTCCCATTGAAGGCACTCAGAGAACAGCAAACACCAGGAGTTACTACATGGGGAAACTGTAAGAAGATATTTGTGTAGGTGTAATATGGATGAACAGCTAAGTATTTATTTTATATTTTGTAAGATGATAGTTTCACTGTAGAGGGGGTCATCTAACATGAGCATAATGATATGCTTCATCTCAACACAAGCAGTTCTTTTAAGGTTTCACTTGCTGATCTGCAGTAATGCCCACAGATGCAGATGCAGATAGAGCTGTCCACCTCCTTTCCTTAACTGACTATGGGATTGAAGTGAAACAGCCCCAGCCAAGTGCAGACACTGCCTGCCAGCATGCCTCTGTGAGCTGTAACCCCCTTCTTCCCAGAATGAATACCTGCTTAAACATTAGGAAATGAATGGTCTGCACCAGAAAGCTCCAGTTGGCAATTAGTGGTGAAAGGTTTTTTAAAATCTCTTCTCTGTTCATCTGCTGTAAGCAGCCAGGTATGACCTCTCCCTCTTGTACTTCCAAAATAATAAGGCATATTTAACCTGATTCCTGCCCTGATTTACCACTGGTAGCACGAGGCAGTCTTGTGTTAAGTAATCCATCTGTGGGCAGAAAATTAAAGGCACTACCATTACAATGTAGGATGGTATAAGCAGGCCGAAATTTTCAGGGTTTTCTCAGACAAGATGCTACTGAGAGAAGTCAGGTCTGCTAATTGAGCCAGTTATTTAAGTATTTAGGCACTTAAATTCTCATGTGATCCATTGGGAGCTGAGACTGCTATAAGAAGTTAGGGGCTGTCCTGAGTCTGTCCTAGGTGTTGCTGGTATCACAGTGCCTTTGGCTACAAAGCAACTGCTCCAGTTTCACCTCTTAAGGCATGAGCCTTCAAGATTTATTAAACTTTCCATCACAGCTAGTAGAGAGTCTTAAAGTCTCAGGTTCATCACTGCTACTTTGTTAGTATTTTCTTTTTACCTTTTCAGACTTTATTCAATGCCACCACAAATGGCTTCTAATCTTTTCCTCAATTAAGAGCGATGACAAAGGAAAAGTTTTCTAAGCTTTACAAAGAAGGCCAAGTTTTCAGACTGATGCAAAAGGAACTTGACACCTCACTCCCATCAACAATAATAATGGGGGTTATGCATCTAACTCTTTCTGCATTGTGCTGATGTTGTACCCTTGAATGTTAGTACAGTCCAATAATTCTCCAAAGATGAGGCAGCTTATTTTCTCTGCCATTGCTGCTTTGCTGGCATTTTTACGGCATTCCCAGCAGTACTACCTGTCAGAGTTAGTACTTCCAAGGATGGCATTGCTTTGGGGTGATTGTGGATTGATGTAATTAAAGAGAAGGCAGTCTACTGCTTGCCTGTGGGTATTTTATTTTAAGTGTTTCACTGCACAGCTACGATTGATGACTTAAATGATAAAGTTGGGCTGCTCTGTATGGGTAACAGTGATTTGAACCATGAATTCAGGGATGTGAGTCCTCTATGAGAGAAGTGCTGCAGAAACAGAGCTTTCTAGGAAAACTGTAACCTCCTCATGAGACATTTAACAAAGGAAGGTGTCCCTCCTGATGGCAGGGTGCTTGGAACAAGATGATCTGTAAGATCCCTTCCAACTCAAACCATTATATGAATAACACCACCGAAAAGTTGCAGAAACTTGCCACAGGAAGGGACAGCTAGGGACGAGTAAGATTATTATTTGGGAATAATTTGGAGAAGAAAATATAATATTACATCATTGAATAAATCCCCTGAGCACAGCGGTTGTTGTCTTAAGTGGGATTATCTGATTAAATCTGCACCTGCTTTCATACATATCCGCATCTGGAGCAGTCACAGACTTTCTTTAATAGTCAGGGAAGACTTAGTCAATATACCCTACGACATTAAAGTGCATTAATTCATCCTAAGGAAGTATGTGTTAGTCCTGCTCTGTAACTTGAACATGTTAAAAGCCACGTGAATCATCAGACATATTATTATCTCAGTGTTTACCCGCTAATAAAATGATGAAGTGTTAAAATCCAACAGGAAGGTTGCTCTTTAACATTGCAGACAGAGTTTGCTAAGGATAGTCTGGGAACATAAACCAGCTCCTTGTACAGAAAGAAGAGGAATTTTTTCTTCTCTTCCCTGCTATAATGTCCATAAACTCCAATTACATTTATAACTTTGCATTAAATTAAATGTTATTTTACACAAGCACTTAAAAAGTCTACTAAATATCCAATAACAGTTTTCTTTATTCCCTTGTTAGCAGCTGCCATGGCAGCAGGACTCGCACAAGAATGAAAGTGATTTAGTGCATTGATTTGCAGCTGGCACGACCCTCTGTTCTCAAACAGAACTGATTAGCTTAGCAGGAAAGTGCCATTTACTTTTTATCGTGTTTCTTTTCTGCTCATCTCCCTTCTGTGGCTGCCAAGAGGAACAGAAGAGCTGTAACCTCCTGAGCAGGTTGCTTACTTTCTTCAACTCCAACTTCTGTAATTCTGAGGACTAATCTGTCTGGATAGTGCTGTAGCATCAATATAGATGCCAGGGTTACTGCTTTGGTGTACTCAAAAGAGGTCCCAGGGAGCTCTTTCAGGCTGTTTCTACACAAAATTAACCCTGACTACGAGAATCCCCTATGTGTCCAAAAGTGCTATCTAAACAGTAATTTTAGATTTCTTTTCACCATCTACTAGTAAAGCTAAGAGGATAGTAAGGCAAAATGTCTAGCTGGGAAGGTTTCTCTTGAGTATTTCACTTTTGCTTCATAAACTGCCCATAGGTCTCGTCTTCTAATACATAACTTTTGGAGGACTGTGTACACACATCTGCTCCTCTGATCTTCCATGTATTAAAACTGTTGGGGAAACTCTTGATTCGTCAGTTAAAAGTAAAGATTTTCTGCAGTGCAAAATGACCAGCAGCTGCAATAAAACCAGTCAGAGTCAATGACTTAGCAATTATTTTCCCTTGAAGATTAGATCATGACAAAAGTTCAGTTTGCTTTGGATAAGACTCCATCATTTCATGGGTCAGATCCTCAGCTGGAGTGAGTGCCTGTGGCATTACTGAACTCCATAAACATACATGGAGTCATGCCAGCTGAAGTCACACTGGAATAACACTGTTTCAAACCAGTTAAGGTTCTGATCCCATAAACTTGTCATGACTATTCAGTCTCATTAGTCCTTTCCAGTTCTCTTCTCAAACTGGTTAAAAATTCAATGATGACAAAACTTCTTAGGGATGTTAGATATTTCCAAATCTGTTTCTACTAAGAAATAATAAGGAAAAAAAAAAAAAACAAAAGGAAAGGGTGGGAGGCTGAAAACTATGGTTCAGAGTCAATTCTGGAAACAAAGAT
Organism: Climacteris rufus; assembly: GCA_013398175.1. NCBI lineage: Eukaryota > Metazoa > Chordata > Aves > Passeriformes > Climacteridae > Climacteris > Climacteris rufus. The sequence goes on along the minus strand of VZRZ01002082.1, from coordinate 247,840 downwards.
TAAAAGATGAAGAGGAGAAAGAGAATTTCCTTCCTACTTTCTAGCTGAAATTCACTCAACAATATTAATCCTTTTGGACTCTTTACAGTTAGTAGAGATGAAGAGGCTAATCTCTGTCTCCAGCACTGGAGGCTCCATTAGTTCTACTAAATAGCTGGTGCAGCACCAGAGAAAGAAGTACATACGCATTTACCTCCCTTCTCCTTTGATCTCAGCAAGAGATTATAAAATAGCTCCCATATTCTGTTCTTTCATTTTAAAATGGAAAGCAGTCTGTAACTTTCTTCCCTCTGGCACAGGAAATCCTGGTGAGAAGAGGGGCCCTTTACTAGAAAATGTATAGCTCACACTTTTCAAATGTATCTAACTCCATTAGTCATGTGAATTCAGTATCTTTTATTCCCTCGTATGAGCTGTCTTTCCTCCTTCCACAACAACAAAGAAAATCCTCTTTTCTGGTAAAGCAGCAGTTATTTGAACTTCACTGATTCAAAAGACTGAAGTATCTGCCATAGCTAATGAACTCCTGGCAAACTAGGGGTGTGCTGAGAGGGCAACATGGCCGCAGCCCTCTCCTAAACCACCAGAAAATAAAAGCTATGTCTTTGCAGGACTTAAAGTACTGCAGATATGGGTATAGTCACTGTCAGCATAACCTTACTCTTTTGGTGCTATATACCATTTGTTCTGCCACTGGTGGCAAACTTTAATAATAATGAGTTGCATTTTAGGATAAAATGACTCATGCCTTAAACTCCATTGATTGCAAAGGGATGTGTGCCTGGCTCAGATAGAGAAGTAAACATTTGGTCAGATAAAACCAACGTCATAGGTCTGGTCATCCACAGCTCTCTCACACTTGCATCTGTGAAATGTCCTCCTTGGCAAGCTTCTGGTTTTTCTTCCTGTGAAAACTCAGGCACAAGGTGACAGAAGAAGGGAAAATAATGGCACCACAGTGTAGACACAACATGGTGTCAGAATGTGGCTGAGGCTCATATCTGCAGTTGGAGGCACAGGGTTGTGGCCTCCAAAATGGATCCTGTAACTCTGCATCAGAGCCTTAAAGAATTAGGTTTGGAGAGCATCAAGCATCAGATAAGTCAAAAAGGGACACACAGGTGGCAGTCTTCTTAGTGTGTTTTTCATGAAAGTAGTCAGTAATAAACACTAAAGATTAGAGTGTCTCCAAAATCCATCCCCCTTCAGGGGTCCGCAAACTTGCTTGTGGTCACTGGGAGGGACCCCTTCTGTTTGGGAATTTTTCCTGAGGACTGATGTCCAAGCCTGTCTTTCAAACTGGGGGGAAATGGGAGCAGGAATCATGTCTTTAAACATGGGGTAGCTGGAGCTGACAGTGAGGGTAGATCCTTGTGCCCAGGGTGATACAGTTACTGCATTTATCCAGAGCAGGGCTGTGTCGGGGCTGGAGACTGGCACTCCTGGGGCTGGAACTGACAGCCCTGGAAAGGCTGGAGGCAGGGTGGGGAGCCCATCAGCGCTCTCAGGGACCACACAGTCAGCACACTGTTAATACAGTCTGGCTACCTGCATGTGCAGTCCCATTTGTATGTATATTTTAATGCTCTTCTATATAGGTTTTAACCTCTAAATTAGACTAGTGAGTTTTCAATGCAGGAAAAAAAATAACAGATCTTTAACAGTCATCCTGCTCTTCCCTGCTGCCACTGGAATGCACTAATCCACCCAAAGTATCAGTCAGAACAGGGCTTAGCTCATGCTGCCATGGGGCTCGTCTGAGCAAACCCTGGTGGGCCAGCCTGCAGCCTCATGTCCTGCAGGTGGATGGCTCTTTGTTATGGTGCTAGACACAAATGCTAGGTCAGTGTAGCAAAACAACACTTATAACCTCAGTCTTCACTATGAGAAATAGGCTGTGCTCTGATTTGTTCAGTTTTGTAGTGTTGTTCAAATGTGGAATCCAGGACAGCAGGATATATTTGGAGTTATGGGGGTCACATCTGTAGTGCCATGGCTAAAGACCAAGACATTGCAACCATATATATTAACTTTTCCAAGGCATTTGATTGTTCAGGACCATTCAGAATGTCCAGGAGCATTTGTGCTAAGAAGATTGAAGCACTTTGGCCTTGGCTGAGTTTCAGCAGATAGATTTGATTCATATTTGTTAACAAAAGAGACCAAGCTAGCGAGAGGGAGAAAGAAAAGGTGACAATTTGTCTCCAGAAGTAGCCACACAGTAAATCTCCAGTGAAGACTTTTATGGGAAAAAGCCCATTTCCACTATTCTGCTTCCAGACCTTATACATGGTTATCAAGATAAAGGTAATTATCTAATGCTGGTCATTTAAATACAAACAATGCAATCGTTGGTTTCTTTGGCCCTGAGTGAAAAAACTTCAGAGTGCAATGTGACCTCTGTCACTTCCACAAATGACTTACCAGCAAGAAATGAATATTTTCAATTAAAAAAGAAATGAGGAAAAACAAATCCATATCATCCCCCTCCCCAAAGGGACAACGGGATCATAAAGTCATGCTCCATACGGCCCTTGACACTCTAAGGTGGTTTAGGCAGCAGATTGAGGTCTGTGTCATTGATATGTGAAGTGCTCAAGATCTGTCTGGCTCATGCCTACTGCTGAGAGAGTGATTTGTATCTAATTTGTTCAGTAGTTTTCCTGTTTGTATCAGACTTTGATTTTTCCAAATATACTTGTCAGTAGAATTTGCTCAAATGTACTTTGCAAACATATTTCAGCCTATGCAAACTATTTGTTTTGACTGTTCACTACTCACGCTGTGTAACCAGACACCTAAGGCAAACTGCAGTTTTCCACTGCTTTTGCAGATGACTGATCCCTGAAGTGCCCTGAATTCCTTTGCAAATCTCTACTGTAATCTGTCTCAAATCACCCAATAAGGTTACCAAAAGCTGTTTTTCAGTCACATAACAAGTGTCACTATCTGTTGTCTCTTAACAGATACGCTTAGTGTCCTGACAGAAATGAAAACAGTGATGAAGTGATTTGCACACACACAAAATAAGTTGAAAAAGGAACATTTTCATTATTCTTTTTAACCCAGATATATTTAAAATGTAAAACTTACTCTTAATAAACTTAGTCTTAATAAACCAATAACAAATGCAAATGCTAGCTTGAAGAATTCTTTATTGAAAATAAGTACAAGAAAATTTCTAACATAGATGCATATTAGATCTTTGCTTGGTATATCACTAATCAGGCTGCTGAAGAGACCTGAGGGTCTGGACTGCACAACTACATCCACAGTTTGAATCCAGTGGGTAAGTTATAGCAATATCCCATATTTTTTATCCTGCAAAATGAGATGTGATTGTTTGTCCTGATGAATGGCAGTGGACATACTTTTCTAGAGAATAAAACCAGAGAGCCCCACAAGACTAGATCATAACCTCTAGACTGCCCCAGGGTCTCTCATCTGGTCAGCCTAATGCTTAGCACAGTAATGGCTAAGGTTAGATGAGATGAACCCTGCTCTGGCTGGTTTGACTTGTAACAACTCCAAGTGCCAGGCTGATAAAAGCCTGGTGTGTTAGTACAGAAGGGACACTGGGTTTGTCTGCAGACATAACAAGTGTGTTGTTTCCATGGTTAGTTAGCATGGATTTAAGGAATGGATTGCAGAAGAAATCTGACTGCTAATGGCATGTCTGTGGGCAAAGGTGCCACAGCATTCGGAGTGCAAGAGAACAGGGCTCCCAATTGTGCATCACTCACCACAGCCCCATGATGTCAACTGAAGTGCCAGGCACCTCTTTGGGCCATGTTAATTTCTGACAACTGGGTCAGAAACATATGTTATGGATCAGAGTATTTTGCTTTTTTTAATGGCCAGGCTGGGGTCACACCCAAAGGCTTCCACCCTTTTGCAAATGTCAAAATCTGACACAGACTGGGCATAACCCAAAACACCTTGTTACGACTCCTTGTGGGAACATCATTACATGTGGCAGAATTCAAAGAAAATAAAGATATCTGACCTAAAATAGTCAGCATGTACTTTTAAGCATAGAGGAAGGTCATTCCTCTGTTGTTTTGAGGACTCTGCTGACAGAGGCTTTTCTGTATCATTCTAATTTCAATGGTTCTATCTATAGCTCTTTGTGTAGATTTGTCCTTTCAATGTACACTGTTGTCAATGAAAAGATACTGTAAACTGGTTTCAAGGTGTGACTCAGAAAAAACTGGCAAAAGATGCTCTGAATTTTTCAAAGCCATGTTGCATATCTTCAGTTTGAATGGATATGCATGCAATCCTCTACGGTTTGGCAAATCTCATCCATAAGCTGCTTCCCACCTTCAAAACAGAGCCAAGGTCATCCAAAAAGATTCTAGCACATGACAACAATGATTCCATCTTGGATTCCTGTTATGGCTGATGTCTATGAGAGAGTGTATATATACATCAGCTTTGCATACATACACACATACATTTACAGGAACCTTTGTGGTTTCCAAACACAGGCTCCAAGTTTGTCAATCAGAGCTTCCAAACACCTAAACACATACAGGAGCCACCTACACCTCAGAGTTCTTGGCATCCAGCTAAGACACTCATGACTGAAACAGGGTTCCCCCTGCCCAAGGGAAAATATTCATATAAGGCTTGGAAGACTCACAGGTTTTAAAACCATTATGATGAGGCTTGTAGAAAAGAAATCAGGACTTTACAGAGATCTGGAGGGAGGCAGATCTAGATGAATAGTGGCTTTATAAGGAGCAGCACGGAATATATGTTTAGAGAGAAATCCCATTTTGATTTAAGAGGGACAACTATCCCAGATATTGCCTATAAGCCCATCAGAAGAATAGGATTTCCTGGCTCACATGGATGACTTTCTTTTTGAAGGTCTGTTCTACACTATTATTGAAAGAGCAAAAATTATCATAGCCTCTCCTAAAACAATTTACAGCCAGGAAAAGGAAGACTTCCTTCAGTTCTTCCCTATTTCTTATATGCTGCTCTGTTTTGACAGGCTGCTCAGGGGGACAGTGGGGATTTACTGTTTGCTCTGTGGTACAGAAAAAAAGCATTAAAATAAAAAATCCTCATGTAAATAATTGCATCAATTTTGCAATCAACCAGAAAACAAACAAACAAAATCCAATGAGGCCAACACTGAATGTAGTAATCTTGCCAATGCTCTGTATAATTAAAACAATTTCACCTTGAAATCTGGCTTTTATTATAATATGGAGCACCTCCAGGCTTTAGTGTTTTAGTTTGTTTTTAGGCACCTAGGTGGAGCAGAGGTTTGTACATCAAATATTTTCTAGTCTTTTTGCTTCTGACCCATTTATCAATTATTTTGTGCAGTCTATTTGTTGCGTATTAGTTGTCTCTTGTTTCTGTTGCGGCACCTGTATGACTTAGGAAACACCTCAGTGCATCTCACTTGGCAGCAAAATTCATCACAAAGTCATTGATATCAATGTCCTAGCAAAACCCAAGTAAATCCCAAATCTGTGTTTGTATTCAATGCACACAGCATTGAAGAGATTTGCTGCTGTTGTCCTCTAGGCAGTGATAGAACAAAATTTTAAAAACAGTTCTCAATCTCAACACTAGCATTTCAGATTTCCCACCTTCATATAGGGGCTCAGTTTACAGAAGTCTAACAATTTCCTGAAAAAATGCTGATATTTTTCTGGAAATCTATTTACATAAACTAAAAGGGAAGCACCAAAACTTACATGCAAACTCCTCATCTTTGCCCTTAACTTTAACATGGATCTCAACTTCAAACTTGAGGAAAATACAGATCTTATTTTAAATTTTAGACCTTACATCTGTGTAATTCAGACTTCTTAGTCAAAATCTAGTCTGGTTCTAGTACCAGTCTGATTCCTCACTTAAATTTAAGTTTTGTCACTTGGGCCTAGTTGCCTTCCTTCTTCTAATATAAAGCAGTTTCAGCTAGAAAGATTTGTACTTCAAATGCATCCATTCAGCATTGGTACTGTTAAATTAATGGTGATATATATGTGTTTCTGGGCACAGTGACCTTTATTAGCTCATCATTATATTTGAAAATAGTTCTTGTTATCTGACTGGATGAATTATGCTGAGCATTATTATGGCTCAGATAACCTATGGAAACTATTTGTTTTTCATGATATGTTAAATGTTAAAACTAACAAGCAGTTAGTTAAGCATCACACTAGAGACTATCATCATGTCTTACAACTTGGAACATGCACTTTTAAGAGTGTTCAGATTAAACATGAATCAAAGCACTTCAGCTTCGAGGATAGAACTGGAGGTGTACATCCCTCCAGATAGAACCGGGCTGTAAAACCCAACACAAATTGCTTTAAAATTTAATAATTCACAAAATCTATGGTTAAGCACAGCCTGGAAGGGATAGATAAGTAAAATAAATACTGCAAAGTCAATTTTTAATAATCTGTGGCATGAAATTTAAGCACAAGAGAAAACATTTCACAATCAAGTCAGAAGCTTTTTGTAAATGATCAAATGAAAATTTTAAACCCCCTCACCTACCAATGCAAAATATATCCATTTTATCCTTTAGTTCCCACAGCATACTCCTGGATTCCTTTGTTTAAATGCCTTTTAATTCTAATAGAGCCCTTGTTGTAACCCCTTTTTAGAACTAGAGTTATTTACAACAAACTCAGAAGAAGACAGATTCTGGAGCCTTTTCTTTGCTGGTGAATTGGTGCACCACATGCAGTCACAGGAAATAATGTAATTAGTTCCTGTGCTAGTCTGGTAACAAGTGGTCTGGTATATTTACCTAATTATTGAGACAACACATTTACAACTGAAGGGATTTCGTTATAAGAGGTTTATAATACTCTGATTTAGGCTGATCTTCAGTCTCTTAATGCCAAGTAAAAACTGGCCTTCAAGCAACATTTTTGTATGATGAAGAATAAAATCCCAGATGGATAATGACAGGTCTTTGTTGTCCTAAAAGAGAAATCAAAATGAAAAGCTTGGAAAATTAAATGGCAAGGATAATATATATACACACACTCATTCAAGGGAGAGAGAAAATGTGAAGATTTGTAGGTATTTTATGCATCTGGAATCAGCACGCTAACGTGCTGTTTATGCTAAGAGGTGTACCATCTGCAAGGAATAAAGAAAAGGGAGAGATTAAACCATATTATGGGGAAATCATATTTTGACTTTATTATTACGGCTGTGGCTATTTTATGAAAAGGAGGTGGATTAATAATTGTCTAACCAACCAAAAAGGAAAGAGAAAGCAAAACAGATTTTTCAGAGAATAGTTCTCATGCAATAAGGGGCTTGTGCAACAGAGCAGAAGGAGCAAGGGAGGGCAGTGACAAGAAAGGGAGACTGAGCCTCATGGTAGGAGAGAGGTGAGAGCTTGGGTGTCTGCAGGGCTGAGCATAGCTGCAGAGAAAAGGGGGAGCGTGTATCAGCAGCCACAGGTAACATAACCCATGACAGAAGAGGTCTCTTGGTGTCATGGAATTACACAAAGACGATCCCAATGAGCCACAAGACTTGGCTGCCTCCCTAAGCATAGCTGCCTCCTGGGGTGCCTGGGCATGGGCAGAGGAGAGGCAGGACAAGGGGTTGCTGCAATGTAACCCTCAGTGCTGAGAGGAGATTCTGCAGCCAGGGCCTCATCTGGGATGGGATGTGGGCCAGGGTGGCTACTGCATTCTCTCACATCTCCATGTAAAGTCCAGGGGACCAGGGCTGGTCAGGATGCGGAGAATGAGGAAATTTGGAGTCAAAAGTGAGTCCCTGAACTGTAAGTTTTTAGGAAATGATTTTCTGGTAGGAAACAGTAGGGAAAACACACAGCCTTTCAATCTAAGGTAAAGGAGCTAAAAACAGGTAAAGCTCAGCCCTACACTGAGAGTCTGGACCAGACCTCCTGCTCCTTTTATTTACATCCTCTCATTACAGAAATCTGGCAAATGCTATTGCACTTCTTCCCTCCCCCTCTCCTGCTCCTCCTCCGGGCCAGAGGCTTTTTGTTCTGAATGGCAGGACAGCCCTCACAAAGGGCCCTTTTCCTGAGAGATATTGGTTTCATTTACAGTGGGCTAGAAACGCATGTGCTGCCATGCCCTGGGCCTTTCAATCACCTGCCAAGAGCACTCACTTTTCATTGTTTCCATTTTAATGCTGCTCTTGCAGCTGCAATTGCAGCCACTTTGAATTAAATCTGGGTTAACAGTCTGAGGACAGATAAGCCCCAAGAGAGGAAATGATGTAAATCCAAATGGCAATTCTTTAACCTATTGCTTATTATGACAGGCTGGAAGGCCTGCGTGCGATTGGAAGCAAAGTGCATTTTTGCAGTCTATTCTCATTTGCATAAACCTTTCTCTTGGTATTTGCATAATTTTTCAATTAATCACCAGGACAATACTCTTACCCCTGAACATCCCTCTCCCAGGCATTTAAGGTATTGCTAATATAAAAGCTTTAGACAACAATGATGAGGCCAAGACCTGGCGTTTTCTATTTATTTCACATGTAAAACTCTGTCCAAATGTTTGCTGTACCTTATACTGCACAACAAGTGCATCACTGATTACTGAAAAAGCACAGATGGGACGTAGACAGTTTTTCATTCCTTGTTCCATATGATAGAACTCAACACATCTGGTATGCTATGAAAAGCATCTTTGCACTAATTTGTTTGTCAGTATCTATTGAAAGGACTATCTGTCATCCTGTCGCGTTTTCGTTGCCCTGAGATGTCTGAAGACAAGACTAGTCACAAATTGTGACTGCTGGCCACTGGGGAATAACTGGTAGAAACCACCAGCTGTTCCAAGGATCATCAGTGGTGGATGTGTTTCCTTTTTTTTTTTTGCATTTTGTAAGTGGAAATTTCATTGCAATCTCTCCTCAGACATTTTGTATTCGCAAAAAGAAACCAAATCACTTGAACAACAGGCAGTTTGTTTGCCCTCGTTGTCCGTGTGCACATTTCCAATCTGTTTCTACAGCTGGGTGAGTTTTCTTTGACTGGACAGGAGTGATACAGGGGACAGAAAAAGCACATGCTGCTGGTGTACATGGGGTGATCTTAACACTCGCCTTAGGATGCTACATCTTTTATGTCAGGAACCTGACCATAAATAGATTGGTTTGTCAGGGAAAAGTAAAGATCCTAAAGGAACCTTGGTGTTTATATGGATTAATCAATACAGGTTGAGAATGTTTTTTCCCATAGTTCTTCACGCTGATCATCTTCTTGAAAGACAGCCCTGTGATTTATGATTTGTTATGTTTATTTTACCTCATCTCCTCGCCAATGAATCAAAATGTTGGATGTCATTTCTTTTCCAGTCTTACTGTTGTATTTTCTCATTGTAAATGCTTTATTGCATCAAATTATGATTGTGTGGCTGATGTAAACCATTTTTCATCAGTCAAGAACTGTTCTGGCATGAGAGTGCAGATCTGATTGAAGGTGTGAATTTCAGATTCTATTAATGGTTGGGCAATATATACGTAAAGAACTTTCAAAAATATGAGAAAGCCTATGAAACACAGTGGAAAGACTCCCATGACCATTCAATGGGCATATAACATCCAGAAATACTGGACTGAGCTCCTTGTAGTTAACTAAGTACTCATGCATTCTTATAATTAATCTGAATGATCTGCAATACACCAGCGTAACTTGCACTTAATGCCAGCCATTTCAAAATAATGAGAAGATTTTTCTGCTTAATGACATATAATACTTTGAAACTACTGATCTGAGTAACAGGCCATACCTTGTGTCTCCAGTATTACTGAAGGAACAACCAGCACCTTATCTGTATGGGAACAAGAATAACATCATGTATGTTTACCACCTCTTCACAAGATTGTTCCGAGTGCCCAAGATGAACTCCTAAGCTTTGAACATGAGTCAAAGTGAGTTCTGCCTAAAATTAATGCTGTGTTGTGATCCAGAGTACTACATAATTGTGGTTATTCTTTCTCTCTACTAATTACTGAATTACATACGATAGATTTAAACCAAAATCATCCTAGTAATTAGAACACCTTCAAAAAGTGCTACCCTTTCCAATATACACAGATACTGAACAGTTTATGGAGCTGACAAAAGATGAGCAGACCTTCATTATTTTCTGGGAACCTGAAATGTTTAGTGAAATTTTGGTACAGATGTTTCAGATGGGCCGGGCAAACATATGCCAGTTAGCATCACCTAAAAAACTGGCTTTCTCAGTTCCTCTTGTCTCACATGAATTGTGCCCTAACCAATTGGATGACCACACTCCTTTTATCTAAACACACTGTCTAGGCAGTACCAATTCGCAATATTTGGAAGCTGTGGTTATTTAAGACTTGGACTTTTTAGGTTGCCTCTGGTTTGTAAGTATCCAATTTGCAGAAATAAGAAAAATAATGACTAAATTTATTCAACCCAAAATTCAGCTCAGCCTACCTGGTGCAATAGTAGCAAGCCTGAGAAGGGAAGTTGGCTCAGTGTCAGAGTCACCCTCAGACAGATGAATGTCACCCTCAGACAGATGTCTCAGGAGGGTATTGAGTGACAGCCAACAAAACTACAGATGCATCATGATCCTGATTAGGACTATTTGCAAGAAGGTCCCCCCACTGTGACTGAACCGTGAAAGAATTTGGCCCAGAATTGGCAATTGGGTGTGATGGAAGAGGATGTTCCTCACTGCTGCCAATACCAAGATTACAGCATATGACAATACTGCAAGTGTGTCTTGTGTTCTTAAATCCATTTCATGTCTCTAGTGGGGTAAACCTTGCTAAAGTTGTGTATGACAGACTTCTATTTGGAAAAACCTTTATAAATCTAGACTAGTAAACCAGAATAGAAATGCTGAGGGAATCCTTAAAAATTAAGGCAGCTTTCACGACTGCAAAGCACATTTTGAGCTGAATAATTTGAGGACTAAACAGCCCATAATGTAGCTGGTTTCACATAAAGTATAATTTGATAATGAAGTGTTCTCACACAATTCAGGCTTTTCAGATGGCTGCTTAAACACAGAGGTGTGGTGTGCACTAAATGAGATTATGTTCTAAAAAATGGTTACAATGAACATGTAGCTGCTTGGAGAGCAGCAGTATGATGATGCACCTTGCGTTTGTATAAAAATTAACTTCTTGTAACACTCAAAACAAACCATCTGCTTTTACTATTTCCTCTTTCACCCTAACAGTAAAACATGGTGTCTCACTTTTTGGTCTTGGTTTGAAAATCAGCTTTGTGGTGGCAGGATTGATTGCAGATCGGATGAGGTCGGCAGGAACCTCTGCTGACTGTCTAGTACAAACTTCCCTGCTCAAGTAGGGGCAGACAGAGCAGATTGCCCAGGGGCATGTTCAGTTGGGTTTTGAGTATTTCCATGGGTGGAGGCTCCACCAACTAAAGCTGGTTGAAGCAGGGGCAGCTGAAGGTGCCCAGAAAAAACATTGTGGGTCTGAGGCAAAAGTTTTAGCAGACAGGTAAAAGACTGTACAAGGCCAGTAACAAGTGCAAAAGTATTTTACCTTGGCTCTCTGATTCCTACCCTCAAGTTTAAGAGAGACCTTCACACAGGAAGATTATATTTTCCCAGGTTTTCAGCAGGTACATACAGCAGAAATAAATTCTTATCTCATCTGAGGATCCCAGTGGAGCAGCTGGAACACCAGGAACTGAGAGACTTCACTGTTCTCCTTCACTCCTTACTCTGCAGGTCTTTCTATTACAAATCCCATTCATGTAGAAATGCAAAGCCTTGGAGGAAATCTGATGAAAAGAGCTTTTACCATGAGACTTTCTGTATGTTTTACATTCAGTGGAACAGAAAATCAGAGTCCATTTAGAGAGAATTTGACTGATACTGCTTTACAATCAAAACCAAAGCTAGAGAGCACAAGCCAGGCACCTGAAAGACAACCCAATTTTAACATCATTTGATTTAAACTTCACAGGACATTGCAGGTCTGGGCAGATTTTTTTTCCCCAGTGTCACTCACTGACTCCATCAGGGTCAAACAAATAAAACTTTATTTGAAAATTCCTTACTTGTCTGCTTCTGTTTGCCTTAGTGTAAAATTGATGTGACAGAGATTTCTGAAACACCTTCCTTTCTGCAGGATTAATTCTGGTGGTACTGTGTGTCTTAGGGTTTTCTGTAATCTCTGCTGGCTGTGAAAAAGGACTATAACAGCTATGGAAATGATGATGCCCTTTGCTTCTGTTGGTTTTCAGTCAATATGGAAAGATAGAAGTATCACAGACTGAAACAGGTGTATGATGGGAGAACTCAAGGTCGGATTTTTCTTTTCAAAACTGCCACATTTCTACAGTTTCCTACTTCACTGCTGCCTTCATTCTTTCAGGCAAAGCAAGAGATGGCAGACCTGGGAGATGAGTGGAGAGTATACAACAACAGGAATTGACCCCTAACTCTCCAGTCTGACCTATGAAGGGATTATATCCTGAATGCCACTCCCAGCTTTACCCTGCAGTGGCATTTGAATGGGTGTTGCAGGAGGCAGCCATACACAAGGAGGGGTGCAGAGGCTGGCTCTGCCTGGCTGTGCTGGTGTGGCCATCCAGCGAGGCTCTTGGCAGTGGTTTGCAGGTTTTCACTCTGCTGCCGGGTCTCTTTTCTCGACTGCGTGCATGTGTCCTATTGACCAAGTCAATGCCAGCTGAATTGGCTGCAATGATTTATTAACCATGGAAAGGCAGGGAGATAGGTTAGGTTCACTGCACCAATCAGAATCTCCTTTAGCCTAACATCAGTTTATGGCAGACATAAATCCTTAAAAACTCTCAGCATCTTTTATGAATGGAATGAATACTTTCATGCAAATATGAGCTGTTCCGCTGAAGTCACTTATGCTTATGAAATACCCATAAATTTCCTGAAGGCTTGCAGCACCAGGACACAACAATAAGCCACCAGCAGCTTCCATAGCAGTGATCTCTATTTTTGAGACAAATGTGAGACATATTTTGGAAGATGTTTTATGCGTTCTATCATTCCAGATTTTTCCTCCTGCTTCACAGATCACCTATGAGCTACCTAGGGCTGGTATTTGAAATCCCATTTACCATTTGATAAAGGCAGATGAAAAATAAGCCCATTTGGCCTCTTCTATTAACCAGTGTAATATGGACAACAGTCTCCAGAGGAAGATACATGGTGATACCACATTTCCTTGGTGATATCTTTAAACCTGATCCTGTGATTCCTTATGTGGAATGTAACACACAGGCACTTAAACTTACTATGCTCCTATGGCTTCCATGTACTTCTTTGGGACTGCCACATTCCTGCCCCTGCAATTTTGCTATGGTCTTTATGGAAATGGTTAAATTGTTAAGATTTAAGGTTCTTTTGAGACCAGCCACAAGGGAACATTGTCCATATCAGAACAGACAGGAAATTTGTTATTGAAAACAGTGTGGACAGGCTTTTACCATCTCTCATGACAGATATGCTGGTGGGAAGCAACACTTCATTTGCGACTTCCAAGACTGTATATCTTAAATTTCAATGGCTTTGAGGGGGTAAAAAATCAGTGCTGGAACTCTTAATGCATCCAGGTACATCTAAATTTCCCCTGGGGATGGGATGACTTAACTGTCATTTCAAGTTTTATATTCTTCCTTTAAATCAGCTATTTCATTTAAATAAAAAGGTTCTATATTCTGGGATGGAAATGCAGCTGCTTCAAGTAGCCCTGCAGCATGTTGATTTATTACTGACTATATACTCCTTCAAGGAGAAGATTCCTTAAGAAGACATTCTACATCCAGCTCCATATTTCTTGCTACATAACACTTTATATTAATCTCGCCATATATGCATCCATGAAATTTGTGAGAATAGATGGAAAATAAGGTAATTATATATTTGGATAAATACATTTGCGGGATTTAATGCTCTGTGTTCACATGAATAAACTACTCTGCCGTCTGCTATTTGAGATGTTAAAAAAAAAGTTATATACCTGAAAAGGATCTTTTCTGCATAAATTGAGAAATGAAAAGTTTCCACTTCTACTTTTCTGAAACTGTATCTAAGTGTCAATAAAACTACACTTGGCATGTACCTTAAAAAGACCTCAACAATTTCTGAAGGGAAAAACATTTATTTTTGCTGAGAGTCTTCATTTGCATTTGCTTTTTAGGTGATGAAAAACCCCTTCCAGCTGCATTTTTTCTGTTACAGTAAAAATTGAAGCCTATCATGTTATATACCTTTGTACGATCATGGCTTCAGAAGGATTATAATACAGTAAAACTGGATGAACTCTCCCAAGGATGGTTCACAAAGTTTTTCACCAAGACTGGTTTTGTTCACACACAAACTGCACTTTCCAAATTCCAGCAAGCAGTCACACACCACCCAAAACCTGTCCTTGAGTTGGAATGAGTGCAAGTCCCATACCTGGAGCTCACATTAATTTTTAAGGACATCCTAACAGTTCCACTGTTGCTGATGCGCAGTCAAAGTCTTATTGAACTGAGCTCCAACAGTAAACCAGAAATGGACACTGGTGGTGGAGCATGGCTCTCTGAAGAGAAGAAAAAAGTAGAAAGCTTTCTAAGACTACATACTTACAAAATCAATGTTGCTGTAGTGGATACAAGGCGGATGTCTTTTTATTTCAAATCATAACCATGTTTTACTCAGAGACCCAGCTATGCTGAAGCAAAGATTGCACAAACTTATAAACTTTTACATGGTTTGGCCATCAGGGAAGGACCATGAGCCACAGCATCTTGAGTATAAGATAGATATGGACTATTGAACCCAACAAACAACTAAATAAATATCTGAAGCTGAACTAAGTTTAATGCTTCCTAATGCCTAAGATTGTTCCACAACAGTATCAACTACCCAAAATCAAGGTACAGTTTGGGGTGCTCACCATCTGATTGCTACTTTGTGCAGGGTGCCATTGTGTCTCCCAGTACTGCTCAGGACCAGGAGACAGAGACTGAATTAGGAAAATCCACTAGTCCTTCTTGGACACCACTTCTTTCTTTGTCTCATCTCAAAGCAAACACTCTGTGGAGGAGGGATGGCTGATGGCCGGGTGTGACTTCTCCTACCGGGTGGGCATGTGATTCATTGCTGGATCCCATTTTTCCTCTGGGGGGGAGAATTCATGCAGTCAAACAAACGACCAGAGCTCTTTCTGGAACGGGGCAGTTTGAAATTAATGACATTCATGCCCATATATAAGAAAAGATAAAATGGGATACAGGCCATTAATAGCATCATCAGTTCTGTGAAACTGGGGAGACGTCCTTACTGCTGCACGTGAGCACAGTGTGGTCTGCTTCCAGCAGCAACCTTAAGAGGAGAGCCTTGCTCTAAATAAATAGCAAGACTTTTTCAGTATTGTATAGCTGCTGGTTTTTGAATATGTCTGTACAACATAATGGTCTGGGATATATCAATTGTTACTGCAGGGTCAATATTATAAAAGAACTCCTTCCCTGCTCACAGCAAAGTCTATTTTGGCTTAAAAGCAGCTGAATGGTGGGACAGAAACATAGCTTAAACAAACCTTAGATTCCTAGCTGCCATTTTAAATCAACAATCTAATTTTAACTAAATCAGTTGTAAACTTTCACCTAGAGACCTGAATTTAAAATAGTAATATCTCCTTGCAAAAGTGTGTTGTTGGAATAGGGCCAGGCTATTTCTAAGATAAAATGTTGTTATACCAGTGTGCTAAGATGCAATTTTCTCCTTTTATTGCTTGAATAGGAAAAAAAAAAGAATTAAAAAAGATATATGTGGTACAGATTCCAAACAAAATGTGTCTCTAATCAGGTATTTCTGTAACAAGATGTATTCCAGTGCAGTATATATTGAACCATGGTATTTTAGGGTCAATATTTGACATACTTTATGCATAATGTTAACTAAATATGATGCACTGAAATAAAAAAGGATTTTTATTGCTGTGAACACAAGCCAAATACTGCAAAACATGTCGAATAGGGCAGACTGGTTACAAATGTTCCTTCCATACAGACCTTTAAGGAATAAAACTTCTCCCTGCATGGTGTGACAGCCTGGTTTTTAAGAATACGTGGTGGTGTCAGTTGAATCACTGCTACACAGAAACTGTCAAGTCTAGCAGACAAGCATGAGTCTGTATCCTTGTTACCCAGTTCCATTTGTTATAGACCAGTTAATAATATCAATCCCATACATCACTTTTTTCAAATGTGTAGGGGGGTTACTGCCTGTGTTTACAGAAATTCAGAAGGATGTAAAATGACATCCCTCCCTTTTTATATTATTTGCTTTTATTTTCGTTTATATTATTTTATATTATTATTATTTACATTATTATATATTATTTTATATTATTTGCTTTTCATAGTCTGGATCCTATTATATCCCTTACAATAAACCATTTTAATGTTGTTTTTATTTTTTTGTCCCCAGTTACTTAAAAGAGCACATGCAAAACAAGTTAGTACTTCTGTAAAATGAGATGGGTAATTTTAGAAGAGGTTGCTGCTTGTAATTTTTTGTTATGATGCAATTCTTATTTTTATAAGACATGCCAGATAATAAATCCTAATTTACATTCATAGCCGCTGTTTGAAGAAGCATCTGAATCTAAACAGCAGTTGAGATGATGATGGGTGTCTGTCTTGGACTTCTGCATTCACCTGACTTGTCCTCAAGTTCGGATCAGTGTAATTTTGTCATAGCTGAGCAAAGTACCTTTACTCCCTCCACATCGTTGAGGAGAGTGCCTGGCCTTCCCTTCCATTGCTAATTAGGGCAAATGGCAGGAGGTGTTAATCACATTACAGGTCAGAAGTCATCTGGGTCGCTAGCAGGACGTTTTGATGCACTCTAGCAAAGCCCACAGAGCAGAAGCTCCAGTAGGAAGGCTTCCAGGTGCCCTAGATTGCAAACAGTGATCGGGTGCATTTTCAAAAACCACTACATAATTAAGAGAAGAAATGTGCATTACAAATTGTGGAGGACTTGGATCTCTGAAAGGTAGCAGTGAAAATTGAATTTGCCTTCCACGTGCAGCAGAGACAATTGTTATTTGTATGATTAAGAAGCTGAATAGGTTATTAATTAACTGAATATATTTCTAACCAGATCTTACATGATGGTATCATATGGAAGAGTGACAAAACCCCCTCACAGCCCTGCACTCTATGTGTAAGGGCTTTTCCTTTCATAATTAGAGAAAACTGCATGAGATCTTTAAATGGCTTAGTGGTCTAAGTTAACATCAGAGCAGTTCTTTTTATGCAGGGCATTGTACTTGTTGTTTGCCTTCACAGGAAATAATGGACCATGTCCTCCTGACAAGGAACAGCAACTCCTCCACACATGGCCCTGATGCAAGCTGTGCTCAAAGAGATGGTCCTGCTGATTTCACAGGCATCTTCCATCCACAGCTTTCTGTCCCATCTGGGCCTGGATATTTACTGTATCATTGCCAGAACCTTGACAGAAAGAGAAGCAGCTCCACTGACACAGCAGATGAGAAGATCCTCCTGAAATGTTTTAGTACAACTACTCATGTTGAAAAGAGCCAGCAACGGTGGATGTACTTTTCTGAACACAAACACACATTTCCTGACAGACTTGGGGTGCCTTGCTGGACAGGTTGTAAAAACATGCTCATGCTGAAGCACTAGCTCTCCAGCAGCTGCCACAAAAGTTTAACTGCAGACAGAGGAAAGAACATACTGCCCAATACAGTCACTCAAGGCACAAAGGGGGGTTGGCAGCAATCTGAACACTCAGACTAAAAAATTGGATAAAATCATTGTTCAGTGATGTACCACTGTTCACCTTTTGACATGGACAAACTGCACAATGTAGGCACCATGAACTCATCAACCCTTGTGAGCAGTTTTTGTAAAGCAAATGCTCAGAGGCCATTAGCTGAAGCAATGTGCCCTGCCAAGGCCAGTCAGACCCTGCAGGATATGTGGGACCCATCCTAAACTGCCACGCCCCAGTTCTGAGCCAGGCCTGGAGATGAAGGGCAGGAGCAGTTATGTATGGCACCTACAGTGAGAAACTTATCCTGCCATGAAACTGGGTAGCTGATAATCTCCCACCTGGGCACAGAAGTAATCTGTAGCAGACAAGAACTTGAAGGCATTGTGAATTCCTTCAAACAAGTTGAAATGACATGTGCTGATTCCTATTTCACCTTTTAGAACACTGGGGGAATAAAAATTGACCACATCAACAGCACTCCTGTAAATCATTAACAGGAGAATCTCCTTAAAGAAAACTCTACTGATTTTCCTTGGGATAAATGTCTGATAATAATATGAAGCTATAAAACACTTTGTTCCTCTGTTCATGTCTTTCAAGTCTTACTCAGACAGGCACCTTTAAAAACAGAAAAATAAATCATTATAATCAAAGCAGGGAGTAATATTATATTTTAATAGTAAAATTATATCAAGACTGTAATAAATTATATAAAAACAGCATTAGAAAACCTATCTAACATGCTGAATTATTATCTGAGGTGAAGTTGTAGAGTTATAAGTTCATAAATAATAATGAAGCTTCTGTTGGCAACATAAGTAATGTTTCAACTGTAGAGTTTAAACTCAGTTTTTACTGAACAAGAGCTTAAAAGGAGGAAACACAGAGTGGAGAGGGCACAGCCTCAGATAAAGCAGCTGTTATCATCCACAGGCTATATGGAGAATGGCAGAGTTCCCTACAATTGAAATAACAATTAAAATAACAATCAAGTGGTGCAAATCTTGAGCCATTGATAATACCATCGCTAAAAAAAATCAACATGGAAAGCCACTGGATTGTGGGCTATCTGGTAAAACAAAAACCAAAGGGAACTTGCATTTGAAAACAAGTTCCTATTTCCCTTTGCAAATGACCCCAAAGAATCTGACTTGCCATAGATATGGTAATTCACACTTGCTAAGGTACAAATGGCACCTCCTCGAAATGTCTGATGAAACTTTAATGTCACCTCTGAAACCCTAACTATGAGAAAAGGCCAAGCATGACCCAAGTGATGTACTTCTGTACAATGACATTGTTGGGTCAAAAGAGTGTGTGCTGCAAATACCAGCTGGTCCCTGCAGGATCCTGCTACACCTGAGAGGATGATCCATCACCTTGCTTGTTCTCTAACATTGAAATATCGGGGGGAAAACCCTGGCAGTGCAAGACTGAGGCTGCTAATGCCACCTTTAACTTGTGTGACTGAAGTTTATTTCCAGCTATCTCAGGGGACACTGCAAACTGCCACACAAAGGGACAAAGCCTTCCCTGTTCCACTCCCAGATGCCACCAAAGGATGGCTCTCCTCTTCTGCCTCCTGTACAGCTCTGATGTCTGAGACTAATATACCTGGGAGAGTTTAAAAAATCCTGTGGAAGCCTTATCTGGGTATCAGAATGGTGTTTTGTTAATAAGCTTCAGATAAACTATGCCTATAGCTTGTTGAGCTGCTTGAGCTGATAAGTGATTACAAATGAATATCCAAATAGCAAATATACTGTACTACTGAACACAGACCTGTTTCTAATGAAAAAAAAAANNNNAAAAAAAAAAAAGCAAAGGAGGGCTGAGATAAATGAAACAGGCTTCCCCTGGCTGGAGAATAGAGACTTAGCTCAGACTGGTGCCTCCACAAGATAGTAAACCCCATTTCTAAAAGACTTCTGCTACTTCATTTTCACAATTGTATTAACAAGGTGTTTCAAAAGATGATGGATTAATATTTTGCCCTGCTGAACCCAAGGAAAAACTGCCTTGGTTTCCATGTACGAAGTTACATCATGCAGCGTGTGTGTTTATTGATCTATCTATATATAAAATATTGTTTAATATAAGAGAATTAGGGAATAATACAAGAGAATGTCATGCTCTGGGTAAGTAAGTAGAATCAAACCCATAGTAATTATAGCCCATGTAAGCCTGAGAGAAATTATATGACCTGTTGAAGGCTGCCCTTCCCACTTTTGGTAGAAAATAGCTTGAAATTGTGTGTGTCTGTTTTTCAGGACGATGGAACTTGTGTAAGGGTCATGAGTCCATTGAAATCTCTTCTAAATCTCTATCATTATCTACCTGGATTTTGCATATTCAACGAAGCATTCATGGATGCAGACTAGAAAAGTTTTTATTCTGGAAGCCAAAATCTACACTTTCCAGCTTCTCAAATTCAATTGATTTTCTAAAAGCGCTTTCACTGGATGCTCTCGAGGTAGCGACAGCGCCTTTATGGGTGCGGAATCCCTGCTGGGATGAGTTGTATAACTCTCCCAAAGGACAGAGTCCTAGCTAATGCAGATAACCTGTTTCTGCTGGCTCCTCTAGGACAAGAGTTTCCCCAGGCGTGCTGTGCTAGCGCCGACGAGAAAAAAAGGCTTAGACAGAGGGCTCTTCCCTGGGATAATAGTCGTTTGTTATGAATCCAGTGTTGCATAGTGAGGGTCCAGAGTTATCCAGGTGGCTGAGTAACCCAGAAGAAGGAGCCAGGAAGAAGCCCTGTAGGGCTCTTTCAAAGGGAGATGGGATCAGGAAACACCCAATGGGAAACAGCATAGTTCAAAGTGACCAGTGGAGAAGAGCTTTCCTGGACATAGCCATATATGGCATCTGAGATATGGGCACAGGTAACACAAGGTAAATATGGGATTTTACCACAGCTCAGGCAGAGGGTTCAGATATTGGAGGAATAAGGCCGAGGGTTTTGCCTTGGCTTTCTTCCCACCAATCCCGAAGCTCAAACAAAGCAGCTTTTGCCAAGCACGCTGCTACAATTTTCCTCCTAAAAGAGAAATAATTTTTATGAAATCTTTGGTTTAGGTTAGATTTTAAGAAGGCTGAACAGACTTTGAATCAGATTGTTAAAAGCCAGTGACCTTGATCTGTGCCCCTAGATGTTTTGAAAGAGGAGAGAGAGTTCATACTCCTGATAAGCGGTCTTTTTAAAAATAAACACTGAGCAATGAGGAAGTTACTGTTGCATTTAAATTACCTATTTATTTAAAGTAACCTTCAAGACCTGATATTTTCTTTTGCTTGAATATAATTTATCATGAGAAAGAAAGTTGCATGGTTAGTGAGAATACATGGACATTTAGCTATTTTTCCTATTTATTAGTGTAAATATTTTTATTACCATCTGCTTTGTTGACTAGGAGATTGCCATGAAGGAAGAAGCCACAGGGTGTTTTATTATGCAAAAAGACAAGAAAGCTTACACTGGATTTCTGACTTCAAATTTGTCTTTTTCCAATAACCCAGACAGCATTTTATCTTTGCAGAGCTGATCATTATCTGCGAAAGAAAAGCTCCTTAAATAAAAACTGAATATAACAATTTTCCCTCAGCTAGGCATGAGCTTTAGCAGCATTCCTTGCACTTAATGATGATACCACTCAGCAGAGACTCACAGGGATTGCTTAGGTATTTGTGATGGGATCGTATTTTCCTAAGTTGCAATGGGAATATCCTGTGCTTAGGCAGACAGCTTCCCACTGGAGCAGCATCAGCTGCTGGAACCTTCTTGTCCTGGTTTTTAATCATAACTTCTGGGTTCTCTCCAGCACTCAGGCCTTCCTAACCACAAATAAAGCCTTTGGAGACCACGACCACAGACCTTGCTCCAGTCATTTCTTCAGTCTCTCAAAAATGTACAAAGTCTGGGGACTCAGTGCAGCATCTGAACCAGTTTCGAGGATTGCCCCAACTAATCTAGCAGCCAGCAGCAGAAGGCAAGGAGCACTCAGGGTTGTCTCTTATCAGAGGCTGTCAGAAGAGGGAGAGGAGAAGGTGACTACACTGACGCTGCCAACAAATGATCTGAGTTTGGGCCACAGTGACCTTACAACAGGAACCAGTGTTTAAACATGGAACCTTGAATAATTTCTGGAAAATTTCTAATCTATTTAGAAGTCAGCAAAAAGATCTTAACATGTGCAGGCTGGAATAATCTCAAGATGATATCCAGGAAGGAGCAAATCCATTTTCCTCTACTTAAGGCTTCTTTTTCTTGCAATGATTAAAATTGCTCCCCTTTTTACATCTACATCTTCTGCCTAAACCACACCACTTACTTCCCCTCAAAGAACTGTGCTGTTTTCCTTTTATCCCTTTTTTCCAAATTCTCCAATGCCCTGTGTCCTTTAAAATTTTGACATGAATGGTAAAAAGGCTGTAGAAGATCTAGGTTAGGACGACTTTAGTTTATATCCAAGTTAAAACACTTCTCGAAATAATTTCCTGTAAGGGTTCTTCCCCTTCTTTTTTATCCTGTAGAGGGAAGAGCTGCACCACATAATTTTCACAGGTACAATTTATTTACAAGTAAAATCCACGTCCTGCTTATCCATACAGCCAGCTGACAGATGCTTGTTAGCAGGTGAAAAGAAGGCTACTTGTTAAAGTGCAGCTGCTTCCATATTTTTTTGCCAGCTGCATATCAGACACCACCTGGCAGGAATTTATTCATTAGATATCACTTTAAAAAACAGTGGTGAAATGCATTTAAAATGTTAATTTGGACTGTTTTAAGGACTAGGTCATTGATGAGGAAATACAATGCTAATTTGCTGTGACTGGTATCGCTAGGGGCTATAGTATTTGATTACTTTTCTAGGTTTGCAAATGAAACAGCCATTATCATTCTGAAACAATAAAATAGCAACAATCTTTTCCCATATTTATTTGTAAATAAAAGGCATGGTGGATTCTAGGTCACAGAGATTCAGCTGAACTCAGGCTTTTGATAAAAAGTTAAGCTCCTGTTGATAGCTGGAGAGAGCACCTATATTCTTTGTATTAACATTTTATCTCAACATAATGGGACAATCTGAAGATCTCTTAAGGGAATTGCTCACAATGCCTTCATTTTACTTTCCTGGGGTTGTATTTTTAATGAGGCTACTTTTCCTTTCCTTGGTTTATTATAAGTAAAAAAAAATATTGTAGCATAAGCACAAGGAAATTTCATTCAAGTTATAAAACCCAATCATGGACAATTATCCAAAATAAAAAATTTGGGTTTAAGTGAAGTATTTAATGTATAAGGCACCCAAACTGGAATAAAGGAACATACTTCATTAATGGCTTAAGTTTTCCTTTCCTTTGCCTCTTAAAAATATAACAATCCTCTCTCCCACAGGGCTGATCTGAATCCATATATCAGTAACAGTGAAAAAATAGAATTTCAAGAAAAGAGTTCATTTATAAGACTGGGACTCAGCTCCCAAAGAACATAATTTAGGTCTGATTATTATATTACTGGATCTCTTCCTGGATAATTAATAGATGGGATAGTCTGTAATATATAATTACAAGACCAAGGAGTTTCAATCTAATTTATTGACTTACTATTTTATGAAATGGAAGTTCATTATAAAAAGGAGGAAGTATCTTTTGGTTTGACCTTCTCTTTATTTAATTGATACTCCACAGAAACCTTCATGTTCATTTATTTTCTAACGATGTCATATGTGCTCTGTAAAAGTGGGTAAAGTCACACAGACTTTCTGTTATCACTTATTTACAGCAGCAGTGTAGCTCCAGGGCTTCAAACCATGAGAAGTTTTAAATATATCGATCCTTTCTCCTTTTCCTTTATTCTGACTCCTGAAGGTGAAACACCATCTCCTGCAAGTTAGAGAGATGTGGCTTTAGAAGTGCTCTTGCATCATGGCAGTGCAAGCAGGCAGCTGGGTAAGATGTAAAGTCAAGGGGAAAAAGTTGAGGGAGAGTGGAAAGAAAAGGTTTGCCTGAGGTTTTCAAGAGATGCTGAACCTTCCCCTGTTAAATCTTTCCTGATACAAGAGAAAATACAATCTTCTCAGTTTCACCACAAAGAGGATGAGGCAGTACCCACTGCAGGTTTCAGGAGCATGTGCCACAGTACAAGGCATGATGTTTGTTGGATTTCCAGGCATGATATTTTCCTGGAAATTATGTCTCATAAACCAACTAGATTTTTCCTTTCAAAATTCTTATGGTCCTGATGTATTCTGAAAACAATATTAATAAAAAATTACTAAAAATAATAATAATAAAGAAAAAAACATCCATAGAAAAAGTGAAGCCAGGCTAAGGTTTCTGATGAAATTCAGGCCTTTTACTTGAGGGAAGCTGAGGCTGTAAAACCCAGAAGGACAGGGGGTTCAGGTCCAATCTGCACAGGAGAATGTGGCTGTGCACTGTGTGGCTGCATGGAAGCTGCTCAATACCAGCAGAAATGGAGGAGAGGAGCTGCTGGGCCTCTGGTCCTCTTCAGCCTGTCAGCATTTGCTAAAGCAGCAAACATGAGAGCTGGTGACTCCCCGTTCCCATACCAAGAGGATGCTGCCTATGAGCCTGTCAAAAGCTAGTTGTTGACAGAAGAAATTAAGAATTTAAAACCAAGGACTATGGGAAGCACCAAATCTTGTGCTGCTGGAGTGATTTTCTCAAAACGAGGGTCTGTGAGGCCGCGCACATTGAGGCACTACTGACACAGACACTTGTAATGGCAAATCAGAACCCAGAGCACTTCTAATGCAGCAGCCAAGAATATGCTTGGATTAACAAGGATTTTTAAGGTCTTTTTCTGTTTTTTCTTTTACATACTACCATTACAAAACACCTTAGCTGGCCTTAGGTTGAAAGACATAGTAACATATCGTGGCCTTTTAAGATTCCCTGTTATGTCCTTAGTAGATACCTGTGACTCTTTGCAGCTTTCCATAACAAGGGCAGAGTGCACCTACACTCAAGATTTTCTGCAAATACATCCCACAGGCAAATCAAGCACTTTGTACTCACCTACTGCTAGACATAAACCATATAAGAGCAATAAAATGTTAAAGATATAAGTGAAAATTCCACTGAAGAGTACAGCTTCACATAGTGTCATATGTTCTTTACCCTAATTTCACCTTTTTTTCAAGAGAAATAGTTGGAGGTTTTAAAGTTTTCAGGTATTTTCTGGGAGCCACAGGATTATATTTCCGATTGATAAGCATAAATGAAGGAATGAACAACTACCGTTCTCTTGTAAAATCTGATCATGCAATTATACTTAATTTTATTTCAATTTAGATTTTTTTTCTCACATATATATTTATTACAAATGTCCTTTTATAATAATCACTTCTCTGTATTTACAGGGTTTGGTTCTGCTGCCATTAAAGTCACTAATGAGAACAAATCAGTAGGAAAAGCAGGGCTGGTCCTCCTATGGAGTGATAGATGAAATCAACTGTATAGTAAATTAGTTACTGGGGGTATTTCTTTCAAGTATTTGGAACTGAAACAGTGCAAGAGAAACTCTTGTGATTTCTGACAAAAATAAAATGGGAGAAGGCATTTTCTTTCTATATGTTCATTCAAATACTCCAATGTTCATTCTACATGATGCTTAATTACAGAAATATAATTAAGCAAACTGAAAGAGATGTGCAGAACTGAAGAATTATAATGGAAGATTAACTTCATTTCTCAAAAATTATAGGATCTGGATTAAAAATAACATTATTTTTCCCCTACTATTTTTTTACTTTGAGTTGAAAAATGAACTAATAGCTGCTTAGCTAAAGGTCATTAAAAAAAAAAAAAAAAGAGCAGAGAAAGATTATGGTACATTTTTCGATCAGTTGTTTCATCATCTTATCAGCCCAAGCTGCTCACAGGACAGTGAGTGTGAGTATGAAACAGACAACTATCTCATCAGATTGTGCTGCTGGTGCATCCAGGGAAGCTCTCTCTGCACAGGAGCTCTCCAGCACAGCAGCTATTTATCTGCATTCAACAATGTGACACAGCTACACTGTTCAACCCATATATGCTTAGAAAGCTGCCTGTATGGTTGTGTGTGCATCTATGTATCTGTGCACATATACACATTTATATTTCAGGGATATGAAGATTCTACAGGAATTAATGGAACAGATTCTAGTTCTCCTCAGGTAAAGGAACACATTAGCCAAGGGAAAAGACAATGGAGAGATACAGGAATTTTGAGTGTGTGATTCATTTATCCAATTAAGATGTCTAGTTTATAAAGAGATGAACTGCACCCTAAAATTATTAATTTCTCTCCACCAGCTGCAGAGTTTAGGCCATTTGTAGATAACTACAGTTGTTCTGATAAAGCTGTTCAAACATAACATGGAGAAACAAGGAACTCTGCTAACAGGATAAGGGATTCTGTCCTAAGACACTGTGAGTCAAGAAAACATTTGGTGTAAACCATCAGTATGAACTTCTAACTGGTAAGGGTTAAAGAATTACTAGGGATAATTCACAAACACTGAATAGGAAAGTTGCAGTACATGGTATCTGATTTGGTACAACCAGTGCCAGGGAACTTCAGAAAGATTTGGCATAGCACAGGTGATATCTTAAGCAGATTCAGAGAAGAATAATGAAAACGATCATGAGACTGGAAAGAATGCTATATTATACATTATTTAACAGATGAAAAGTATTTGGTTAGGTAAAGAGAAGAGGGACGTATGGACAGAAAAGGTTCTAAGTTACAGCAATCTTGACTTCATACAAAGAGAAAAACATAACAACCAGGGTGGAAACACAGAAACACTCTCACTGGAGATTTTCAGAACTTGACAGGACAAGGCTCTGAGCAACATAAGCAGGAGCTTCCACAAGATGACCTCCAGAAGTCCGTTCTGGAGGAATCTAAATTATTCTCTGCTAAGATTCTATTAATTTGGAATGTGTGTTAGAAACAGAAACTCAAGATTAGCCATATGGAAAACTTAACTTATGCTCTTTATCATTGAAGGTAGGTATTTTTAACATAAAAAATGTCATTCATCTTGTGGGAAGATGTAATTATTTTCATCTCACCTACTCCATAAGACATGCTGCAATAAAATGAATTGTTTTGCTTGTATTAATAACAAAATAAAATACTCAACTGTTTTCTTCCTTTCTCCAGCAAGCTCTTGCCTACAAATTCAATGCAGATTCAAAATCCCTGACCTCAGAAACAAGATTAGCCCTGTTACCTGAGCAGTAAGAACAGCCTGGGATTTAATCAAATAACTATTTGCGCTTTCAGAATGTTGTGGAATAACTGTGGGTTTCCCATCTTCCTTCCACCTTTACACACATCCTGATCTAGAGAAAAGATGTTTTTTTCCCTGCAAATATAGCTTTTCTGTATAGAAAGGCAGCAGCTTTTGCTCTGCTTCTTCCAACAAAGCCAGATTAATGGAACAATGAGGTTAGGAGCACACTGCAAAAAACAATTCAATCTAAGAGCAAAAGAAATAAGCTCCAAAGCCTATTTTAAATATGTTTAAAACCAATATCTATTTATTTTAAAAGGATTAGGGTTTTTCTGACTTAAATTTTTATAGGTAAAAAGTGGTGTTTCAAACAGTAAGCAAACACCTACATCTACAATAATGCTGTGATCCTTTGACTTCAACAGAAAAATACCAAAATATCAAAATATCAAAAGACCTGTCATGTGAAAGGTAATCCAGATGAACAATATTGTTTCATTTCCACATACCACAGACAATGCTTACATAAAGAGAAAAGAGACAACCTTCTCCATCAAAGCAATTCCAAAAAAAACCAAGCCCTGTTTTCACCACTGCAGCTGTATGAAAACAGGCACCCTGGTCATACGTGTCCTGATTATTGTCTCTCTTGGCATTTGTCCATAAGCATCTGAACATGAAGACTAAAGAAGCAAATTTCTGTGTTTATTGGCATGGATATTTTTGACACAGCTGCCCATCTGGTCTCAGCTGTGGAGTGATGAGTGTACAGCATGCACTACAAGGTTATCCTTCACAGGATCTGAACTGATGCCTAGCTTCTTCATGGCTGAAATGATCTCATGACAGATTGGCCATCTTCATCTTCCAGTTTTCCTGCTCAAGTAAGTTTTCCCTCTCATTCCTATTAAAAGGCATCATCATGTGAATTTAAAATTGTATCTAAAATCTCTTCAGTTTCAGAACTGCGTTTTTCATTTTTTTAGATTGTTTTGCATATAAGCCTACAATCATATATTATTTTTTGTTAATAATTCTGATGAAAGATTCAAGATATTAACTGACCTTAGACGGGGACTACTGCTTCTTGCTCATAAGCTTCATATTAGTGCAAGACAGTGGAAAATAGCAGGCATGCTGGAAAGTATGTGTCCTTAGCTGCGCTTCCATCTAACCTAATCTGGTAGCTTTTTTCATAAGGCAGATGCCTGACTACTGAAGTCCTGGTATATTGGCCAAAAATTCTCAAGCAACTTTCTATTTTCAAAGGCAAAGTCCATAGGCACTTAGGTTTTCCTGGGTCTTTTAAGAATTTTTGAATCTGTTTCCTTGTAGCAGTGCTCAAATGTCATGCCAGCACCAACTTCGTTCTTGAAACAACTCATCTCATTGCCCAGTTAATTCTTTACCTTTCTTCTGAGACAAAATCTTGATTAAAACAAGGTGGAAATACTTTTTTTCCCCAGCAAATACATGCAGACCACATTTGCCTTCCATGATCATTTCAAGCCTGTGTGCCCTCAAGGCAGAAGAGCACAGGCTTGGATTGGTGATCACCTCTCCAAGAGCTACAGATGGAGCATCCAACGTTGACAATGGAATTCAGGGTCACTTTACCCACATCCTCTGTCTTTTGAATGCAGCTGATCTCAAATTCACACTGATGTGAAAATCCAGGATGTTCAATGCGAAGTTGCCCATTGGATTTACTCAGTTATGGGTTAGGTAATGATTTACACACCTACGTATTGATTTAAGACAGTACACTTTTGTATCAATGCACACATCTGTCCTGCTTAAGTGGGTACAGCATATGACTTTTCTCAATCTGTTGTTACATTACTGTAAGGCATTACCTTAGAAAATGGCAAAAGGATTTAATTCAGACTATTTTGCAGTGCTTTAAAAGGGTAAAATTAACCTCCAGGCCTAATACCTAGCTTTATTTTATGTTTCAGAAACAATCCTTAGAAGACAGTATTTTATTAAAAGACTAAACTTGTTAGAATGAGAACTCACTGCAGTGTTTCCTGGGGGTTTTTTGTGCTCATTAGGATTCCTACTGACAGAATGACACTTTGAATCAAAATTCCATCAACAGGTTCAAAAGGCCCAAGACGCTACCTTCACAAAAGAGTTAAACCCATTACTGATACAGCATCCAGTGAAACTAATAAAAACAATCTATTATCTGGTATGTTTTGTTCCTGGGGATGTGTAAAACGAAAATCAATAAGAACAATGTGAACATTTTGAGGCAACACTAGTGCTGCTTGTTTTTGAAAATAAGAATTGTTGCTTATGTCTGTACATTGTAAAATGTTCTAGTATTTCCTTTAGTTCACCTACTAGTTTTAAACAGAAGACAATAAGCTCACTGGGAAATCTGCCTCTGACACAACACTGAATTTCTCTTTATGAACTGAAAGCAATCTGTCTGACTAGGACATTGAGGACCAGCAATTTACTACCCCAGCTGTAATTTTAAGTGCTCACTCAATGCAGGGATTGAAGCTTTCATTCTATAATTATAGAGGAATCAAAGAGTGGCACACTAATGTATTGAGCTACAATGTCAGCTATTTATAACCATCACTTCTCAGGCAATATGTTTTTAATGTTAGGATGGTACGGTTGTCAAAAACAATCCTTTTTCTTTCCTTTTTTTTTCTAATGTAGGCTCCCTAAAATGGCTGAAAAATGCAAATTATTTTCAAAGATTACAGTATTATAGTATTTTTAAAGAAAAGATCCTGCAAAATTTATCAGGATTAGAAAGGATTAGTTTCGGTCCTTTCTCTGTAGTAAGGTACAAGGAACATCAGAATAAGA
The DNA here is from genome assembly GCA_013398175.1 of Climacteris rufus. Classification (NCBI taxonomy): domain Eukaryota; kingdom Metazoa; phylum Chordata; class Aves; order Passeriformes; family Climacteridae; genus Climacteris; species Climacteris rufus. The sequence goes on along the minus strand of VZRZ01002082.1, from coordinate 217,977 downwards.
TATGTACCTAAAAAACCAAAACCAAACCAAAAGCCAAACCACCATGACATGTAATGAAGCTAAGACAGTAGGTTTGGGTTCAAGGTCAGTCTACCAAGCCACGGTACTTCACACCACTCCTTTAGTTCTGTTGCCTCACTGAAAACATCTTTTATCATTCTCTTCTTCAAATGTAGTACTTTGGCTATACTTCTACAGTAGTAATCTAATAATGAGTCTCAGGGAAAGGTTTGTTGTTTTTTCTGGTCTGATCACCTGTCAGCTACCCAGATCACTGGCCTTTCCTCTCTCTAGATGAAATATGTGTTATAGATGACATTTGTTAGGCATTTAGCTCCAGGCTCTAGAGAAAGCCACGTATACTTCTGTTTGTTTAAAGTTTGGCTATAAGAAAGCATCATGTGGATAAAACAATCACCTTTCTTTTTGGATAAATGAATTTAGGCAACACTAAAATTTCCTTCAGGGAAGTTTACTTGGGTTCAGTGCAGTTTATGAACAAAGAGAGGAAAAAAATCATGGAAGAAGATTAAGATAACACTAGTAACTGTCATGTCCTTGTTAAAAAATATCTGCCTTATGTTGCATTCTGACCTTCCTGGTCTGAATGGAGGCTTGCACCCACATGTTACAGCTTAGGGATCCCATGTCTCCAGGTTTACTAAAAGCTGCCTTTGCCCCTCATGATAGTCTCATGTCATCCTGACCCTCTTTTTGATATTTCTGGGCAACTTGGAAAGGCCTATGGTTCCTCTGGAAACAGGATTGAGACCTTTCACTCTCAGACAGTTCTACAGTGAAATCCTATTATTGTGAGAGAGTCTTTCCAGGTAATGCTGATCAATTAATTCAGCCCACTAAAAAGACTTACCAGCTTGTCCTTTATTATGTTGTTTATAGGGTGTCCAGCACAACAAAACCTTACATTTATTAGGGCTTTCAATGTCATATTATTGTACAAATAATTATTAATAATGGAAAAACAGGTTGAAATTATTCATTAATAACCTGTTATGAAGTTGATTTAGTGTCTGGAAAATCCTGCCTTGCATACCCAATTAATTAATAGAGTAGCTCAACGTTTGAGTTATGCAGTTTTGAGCAGAAACTCTCTGCACTGCTCCCATGGTCTGGCTGCAGCTGAGCCTAATGCTCATTCACCAGGCAAGAGGTTTTCTGTGCTTTTCCAGCTCAGTGATCTGATGACACTCACCTTAACTAGTTTCTTGTACCCAAGATTGACTCAACTAAGCATTTTCAGGGGAGAAGCTGAAACACAGGGAAGGGTCTCCAGGGCAGACACATCCTGGCAGTCCATCACACTTACCCAGAAACATCTAGGATGGTTTATCGTTTTGCACAGCCAGCTAATGGACACTTATAGACTCTGACCCATACCTGTATCTTGTGACTGTCTCCATTTATCCTTGGATCTATAAAGGACTGAGGCACACAGGAAGCCTCTTGTGTGCTTACACACCCAGCACTGCAGAAGTGAGCCATTTACCTGGCAGAATAGATGGGCCCAGCACTACTCTTCTCTCTTCTGGACTTACACCAACTCGATCCCAGGCATGTGAAAATACCAGGAGCCTCTATCCTTCCCCTCAAAAATTTTAGCCAAATGTCCATTCCCTTGGCTGGAAACAAATTTAAAAAACATACATGGGTTCAAGTGTCAATCCCTTACATTCATTTCTCGTACCTTGTTCACTTGGTCACATCTCTGATATCACTGACTGATGTGGGATTGTCTGTACATCCAGTGCTGACAGCCAGGTTACTTTTTGACACCCAGGAGGGATTTAATTGCTTTTTTATACACTGACTGTAGTGTAGAGTGTGCCCTTGATAGCAATATGAGTTTCAGGATAAAATAAAAAGCCAAGGTATAAAAATTCCTGCCAGCCAGCATGAAAGCAGAGACAAAGCTTTATCTTTTTTTTTTCCCTTTCAAAAATCAGTAGATTTTTTTTTTCCATGGAAAATATTTTGCTGTGCTATTCAGGAAAGGGAAATATTTTGTATGGACAGATCTGTTAAAGTACTTTCATTTTGTTATAAAAGGATATGAAAAGGATAAATATCAGATGCAGGTTACATGAGCCATTACATTAATGAAGCCAGCTCTCATATTTAACATTGGTTCCAATACAGACATATTTGTAAGGAGAATTTTTCAGTGTACATGCCATCTCTATCCATTTCTTTTCTGTACTGTTCAGAGTCTATTTCTGAAATCCTACCCTACTGTTTTATCTAGCCTTATCCACCTGAAAGGTCAATGTTTAAGCTAATTGCCTTGAATACCTCTGGCTCAGGACAGGGCAGACTCCCTCTGGAAGTGTCTGTCTCCCTTATCATTTCACTGCAGAAAGAACTTCTTCAGACCCCATGCCTGGCGTTAGCTGAGACAGAGCCCAACACAAACACATAAAATTTCATACACTATTAGTTCTAGTAATCTATTCCTTGTGGTGACAAGTTTTCCAGTCTATTTTCCAGTGACGACAAGGGCCACTTTCTCAATGCTGTATCCTCAAACTGTTGACTCGTGGGTAGAATTTGTTTTTCTCTGGCCCTTTAGAAATGTGCTGTTTTTTTCTGTGGAAGGAAGGAAGAATGACCAAACTTTGAACTCAACTTATGATGCAGCTGGGAAGTGGTCCTAACAACTGCCCTACGTGGTGCAACGACCCTGGTCTGGAGTAATTATTTTACTTCCGCTGTCAGAGTAATTTGTTGCAACTACTGAGCAGTCAGAACTATACAAGCACTATAATCACTTGGGGTGGTTGGTGCTGCTCATGTTGCATTAAATCATATTTCTTCTTATGCTTCTAAAACTGAAGACAGACACGTAAACAAAAAAACCTCAACCTGAAGTTCAGTTAAGGTTCCCTTTGTTAAATGATATATAAACTTTGGGGTGTGTGTGTCTATGTACACTCACACAGAGGTGGTGCTACATAAATAGTAGGTAGGAATATAACATATTTAATTTCACTTTCATGAAAATGGACAGCAAAAGGATGAAAATATGGTAAGATTTTAAAGTAATTAAGGAAAACATATCCCCTAAACTTTTCTTCTGTAATCTGACATTGGTTTCCATGGAAACAGGATCAGACACTTCAGTAGCAGGAAGAACTCTCATTTAAAGGTGTCACCTACAGAGAGGAACTAGTACCTAACACTGACACACACCCCAGCATAAACACTCTGAGAAATCAAAGCGTCAATACAGATCTGCTGCCAGTGGTTTGAAGCAAAATATTCAGCTTTCAAAGGAAAAACAGGAGAACCAGACCCTCTGCCCTTTAGTTACTTTGGGTTACCTTGGCTTCATATTATACATATATATATGTATATCTATGTATACACACATACGCACACAATTTACACCAAAAGGACAAGTTCTCTTTCTGTAAGTAGGAGAGGATTTAATTGTGAGCTGCCAAGCCCCCTTGCTGTTGAATAAGCTTTCAAAATCCTAGGAAGGCTCTTGCACAGGGGCAGGTGGTGGCTATGGAAATATCTCCTCCAGCTGCAGTAGTCAGTAAGTCTGAGGTCCCATCAACAGTATGTTCTACAACTATAGGAAATCTTAGAGATGGACCATAAATAACCTGGAAAACCACGGTCTTCTTTGTTTCATTATAAAACAAGAATGAAGGGAGTCAGTCATTGGCATCAGGGTTATTGACAATACAGATACACATCAAGCCTATTATAGAACCCGACATTCCAGTTTATTGTGCCTTTTGATTTTTTTAACACCCTATGTTTCTTGTTTAACAAATTGTTCTCAATATGACGTATTCACAATAAGCACATAAGCACAAACTGAAACACAATTTCCTGCTAGCTTCAGTAGAAATACATTAATCCACTGGATATTTCCCAGGACAATATTATCTCTCATGTGCAGGCTATATTTCTCTCATTCGGCTGCAAAGGGGAGAAAAAAAATCCTTGAAAATCTGCTTGAAAAGTGACATGCAAGAAAGTCATAGGTAAACTGCCTCTTTCTCATGTGAAGACTTTCCTATCTATTTATCTATCTATCCATCTATCTATCATTCTTCTTTCTGTCAGCACATCATTTACTAAAACCCTCCCTCAACATGACAGTGAAGTTAAATAATGAAAGACAAGAAGGTAGTTAGGCTGCTGCACTCCTGACTGCTTTGAAATGCTACTGTCATCTGTTTTTAACTGCTTTGTATCACAGGGGCATTTTGCATATCAGGAAAGGAAGAATACTGTCTGTTTGTGTTAAAGACAGGCTTCTTTCAAATACCCACTGCTGTTATTCACCCTCACATTCTCAAGGCCACAGATGCTGCCATGCCCTAAAAAGGTGCAATATTAAATTGTGCTACCAGTGCTCATATTATGCAGAGCAAGTGGTAATCTCTCTGCAATTCAGAGAAGCAATAGGGCTTGGACTTGGGATATAGCCCCATGCAGATAATAGTCCCTATGAATGCACATTCGTCCTTGCCTCTCTCAGTCATTTTGAGAATATCAGATGTTTTGAAAGACTTGCTGGTGAGCTCCCAACAAATTTTGCTTGTGCTGACCTCTAAGAACATTGTGTTCCTGGTGTACACTAGGCCAAATCTGGCAACCTGTGATTCCTGATCTTCCTAGGAAAAGGTGTGATCTGTGAGAGATGGATGCATATCCCCAATAATTGCCATGCATTTTCTAGAGGCATTCTGAGGATGTGAGCCATGAATATGCTTGCAAGAGCCAACTCTTTGTAATTGCAGTTGTTTTAGTGAAAACAGAGTCTAAATCATTGCAGTCATGCAGTAAAGAGGAAGCACAGATAGCTGGGAAATACTAATCTTTGGACAGAAGTATTACTGAGGTAACATGGGGAGATTTCAAAGAAAAAGATTATTCAGGGATATTTCTGGCTAGGAAGGAAAACCTGCAAGAGAAGTTTGCTTCTTTAGTTCTTAGTAATTTCTGTTTTGTGATGCAGCTGGACATCAGCAGTGCTGAGAACAAACATGAGAGAGTGAAGGGAAGCAGGTCACGGCTACTGAAGGCTTTGATTTCACTCCTCCTCCCCCTTGAAAGCTGCCTGGTTCCAAAGTGGGAAGACAGAGATCCTCCTCTCTTGCTGACAACTAATTCCAGCTGAAAACAAACTCCATGACCAACCTGTCACAGGGGCTTTGGATCTACCTTGTAGTTTGTGTATGGGAAAGAGGATCAGCAGTTGTGTGAATTTTTCTAGTCCCCTGCCCCTGATTCAAGTGTCCCTGACAAGTCACCTATGACAATTGGCAGCAGTATCTGTGTTCAATTCATGTTTAATTACACCACTCACCCTTTCCACTAACAAGCATCTCTGTCTTCCTCACTCCTTGCAATAGGGTTGAGGTTTCACAGGCACCACCGTTAACAACAGGTGAGTACTTATGTATCTGAACAGAAAATACTTTATTCTTGGGAAGTCAGAGCAGTCCAAAATAGGCTCCTTTTCACTATGAAAATATCTAGAGCAGGAGCTAAAATATTTATTTGGATGAGAGTGGTGCATGGACAGAAGCAAAAATGGAAGATTTGCTGCTGAATAGAAATGGAAATCTGAAGACTTGAAAGGAGTGTCTGTTATGGTACCGATCACAGAATCATAGAACAGTTGAGGCTGGAAAAGACCTTTAAGATCACTGAATCCAAGTGTTAATCTAGCACTGCTAAATCATGTCACCACTAAACCATGCCCCCAAATGCCACATCCACACGTGTTTTGAACAGTACCAGGCATGGTGATCCCTGTTCCAATGTCTAACCATTCTTTCTGTGAAGAATTTTTTTTCTATATTCAATCTAAACCTCCCCTAATGAAATCTGAGGCCACTGCCTCTCATTCTGCTACCTGGAAGAAGGGACCAACCTCCACCTCAGTACAACCTCCTTTCAGGTAGTTGTAGAGAGCAAATGATCTTGCAGTTGTCTCTGAAGGAGTGGTTTTTGTGTGTATGTGCAACCTCAGGAATGCATAGGGGCTCTCCCATAAAGAACTGTGGGGGAAGGTTTGCAGTGAGAGTAGAAAGGGTTAAAGAGATGGACTCAAAAATGTGGTACTGCATAGGTGCTTTTGCCTTTTAACATAGCTAGAGCTTTGGGTGGTTTGGAAAAAAGGGCTTAACAGTTCTGAATTGGTAATGCATCCAAACTCAACTTTCAGGCTCGGCAGGCAGAGAGGATTTGTCCTTGGTTTGGGAAGAATAGCCCTTGGAGCTCCAGAGGGAAAGAGCAGAAAAACAGATGGAAGGAAATTAATTCAATAAAAATAAATTAGACCTTTTAAACAATATTGTTTTTAATATTTATGATGCAAAAAAGATTTGCATTTTTCTGTCAGTAAAGTGTATGTCTCCGTTTGACCTTCACTCCCTAAGTGAATGTTTTATTTAGCCTGAATGGCAGATATTTTTCTGTCTTTCATAGACATTTCAAGAAAATCTGGATGCTGCTAATTTTTTATTCACATTGTAAAATGATCCTTGATGATAAGAAAATGGTAATATTTGCTCATACCACATGACTGGATCAAGGTAGCCAATGATCTGTATCTGGGTTGCTACAGCGTGATGTATTATACTTCATACAATTTGCTGCAGGCAGAAATCTTAATTAAGGCCTTTCCTAAAGAGTGACCTTCAGGGACTGCATTTTTTAAATTGGTGTAAAAATAGACAAATGCCCTAACAGCATTAGGGGAGTTGTTGAAGAGTGTTAGATGTACATTTCTCCATCTCCTCTACACAAAGAGGGATTATTTGCTGCTTTTATTGAATGATTTGTGAGGCATTTTCAGCAAGCAATCAGCCTTAATGTGTACAGAAGGAGATTTCAACTTGACGTGCAGAGCTCAGTTACTCAGCTTTTCCTCCACTTCCAAGGCAAGCTGCATGTCTGATTTAAGAATATACTCCCCTGGGCTCTATTCATCCATATTTTACCAGGCTCATGGATATTCACTGTTTTGGGATCCCTCTAATTAACTCACCACATGTGGTGTCTTGCTCAGCTTTCATCAATAATCCCCTGTACCCAGCATGCATTGGCATCTGGGCGCGTTTGGCTGGGAAAGGAAGGGATTGCAGACAGCACTTAGGGAGCAAACTAACCCTACTCACAATAAAGAGCTTGTAACAGTAGGTGCAGCCATGCAGGATGCAGTGGGATGTGTACAAGTGTCTCCAGGCAGATTCACCATGAATTCTCACCTGAAACATCCTTATGATGCCAGTCATGAACTTCCTTATTTTTTCCACCCAAACCAAACTGCCACAACTCCTGTCAGTTTGTGCTCTGGTAGCACAGGGACTGAGATAAAGTCATCAGCCCCAGCTCCTGCTGTAGATCCAGGCTCAGATTTGATCTGCAGGGGCAACAGGAGAAGGTACGCAGTGGTAGCACCCCTACATCCTCCACAGGGCTGTGGCACATCATGGCACACACATTCTCAGCAACGTTGGCTCCAGGCTGGCTCTTTTGCTGTCCCCAGACTGCTGCCTTAGATGAATTTTGACAACTACCTGAGGGACACCACACATCAGCATAAAGAAAGCTGATTCCAGTTACCACAAGTTGGATAAGCCACTTAAATTTTGAAGATGAAATATGCTTTCAAAGTAACTTTTAAAAAGGTTTTGACACAAGTTATCCCCACCCTGCTCTACAATACAGCTTTCTTCATGGGCAAAGTTGAAATGAAATAGCTGCTGGAGCTTATAGAGAGCTCTTGTCAGAGACGGAGCTTTTGTCTGCTTTTTTTGACAAGCAGAAAAACTGGCTTTTTAAAGCTAAAGCCTATTGTGAAAGGCACAGACCAGACTCTTGGCTAGACTTACATGGCCTATTTGCACTTAAATAAGAGTGCGCTAACAGTTTACATGAGCCAAGAGACTGGCTGAACCGTGTTTTCAGGGAGCACAATCCAGGAGATGAGGTCATGGCCCACTCAGAGGAGCCTGAGCTGGCCAATAGCCGAGCCCTGCTCCAGTCCCCACAGGGGTGTGCTGGGCAGTGGTGACACTGGTGGCCCCAGCCCACAGGTGGCCCTCGATGTGCTGCATGGTGTGCTCCGAGCACCAGCTCCTGTCCAAGCAATTTGCATGAAATGCTTCTACTGTCCTGTGCTCACAGGTCTTGCCATTATGCTTCTCCATAACTAAATATTAATCTGCAGGTCGCAGAGTCTCCAGCCTGGTGGAAGGTTCATTCCTGGGATGGCTGGGACACTGTAGCAGGTGGGAAAAATTATCTTTTTATTTCTGCTACTTTTAATTTTAAATTATCTTTTACTTATTTATTTACTTTTAAATTATCTTTTTAGTTCTGCTACTGCTCTTCAAACATGACCTGAGAAAAATTACCTCATCTCACTGTTATAGTTTCCCAACCTACAAAACAGAGATAGCTTTGCTTATCTGCAGAAAGCAGGTAAAGGCCCAGTCCTTGCCAAAGAGCTTAAACTTGCTCAGCTGCAAGATGCAATAGATGATCACAGCAAATCTTCCCTCCAGAACACTGGATTGCAGAGCATGCTAATGGCCCCAGTAAAAGCCTTTGGAGAAAAAAGCAGATGGCAAATCATCCATCCTTCCCAGTGGGATGTCCTGTGACATTCCTGACCTCCTGCCACTGCAGAAGCAGAAGGTGAGTGCTCCAGCATGTGTGGAGACACTGCGAATGTCGTGGTCTCACTCTGCTTTCTCCACATGCTGAGCCATGCTCAAAACAGCTCCTCAGCTCTGCTCCAGGCTGCTCGACTGGCAGAACCCTGAGCTAAGGAAAAATAAATAATGAAGCAAGGAGACAGCTCACTCGCAGCCTCACACGTCGCCGAGGAGATAACAGGCCAGTGAGTATAATGATCTGCACTGAATCATTTGCCACGTTGGTATCAGAAGCTCTCAGCTTCACTCAAGGGCTCTCTCATCCAGACTGCATCCGAGATGACAGTGTTAATACATCAACAAGGCTGTAATGAAATCTGTCAGTGTTGCCCCTGCACCAAACACTACTTGAAAAAGCAGATGTGTAGCTCAGATTCAGTTTATTACTGTCTGAACCTTCCTCACTTACAAAACCAACGGGTGATTAAGGGAGAAAAATCCCTGGCTACAGAAAGTTGTAGTGGCTGTTGCATGCAGCTTGGAGCAGAGGAGATACACTACCTGGAGCCTGCTGTTCTATTATTATTATTATTATTGTTAATATTATCATCATCATCATAATTATCATCATCATCAAATTTCAAAGATTCTTCTAAATATTTCAGATCTTTAAAAGAAACCTAATAAATCAAGGTAGCTGGACTTTTCTGCTATTACACTGTTTGGACAGTCACAGACCACAGAAGTCACAGATCACAGAATAAACTGAGTTGAAAGGGACCCACAAGGATCATCAAGTCCAACTCTTAAGTGAATGGCCCATACAGGGATTGAATCCACAACCTTTATGTTATTAGCACCATGATCTTAACCGTCTCAGCTGATCTCAGGGTCAGTGTGGTACCCCTTGGAGAACAAAGCCACTGTTTAAACACTGTGCTGTGGCTCAGAGCTATGCCTGTTTTACCACTTGACCAGTGCAAGTCACCTTAGGTAATATTTTTATAAGTGTTAAGTACCTTTCAGAACATAAATCCTACTGACTGCTAATAACAAATAGGCTTATATGTGCTTAACACATTTCTGAAAATGAGACAAAGTATCCTAAAAACTGTGACACTTCAAAAATGAATGAACTCATCTGAGCTAGTTATTTTGTCTTTCCTTTACTGTTACTGGACAGAAACAGGGCATACGTATAAACACAATGCATCTGCGTTCCCTGAGATCCTTCTTTGCATCCTCTCCTGAATGAGAGAGAATCATCTCAGGCACTAGAAATATCAGATTTTTCTCATTGACTCTAGACAGCTCCAGTGGTGAAGTCTGCACTGCAGACATCTAATATTAAGTTAAATGCACTCATGCACTTTGTGTCCTGCTGTGCAACAGAGATAAAACACTTCCCATCTCCTCAGCATCCCTTCTCTCTGCTCAGACGTGTCCAGCCCTCTAAGTTTGCACCATGCACACTGTGTCCTCTGGTCTTGTTTCAGGTTCTCTAGGGTGCAACATTCAAAAACAGCATGAACAAGTCGTAAGAAGATAACTGTCAGACACTAAGGACAAGGCATTTTGTGATCCTAACCTACACTCTATCACTGTTTCTGTGGCAGAGGCAAAACTGCAAGCAGAGAAAATTCTCTTTTCCCTTCTCCTGTCCTTACAAGGCAAAACAAAGTCTCCAAAGCTCCCCTGTGATGCTGAATACAGAGAAAACCATCTTGTCAGGCCATCTGCCTGTCCTCTGCAGTGTGCGAGGAAAGCCTTGCTGCCCATCCTGAGCAGAGTGATGAGAAGAAAGATAAAAGAGTTTTTCTTCTCATACCTTGTGTATTCTGGTAATTGCAGCAAGTCAAATGGTTGTAAGTAGAGGGTTATTTTGGTAATTGCCTATCTCTAAGGTATCAAACAGTATATTATGTACCATTTACAAATTAGGATTCAAAAGCAAAAAACATGCGTTTAATTTTGATTTTAATTGCATTTTTACTTCAAACATCTATTTTTCTCCCTGGTGCAAACAGACCTGAGCAATCTTGCAGAGATCAACAAAATCTTCCACAAATGCCAGGCATTTCTCTTGTGGTGGTGCTTGGCCCCATGAGCATTTAATCTGCTAACTTTGACAGAAAGAGCAGTCTAATTTCTACAGCCTGCTTATTTTTAAATCAACAAATATTTACTGCACACTGCATTCTAAAGGATACAATTATTAGTGTACCTCTGTTTGATTACCAATGACACAGTAATAATACTAGCAGCTGCTGAATTGTAAGTGAAAATAACCCTTTGTTCTCATTTTTCTTATCTGTAGACTATAACAACACTCATGGGGACAATAACCTATGAAATAGATTAAAAGCCTGTTAACTGCTATTTTCAGCTTGGCAGACCACCAAACCCTAGCTTACCCTTAAGCTCTGTTTCCTTTTAAATATTCCTTTTAGTATAACCATGTGACAACAGTAATGTGCTGTTTCACAGTGATTAAGTAACTGCACAAATAAGAAGTTTTAAGTTTATAAACTGACTGGAGCTCAGGTGAGCACGACTGTGCTCCACAAAAGACACTAAGGCTTCTGGTAGAGGCTGCAGTGATTTTCCATCTGGAAAAGTCTGGTCTAGTGGCTTTAAGCTAAACAAGAGGACAGTTGGTTTCCTATTTCTGTTACATGTTGAACCCTCTCTTTTGTCTCTAACTCCTGTTTACAACACTAGACTCTGATTAGCAAGGAAATAATTCTTTTTTTATTCACTGAATAATTCTGAGGAAGTTTCAAATGCTATGAGCCTGAGGGGGGTTATCAGTGGGAATGACGTGGACCAGGGCCTTCCTTGGTGTGCCAATCTACTTTTTCAAATCTCTGCTGACTTAGGTTTACTTTATCTGTCTGAACAGAAGAACAGGACAACTGGGAAAAAAAGGCCCCAAAATCAGAAGGACTAAAGGAACCAGTAAACAACAAAGAGCTTTTAATACTGCAGGAGGGTGGTTTTTTAAGTAAACAGATGGGGAAGATGGGAAAACACAGATCTAGGGTAAAATGGGACCAGGAGCTTTAGTACCAGTGAGGGAAGAAGGGCAAAGTAACCAGTAGCCTGGCACTGCTCTGCTGGAAGCAGTTGCTATCACAGGGTAGACTGTGCTTCTATTCAGATATGGGACAGATCTGTCAAGGACAGCACAGCAGGATTTGTGTCTTCTGCTTCCTGAACTAATTTATTATCTTTGATTTTGACCAGAACCTCCCCCTTGGAGCTCAGAAACTCTTCCTGTCGAAAGCTTGGTTGGAACTGTAACCTTTAACTCCCATGCTGTCTTTTTGCATGAAAACAAACCTATAGATAAAATCCCAACCATTTCCGAATTCAATTGATGGGAAAAAACATTAAAAAAAATTATCCCATCTCTTACCACCTTCTGAATAGTTGGAAATAAAATTTAAAAATGTGTGTGTGTTTATGTATGTATTTTTGGTGAATGTTTCTATTAAAATGTTACATTGGAAATTCCCACCTGACTTCCATATTAAGAAGGAATAGCCTTTCTTTTTCTTGGATGTATAAAGTCTTATGAACCTCTCTCTGAAGGGACAACAAGAGCTTATGAAATTTTAACCTGTAAGAAAGAACCCTCCTCTATTTGAATTTCAGCGTGCTAAAGACACAGAGACCTGTCACACCCCTGCACGTTTCAAAAAACAGAAATGTACCCAAGATTAAGAAATTCTGTTTATTCATGCAAAAGTCTGCTGCCTTGAGAAGACCAACATCCAGAGCCTTTAAGGGACTCTGTTCTCCTCAGCAACAATCCACCTTGCAGTTCTTCAACCTCAAGTCGTTCCTGGAGGTGGTTACTCAGGCTCCTAAGATGGAACAGGAGCTTCTTGCTTTTCAAACTAGGCCATTATGTTCTTTAACAGAACACACATAAAACATTATTCTTCAAATCTCTTTGTATTCTTTGCTTGCTGCTGAACTGTGATACTCCCCCACAAACTTTTTTCTTCCTTCCTTTTATCTTTACATCCATATTCAATGTGATATGAATTTTATCATGTGGCTGGATGTCACGCTCAAATACACTTTCAGCGTAACCAGTAACCCAATACAGAAAAAAAAAAACCAACCCAAGCCTTCATGTCCATATATCATTTGTATTTCTACTGGAAAACATGAGGGGATGACAGGTATTTCAGCATTTACTGCATTTCCTTCTTCAATTTCAATGTGCATAGGACAGATCTGCAGTAGAAAAGGAAGGACTGAATCCTGCAGCCTCACAGAGACCCACTACTGGACAGGATGCTTAGGGCTGGAATTTCAAAGAAGTCTTTGAAGGTCAAACAGTGAAACTCCATTGCAGGTTTATAACGCACGGTGCCTTAAGGCCCCAACTGGATTATTTCTGCATGTGACATTTTAATGCACATCTTCAGGTTTTTGCTCATTTTCCCAAATCCTAGAATTTCACTTTGAGCTTTGGGTTGAAATGGACTGGAAATGCAAAGTGAAACTCAAATGAAAGCTCTAACTTTTACCTACTTTCAGGAGAAAACTTCAAATCCCACTAGACCCTTCTGTGAAGGATGTTTTGGAAAGAAAAGCTTAGTTCTTTCTTTCTGGTGTATGCTATTATCTTCGTGCGTTAATTTCAGCCATTTGCTTGTATCCCACAAGGAAAAACATGTTTCTGTACATTCAGATGACCTAGTTGGGGAGACAGATTACAGTTAAAGCAACAATATCACAACTTTGAAAATTAATCCCATTTTAAGTGTATTCCTGTTACTTTGGGAGTAAATTGAAGATAATATTTGATTTTTCTGTGACTTGTGATACCAGAACCCTGAATTTGTAACCACAAGGGTGCTGGGAAGTCACTGATGATTGCTGAACACACCAAGGTTCTTCAAAGAAGTCAGGAAAGACATGTGAAGGCTTTTCCTAAGTGATGACCTGGGTCCTGGTACAGGAACATAAGACATATCAGCTATATTCTGAGCATTATTTTTGCTTCTCTGATTCACTATAATTTTTTATTCAGAGCCTCCTAAGATTTTTCTAGAAAAAACTGGAGGAGCCCTGACTCTGAACTCTAGCTACTGTATAATCACAGAGCAGGAGGGATGGACCATGAGAGGTCACCTAGTTCATTTCTCTGCTACCTACTATTCCAGAGTAACTTGTATTTTTCTCAAGTTATTTTTAAAAGATTGATCCAAAAAGCTACAGCACATTGCCAGTGTAGGATTTTCTCATAATGCCGCAGAGATCATAACAGAACTTGGGTACCTGCATGATGCTGATGGCTGGAATGTGAACATTGTAGTCAAACTGTGCACATTTATAATTTGATCCAAAACAGTGGGTTATCTAGCCACTCATTCTTAAAAATATAAACCAGCAAGGAAACCCCAGTCCCAGATTATTGTGATCAGTTTGCAGCTTCCGTTCCTGTGGAAAGATAAGCTTTCCTTGCCTGAAATGGGACAGATGGAGCCCTATAGGTTGCCACTCCACAGTGCCTCCAAGCAGAGCTCTCTGTACTGTAGTTGTTGTTACAGCAGCATATGCTTGGGAGATGCAAGCTGGTTTCCCTGAATTTAGCAGTCTAACACTGCATGCTGGGCATCCACGACTCATTGCTTGCCTCCCAAGCCTCTCCATGTTTCCTTTTTTTTTCCTTTAAAGTGAACTTTTGTTTACCAGAGATATAAAAGCACAAATTTGTGTGTTCAGACAGACATGTTCCTATTCTTCGTATATTCTGTAATATGTGTAGTTGTGCTGAGAATTTTACAGGTGGTGTTCTCAATTTCAAGTGCCCACAAAAACAAAAGGAGCCACAGTCATTAGGCCCTGATAACAGTGTTGGAAATCCATGATCTTCAAGGACAAGAGAGGCCTCTTTCAAGAGAGGCCATTGCAACACCAGAGAGCACCCATATTCTCCTGTTTCTTACTGTGAGAATAAAAGCAAATCTCTGCTTAGCTGATTGATCAGAAGGACAGTTCTTGCTCCCAGAGGTAGATGAGGTCCCATAAGATCCAGTACTCAGTCTTTGGGAAAAACATTAGGTACTGAGAGCTAATAACTTGGTTTTGTCAAAGGACGGACACTATACAAGGTAAGGTGACACTTTTTGCACCTTGTATTGTTAAGCTGTGGAAATTCCTGCAGTAGGATCCTGTGCATAGTAAGTGCTTTCCAAAACCAATTAAATTAATTACTAGAAGAAAATTCTAACTGGACTGACTGAGATTATAGAGACACTCCTGATCCTGCAGATCACAGAAGGCATATTCTCACTATTCTTATATACTTACACTCTTCCATAGACATCCAACAGGGCCATTGTCAGAAAGAACTTACTGAAGAATATGAAGAATAGGAATGATTGGTCTGAACCAGTGTGGTTGCTACTTGCCTGCTTATGGGAGACTGACACTCGTGCTGGTGTTCTCACTGGTAAAACCCAACAAAGAGATGTCATGCAGTCAGCATGTAACAGAGGTGAGACTGTGGGATGCAGCATCCTAAGCTTAGGTATCCAGTGTCACTGTGGGCACTGAAGTATTTCCTGCCTCATCACCAGCTTAATCCCATGCAGATTAATTGAGCAGCCTGGGAAGCTCAATTGGCTCAGTTTACCCATCAACATACTCAATAACAGCTGGGAATTATTTGTATCCTCTCAAAGAAGTCAACTAAAGTAGATAGGATGAATTCTGCATGAAAAGTGCTGATTCCTTTTCACTGACCACAGAGGGAACTGTGGGTGACTAGCTGTCACCCAAAACTGAGGGGACACTAGCTCAGCTCTGGACATTGTCAAGGTGGATGTCCAAACTTGGGTGAACCACTGAGTGTTCATTGCTATGCAATTGTATGTGGATAACAGTCCAGATTTTTGCTGGCTGCCCAAAGTGATTTTCACCCAGTGTTACCTCAAAGCAGCTTGGAGTGACCACTGGGACCTACCCTCATTAACTGTGACCAGAACAAGCATCTCTGAAATGTCCCCCAGGACTTAGTGCTGGGTTTAGTACAGGTGACACTTGCTAAAGCATCCCCTGAGAAAGTCTAGTCTAGGAAGAAATATTCCAGCGTCTCAGCCAGTCTGAGCAATAAAATGCTGAAATACTGTACTCCCCTGCAACCACGAATTTCCTCAGTGCTAACTCTGCACTGTGTGACAGCAAAGTTAAGGCCCAGCACCTTTAGCTGACAGATGACCTTTAGCTGACTAAAGCTGTGGTAGGTTTATTCTTGAGCCCCAGAAAACAAAACTGGGCTTATAAAGATTTGCAAAGGCCATGAACATACTGTTCCTCTAGATTTTTTTGAGCAGATTTTTTTTGCTCACAAATGTTAGCACAAGCTATTCTGGTAATACTCTGTGAAAAACAGGGCATTAAATTGGTGTCATTTCAGTGGATTAGTACTGTCACATCAGCTGCCACAGCTTTCCGCCTATGTCATCAACTGTGCTGCTGCCATTCTCTGCCCCCATCACACTGCAATAGCTGCAGACTTTACAGTTAAAGATGGAGTCAAAGGCAAGACATGTTCTAAATAGGTCTGGAAAATAAAGGGGGAAATGCTGCTATTAGAATTACAGAAAGGAGGGATGATCTGGTAAACTTGTGGGTTTTGGGTGGTATAAATGCTATCCAGTGTTAGAGCATTTTTTCTTAAATGCATTTATTTGCATTGGAACAAAGTGGATCGTGTATACCCTGATTTCTAAATATGAGACTAATTCAGCTTTCTTGAAACTACAAGAAGGATGAGCATCCTGAACTGACTAATGCTTTCTAGGTAGGAGAATATGAACCATTTTCTATGGCACAAATGACTAATAGCTTCTAAGCTGGGTCTTGTATTGTTCCAGGGGACTCGTTGTGCAGCCTTGGGCATTTTTTTAACGCGTCAATTGTCAAAAATGTGAATGACTCATAGGGGAGCTTCAGGTCCTCAGAAGGGCTAATTAGCCAACTGAAATTCCTCCAATGTGTTTTGACTCTCCTAGTATCAACAAAAGAGTCTTTCTTATCTATCTTTTAAGATCCCAGAGCACAGGGAATAAATGAGTGCAAAGTATTATTTCTACAGCATGATAAAATTCAGGGCAATTATATATAAGAAGGGGATATAATCCATACATATATTTATGATACCTTAAAATAAATGAAAATTATTTAAACTTCACATTTGAGCAAACTATATAACATATAACCTAAATGGACTAAGATTGCTATTTGGGCTAGAAGAAAAATTCCCCTTGAGAACTGAATCCAAGCTTTTAAGCTGTGCAGGGAGCTGGGATAGAGAGCTGGCTCTTACCAGAAGAAGCCTTTAGGCAAGGTGGGAGAAGAACGGAGGTGGGAATATCTCATTTCACATAGGGCTTGGAAACTTGTTGAAACGACAACTCTTTCTACATGAGTATTTTTCTAGCAAACGCTTATGATATGAAAACAGGAGCTTGGCTGGAACATTTCCATTTATTTTGATGAAGATTTTATTTAGATACAACCTATACTCCTCAGGAACTTTCCTGACTATATTTCAGAACAAACTGACATAAGGGGATAGAATTTTTGAAAGGATGAGAAGAAATGGCCTCAAATTCTGCCAGGGGAGGTTTACATTAGATATTAGTAAAAATTTCTCATAGGAATGGTTTTCAAGCATTGAAACATATTTTCCAGGGAAGCGGTGCAGTCACCATCCCTGGAATTACTAAAGAAATGTGTTGATATGGCACTTGCAGACATGGTTTAATGGTGAACAGGGTGATGGTGCTGGGTTGACAGCTGGACTTGATGACCTTAACGGTCTTTTACAACGTTAATGATTCAGTGGTTCTATGATTTTGGCCTTGAGGCCAGGAGAGTGGAAGTTCTTGGCTTCCAGACCATAGAAACAAACAGCACCACTGTTTCCAGGAAAGTCCAGTAGGAACCTGTAATGATGGGAAAGGAAGATTGCAAATGGGTTCAGAAGCTCACCTCACCTTGGTTCAGCCAGGGCTGTCATACCAGTACCCCTCAACCTAATGGCACAATATACCAATTCTTCATTAATCATGATATTCACTTGGTCTTACTGAGGATGATGAAGTTAATTTCTACCTCATGGAACTAGAGTCAGGCCCCAAATTAGACTTAATCAACTGAATTTTTAACATTTAAACCAGACTTCTTTTTCATGAACCTTCAAAAGTAATCCTCCATTCCCTTTCACTGAAACCTCTCCCGTATTCCTATGTTTTCATTTCTTTTTTTTTGCTGCTCAGTTTCCAGAGGCCAATGAATATTTTAATTCCCTGCTGAGCCCAGCCCACACGACTCATGTTTTTACACTGTGAAGTCCACCTGCCACAGAGTCAGCTAAATGCATATTCAGAGAGAGGTGTTTAATTTGTTTTATAGTCACAAATTCCACAACATCCAAAGTCCCTCAAAATGATTTTGAATTTGGATATATATCCCCCTTGTGTTTCTCTCCTCTTCCCATTTTTTTTCGTATTTCTCATAAACCCTAAACATAAAAGTTACTTTCGGTTAAATAGAGGAAATAACTTCCTGTAATGTCTGATCACCTTTTGCTGAGGTTTGGGGTGAGAAAAGAATTTAAGATCTGATTTATTGAGTTACATTAAGCCTTAAACAGCTTTGCCCTTATCTTGTCTCCCGTTGCTTTCTTTTGATTGAAGAAGTCCTACCAAAATGATCAATTTGCTTTCCAGTTCTGATGCAATTTTGTGCTTGTTTTTGTTTTTAACCAAAAAGGCAGTCAGTACTAGGAAGCTCTTGCCACACAGACCTAGTCACATTGTCCTGTGTCTTGCAGGCAATGTGATGAATTCAGAGAAATCTGCAGGGCAAAGATGGATGCTCATCTCCTATGCCTGAAACTGTAGCCAGCTATGGATCTGTGTTCCAGTACCTGAACACAGCAAGGCCAATATTATTGTCGGACAGGCAGTTAATGAAGCTCTTGAATGCAATGCGAAAATTGTCTTTGGTAATGACACTTGTCTGAGCCAACAACCTCTTGCCATGCAAATGATGAAATGCTTCTCACAGTACAACACTGTGCTGCAGTAATAAAATATCAAACGGAAAGCCTCATGACAATCTTTTGGGAACTTCTATTTAAAAATGTTTTTCTGTCTTATGTTTTCTATATTTTCTAATCCTCTTTATTAAGCTATATGAACCAAATTCTCCCCTACCCAGACACTGTTACACAAAGTTTCACCACTTGAGCTCTAAGTCTGCTGATATTAGAAGGCAGCAGACTATCTTATGTTCCTCTAAACCATTTCTTCTTTTTTCCCCCCTGGGAAGAACCTGGATTTTTCTGTGTTTTATGTTCCTGTTTTTCACTAATATTCTATTTTCTTATTTCATTTCCCTCCAGACTATGAGTTTGGAAAGTCACATCTTGAAACAAGTATTTTATATGGTTCTACACCTTATTCTAAATGTTATGGGAGAATGGCTGATTTGATGTTCAGCCTTAACTCTGGTTCAAGGTCTGCTTAGAAGGTCCTGACATTTTGTTGAAGTCTTACTCTGGTACCTGTCAGTTGTTGTTGCACAGAACTTCTTGCCATAGATGATTATTGCCACAGGTAATCAGCACAGTGAGAAATGGGGTCAAGGAAAGAGTCAAGATCCAGACAGTGAAAAGCTGAGAAAATAAAGATCTTAATAATAAAACACACTACTGAACAAGGAGCCAAGGGTGATCAGCTCTTATCAATCTGTGTTGCTGATATGACAGGTCACCATGTGTTGAACCATCTGGATCCTCTTCATCTTGTTCTCCACCAACCCCTCTTACTGAGTAAAGCTCAGTAATTTAATGCAAAGGTGACAAACAGGGGGTTGGTGGATCTTTCTTCCACTTGGCAGGAAAAGATGCAGCCTCTGGATTAGCTGAAACAAGGCATTTCTACCTTAGATATGTCTTGAGCACTCAGGGGCAGCAAAGTGCACGGGACCTGGCTGAGATGGAAAAACCTTAGTCCCTGACACCAGGGCAAACTCTTGTTTTAATCAGTTCTTTGAAGTTTTTACTTCTTCCCACCTGCACCTACGTGGTTCATATTTGATGTCACATTTATTTCAGCTGAGCAATGATTCAGCTGGACCTTAGCACAGAAATAGGAATGATACAGAAGTGAGTGAGTAATCAAGAATTGTGATAGTTTTGACATTTATTACCATCAGTAAGCTAAGAGAAAGAGAAGGCTTTAAAAATATGTAATGTTCTCAGATTTTTCCTCCATACACACCAAATCCCAAAGCTATCCCTTGAGCCCGGATTCCTGACTCGTCCCCAGTTCTGCCAAGCTCTGCCAGATACACATCATCCTGTCTTGTTCCCAGTGCCCATCCACACCCCATCATGCTCCAAGGACAGGCCCCTGAGCCCATACTTTTCCCTGCCCTGCATGCAGCCTGGGCTGCCCATCTCCTCTGGCTCACTGCACTCCATATGTCCACATGGAATGGCTGAGTGGATGCTGAAGGTTTCTCCATGGGGGAAGAGGAAGACTCAAGGAAATAAGGAAGAGAGCTTAACAGAAGTAACAGATCCACTCCACTTGGCTAATTGTTGAGAAACTACTGTTTGTGGAAATGACAGCAGGAAAATATATTTACATTAAGACCCCTCTCCTGCAGCCATGCCAGTCCCACGCTGGCTGTGTAATGAGGGACAGGGTGAGAAATGGGACTGGGAAAGCACAAAGTTCTGTTTTGTGTTCAGAGGCACTGTGACACATTTCAGGTGATGTTTGACTTGCATATTTAGATGGAATATGAGCTGAGGGCTAAAAGTGATTCAGAAATGCATAAATTTGGGTTTTCTTCCTTTTACAGAAAATATATATGATTTGAATGAGAGCACTTTGGGACCAAGTAGCACACTGGTCCATCATTCGAGAGGTCAGCTGTAAGAATGCAATTTGAACTCTCATTTATGCAGTACAAAATTTGCCATTTTTACCCAAATAATAAATGAAGGAACTGGAGAAAGAAAAAGTAGAAATACAGAAGTTGAAATGACAGACTAAAAGAGATTTGAAGTGAGAAAAACTGCAACAAATCAGAAGGACCCTACAACATGATGCAACTGAAGGAAACAATGTGTGTCACCAGGTCACTAGGGTTTGGGATTTTGAAGATTATGAACACATAGAATATAACCCAAGGATCACATCTGAAAATCCCAACAGTGATTGCTGTGGAAAGGTTGCCCAGCATGGTCTCAAAACACTAGAAGAAGGATTCTTTCCTGGCCTTGCTATGATCTTGGAAGAGTCTCTTCCTTAACTGTCCCTCCTTCTATTCTCAGTCTTCTTGTCTCTCTTACCTACTGCAAATACTTCTGGGAGAAATGATACCTATATGAAACCCAGCATAACATCTGGAGTCTTGGCTACCACCTTGGGGTCTCTTACATAGTGCTGGCAAAATTACTGGTACAAGGGAGTTCAGACTGGGAGCAGAAAAGATTTTTCCTTGAAAAGCTGAGCAGGACTTGATAATTGCATCCCCTTTCACACATTTCCTTCTTGTCATGCATTAGCCCATCAGTATGCTTCTGTGACTAGCAGTAACAGTGCATTGAAGGAAAATGCCACTTTCCAGAGAAAATGATCAATCTCTTTGACTTTGCCTGTAAACATGTTTCATCAGGGGGTCACTAATATGCTTTTATTGCCTCACTGTCAGAGATGATGCCATTACCAAGGCTGATAAAGTATTCTGTAGAGGGTTCCTTTTAATTTTATTTTTTATGCGATCATGAGAGAGCGTAACCGATAAATTTAGTTCAATGGTTTCTCACTATTAACTAATTCTGAGCAAATCCATTGGGGCAGACTGGATACAAACACTTCAAAGAATTTTTACAGGATATTGAAAATGATATTCACTGTGGGACAGAGGTTTAAGTGCTGAGCTGCTAGTGTTTTCTTTACCATTAAAGCTACAACACTGTTAAATGTCATTTAGTCAAAACATTGTATTCAGAAGGATTTGTAGCACAAGATGACTATTTGTTTTTAATAAATTTGTAGCATCAGAGTGGTTATGTTAGCTTAGTTCTGAGGGAAAGGGAGTTTGAGAAAAGATGACGCTTTTTCCCCTCAGTTTCTTTCTTGGGGTCCAATCCAGCTCCCACCAAAGGCAATGACAATTTTGCTGTTGCCTACAGCTGGAACAGTCCCATGATCTCTGAGGGCTTTGAAGTGTTCAAATCCAAATTAAAACACAGCGGTTTTTTTCAAGGAGAGAGAGAAAAAAAAGAAAAACCAAACCAAAACCCCCCAGCTCTAGCAACTGGAAGAGAAACAAAGCAAACATGGGAACTGAGAAAAACATTTTTCTCATGGAGGATTTTTTCCAAGCTGCTTTCATATCCTATATAGCACCCTAAAAACTGGAACACAGGATGTGAAACCATGGAAACAACTGGATGCTACAGGATTTTTGAACTACTTTTGTCAAGGTTTAGACTTTGGGGATTTGATTTTTTCTTAAAGTTTAATTGATTTTTTCCCCCCTACTGAAATCCATAATGTGTTGAGCTTGTTAAACTATGTTAGAGGTCACAGACTAAATTTAATTGGTAGTATTTCTTTTGAGCCTAATTTAAAGGTTGATTTGGCTTTATGGACAGACTCTTAGTTGTAGTAAATCAGTTCAGCTCTAATGGGACTCTCTTTGCACCAGTAGAAAATACGGTTATTGGAGACTCAAATCCCATACAAAATCTCAGGAAGAACAAGAAAAAAGTAAAAAACATGTTCCCTTTTTGAAAGACTGTTTTAATGAAACTGTATCTAAAGTTAAATATTTTGGAAGGAGGTAAAAATGCATCTGTAATTCTATTTTCATTTAACACAGAAAGGTAGGGATGTCCTGAAAATATGGTTATAGCTGATTATAACTGTATATATCTGGTTAAAAGCACTAGCAGGATGTAAATGGTTTATTGACAAATGCAATTTCAGTAAAATATATTCAGAAAGACTGTGGAGGTGCATGTTCAGTGAAACCTGACAGAAATATGCATGTGACATTCAGCCACAATGGTTTTAGATCAGGCTTGTTTATTCCTGAATCCAGATGTTCTGTAAGGAAGTACTAGGAAACAAGACAAAACACTATGACAAATGCTAGGTCATCAGTTTTTCTAATTCTAATTTTATAAATTGTCTTTTTCTTTTTTTTTTTTCTTCCCTGAGCTGCTCAGTAGCTGCAAAACGTACAGACTTTTGACCAAAGAAATGAAACTTCTAATCTTTAGGGATTATCTCCTCTCCAGTGAATGTGCAAGGTATTGGAAAAGTTCAAGGACTAAATGTTAAATTCATTCATTAATACCCAGTATTGACAAAAAACTGTAATCTCAGTAGAGTGAAATTCACAGCCTCAGACTGAGTACAATGGGTGAAATAAGGGAGCCTGTGCAGCTCTGAGAGCTATGATCTCTGTATGAGCACCCCATCTTCAGTCTACTCCAGTATTTACATGGATCCTAAACAGCAGTGCAATAAGTCTTTCACTGGTGATATGGCACTTATGTCCATTTTTCCTTATTTCTATTAACTGAAAATGTAATTTCTGTAGACATCATGCTTCAGTTAACTCATCTTGACAGTAATAATGTGGAGTGATGATCTCCTGAGACAAATCCAAACTTTCCACCTCTGAAATATGTACTGGAAACACTCTCTCCTTATTATACTTTATGAAACACAGGTTTTGACAACATGAGTCATAGTATTGTGGTAACAGAAAAAAACGCCATAATGCTCTAGATGTAAAATCAACACTCAAACTTGCCCCTGAAACAAGGATTATTGCTAGAGGAACTGTACTTAGATTGGAGTTTTCTGCTGAAAGGAAATATTGGAACGATCATAATTCAGGCAGATCTTGAAAATAAAGGAGGCAGCTGTGTGCAGATACTCCCAAAATGATGATTCTAGAAAGGACGAGCCTCATCAAAATGAAACCAAACAAAACTATCCTGTGGCATTTTTCCTCATGGTGGATTCTGAACTCTGGGGAGGAACCAAAGCTTCACAATGACTTAAGGACTTCACAATGACAAAAGGACTTTGGTTATGTCAATAGCAGCAACAAATGTGTCTTAAAGATACAGCTTTATCTATGTCACAGATGGGAAACACCATCCTGAGGGCTACTTTCTCATTAAAGTAGACATTAGACACACATAAGCTGGAGCTGAAAGAAGATCTGAATAAAAATCTTGGGTTTACAGCACTCAAGGAGGAATTTTGTCCACTGTGGCTGTGACCTTCTGCCCAAACACAGGCAAAAAATACTTCCTTTGTCATAGAAAGTTACAATGCCTTTCTAGAGAAGAAAATACTTGAGGGCTGAAATTTGGTTCTGAAAGTTCTCACTGAAGAAATGAAAATTTGGTGAAAGCCAGTGTATTATGACTGATCTGTGACCAGCTGATAATTGCCATTACACACTCACTCAGTACTTGTAGGGCTCATCGCACTTACAGCCAAGGCCAGGCACTCTGAAGAGGTCCAATCCTCAAGTGACAAAATCCATGAACTTGGAAATCATTTGCTGAAATGGAAAGACCACACTCCAGGATACTACAGTGAATTACCTTCTACTGCAGCCCTACTCTTCTTTCAACCATGACTGCAGCACTCTGTGTGTGCAAGACGCGAGCCACAGTTACACATTCACATCAGTTGATACTGAAATCTCATCATAGTGCCTAAATGTTGTATTTCAAGAAGCCATTTTAAGATACTCCTTCAGGTGGTCATCTGAATATTTTATGAAGTTTTAGACAGTCATTCCTAATTTTAAATGGCTGTAAAATAAGTGGACAAGGAAGTCTTCCTGTCTTAAAACCTTAAGAGTTTGATTGAGTTGCAAAGGGTGCATGTGAGATCCTCTCATTCACAGCTTAGGCAGACCAATTGAACAAAATAAGCAAGAGGCTAACTCTCAAAATAGAAAGCAGATTTGTTACCAAAAATAATGAATTTCACTTAGGAAAACTGACTAGGTTGAAATGACTAATTGTATCCCTTTTCTGCCCCTTGCGTATCTAGCTGTTTTCATTCTACAAAAAGTGCTGCTGATATCTCTGCTGATATCTGATTTCAACAAATTATTCCACAAAACCTGTGAAGAACAATGGAAAGTGTAATATTTAAAGGACAGGAACAAATACAGTACATGTTTTCATAAGGTCCAAAATTCAATTAAAGTCAGCAGAAACCAGACTCAGATAAATTGCAACTGTATCAAACTATGACAGTGCATTTGCTTGATCTTTTGCTTAGTCTTTGTACATCTTGAAAGTCTCCTCCCCAAACGCCCCAGCAGCCTCATCTCATCTGTTTCAGTTCTGAGATGGCGATGTCCCCCTGCGATCCCTTCTTGTTCTCATCCTGGATTTGTGGTGGATTCAGGACTTGGGACGATGGTCAGTTTGGGAGCTATGGGCTGCATGGCCACCAACACACCGTCATTTCAGGCAGTGGCAGCTCTCCCAGTGGAGAGCCCTTGGTTGCTCTGCCTGTTGCTGCTGCCAGGGGAACAGTACAGCTCTTCCCATCCCTGCCACTCTCTCTCCTGCCTACAAACAGTGAATTACCATCCGTTTCTTGACACCAAAGCAGGAAATTAGGAGGGAAACAGAAACCTGAAACTATTTCCTTCTCTAAAGTGCTCCTGGGACACTGTCGCTACATGCTGTCTCTTATGGACCTGGTGTTTGATGTGGTTTAATTGTGTGAAAGCCCATTAAAGAAGCAAAACATCTGTTCAGATGGTGTAGCATAGCTGAATGTGCCTTTAGGAAACAAGATGGACTAGATGACCTTTTGAGGTTCCTCCCACTTCTGTTTTCTCTGACTCGATTTTCTACACTGAAAACTAAAATGCTTTAACACCATTCACAAGTGAGCACAACTGCCAAAAAATACACACTGGAGAGAAAACTCCTCTGACTGCTGTGTTGGTTTTTTTTTTTTTCAATCTAATGTACAGCTAGATCTTCTCCCAGAAAGACTCTAATTTTTTACTGTTTCTTGTGAGTACTGGCTATTTTTACTACTTTTATATCTCTCGCAAAAGGCATTTCTTTCAAACAGAACACTCTCAGCCCTGTTAAGCATTTGATCCTTTTTTTTTTTTCAAAGCAGACATCACATTCTAACCTTAATGCTTTGTATTGCGATTTTGCCTTTTTTTCCTTTTTTTCTTTCCTTTTTATTTTATTTTGTTGGAAGTCTCTGTAATCTAAATATGTCTTTATTTCCAAGAGGATGACTGTTTCCTAGGGGATGACTCTGCTTCTGGCTGAGACAAAAGCTGTTCCACCCAAGGAAAACTTCTGAAGTGCTAAACGCAAGGATGTACTTTTCATGTCATCCTCAGTGCAGGTAGCTTTTCTCTCTCACATGAAGGCCTCAGCTGCTCTTAGCAGGTCTTTACCTGAACAGCTTCAATTGTTATTTGCATTCTTGGCATTCTGCCTTGGTAGCCATTTAGCAAAGGGTTCAAGATGTAACAGCAAACATGGTGAAACTGAAAAAATACGTGCTCTGAACATGAGTGCAGGAACCTTTGAGACAGGGGAGGTATGGAGGTGGTCAAGCATGAAGCTGGTCAGCCATGGAGCTGTGGCTGGAGGTAGATGATGCCGTCAGGGATGGAAGGTTTTGTCACTACACATACAATGAAGCCAGAAATTCTCTCTTGACTGAAGTGGTTCCTGTGAATCAGAACGAAGGGGGTGAAACTGTGCTGGTATGATTGGAACTGTAGATGTATTTGGGCTTCAGCTTTGGGGGTTGGAACTAGATGATCTTTATTGTCCCTTCCTACCCAAACCACCCTACGATTCTATGATGGCCTTGAAGATGGCAGGATCCAGACCCAGCTGACCAGGAACACAGGCCCTGGTCAGTGTAAAACTGAGAAAACGAAGAGATCTCTTGGGGTTGGTGCTCCAGGCCGGGCTCTCCTACTGATCCATTTCTGAGAGGCTGGTGGCAATTTGTCTGGGCTTCAACCAGTGCTGAATGGATTGAAATTATTTCCTCCCATTTTGGAGTGTCTGTCATGGTGCAGGAAAGGTTTTCTCTAATTTAGTACTCACACTAAAAAAAAAAGAAAAGAAACACAATCCACTTCCCTCCCCACCCTCTGCTGGGAGACAAAAGGCAGAGATCTCAGGTTGAGATAAGAACAATTTACTGGAAACAGCAATGAGATAAGAAGATAATTGCTCTGTCTGCCATGCTTGCTCCTGACTGAAAACCATGGATGTGCAAATGAGTCCCTTCCCCCCATGCCTGGCCATGATGTAAGATGGTATCCAATAACACAATGTCTTGGCTATGTCCAGGCTCTGTCCTGTCACAGCTACTTCAAAAAATTAATCCTGTCCTTGGCTGAAACTAGGAGAGTGTCCAATATCCTTTTTCAGAGCCTGGCAATGGAGCACTCAGTGTTGTGCTGGGTGTGAGCAATTTGAGTTAAGGGTTCACACTCAGCTGTAAGCTGAGCTTAACATGAAATAACAGAGCAACTGATGCCATTTCCAAAGAACTGATGTCAACAGGAATAGAGGTGAAAGCTGTTTTCAGATAGGGAATGACTGTTAAAAAAAAATCAAAACCACAAAAAAAACCCAGCTGCTTGTGTTGGCTGGAAACCAGGGAAAGGGAATAATCTATGTAATAAACCCAGATCCAACAGCAATAGGGCTCTACTTGCAGTGTGCTGACATGCTTCTCCTGGAAAACCTGGTGTGGCAGACTGAACCCTGATTGTTCAGAGGTGTCCCCAGCTGCTGCAGAGATGGGTGACAGCACGGAAAACCACACCTTTTATCAGGGACAGAAACTCCTGAGTGAACAGGTACACAAAACTATCTTTTCTGTCAGTAGGGCAATTTATAATATAGAATATATTAATAACAGGACAAATTAATGACAGCAGGGGAAATTCTGGTGGGCCAAAAGAGAAGATTTCTTCTAGTGAAAGTGGAAGCACAGGAGCCTCAGCGTACTCAGAGCTTGTGGTGATAAGTAACCCTGGAGTGTCTTAACCACGTTACTTGTCAGCCAGTGATTCAATGTGAAAAGTATGAGCATAAACTCCCCTGACTCTTTATTGCACACAGGTGAGAAGATTAATCTTTTGCCATCAAGGTGAACACAATGCTTTTTAAAACTTAGGGAATCAAAAGATTCAAAAATGTGAACAATTTGTTTGTTTGTTTTTAAAAGATTTTGTCTGTGGAAACCCTTCAGACTAAAACTACAGAGCACTTAATTTATCTCTTTCTGCGAGATAAAAGGATGAAATGAACACAGATGGGATTGAAACCTTTGGTTTTATGGAGTCTAGGTGTTTTAAATCTGTTGCATAAATCAAGAAATCATCCCACAAAATAGAACATTTATATGCTGTCTTTTTAGGTTTTTTTAATCAAAATTTGTGAGCTTGTTGGGGGTTTGTGGCTTGGTCTGAAATGATTAGCTCAGCCAATAGCACAGTACAATAGGGAATGCAGAGCCCTGCCATACACTCCATGCAGTGGACAAGGATGGTTTCATACATCATTTACAAACTGCTTCAGCAATTCCACTAAGTTAATATATCTGCTTAGCTCACAGAAGTGTTAAAAAAATGTTTCTCTACTTCATTTTCCATCTTCTGTCTTTGGAGGAGGACATGTCAGCACATACCCGTGCACATTTCCCTGAAAGTCTATAGCTCAACACATATCCAACTGCACCATTGTCATTCATTTAATGCCATTTTCATCTGCTCCAACTGGGAAGCCAAAGTAGCCAAGTGTTTTGTTGCATGTTAAGTCTTTGATTTGCAAATTGAGTTTGCAAACCTCTGTGATTGCGTGGGCCTGGCTGACTGTTCTCATATGGGACCGGCATGTTACTGGATTGCCTCAGTAATGCTTACAGACCCCAAAGCAACTATCTCTTTTTATCCCCATCCATTAATTTAAACTGATGAAGTAGCATTAGTTCTAGCTCTGCAAAAATCAGCATATAGGATGACAGAGACATAGATTATCCATTAGTCATATTTATGCAGACTTTGATACATGGTTGCAAGCCTAGGAGAGACTTGGGTTTGAAGCTGATTGAGGAAGTTTTCTTGAGCCCATTCTTCCTAAGATTTCAGAACTCCTCCTCTTTCCCAGCAAGATGAAGCCAAGTTCTCCTGGAGGTGTTTCACAGAAGCCAGAGATCCTGACCCTTGTATATCAGCCAGCCTGACACACACAGGGGAGTGGGGGACCCTGGTGCAATGTGCTGCTCTGTTTAATTCACTAATGAGATACTAATAGGGCCAGAGAGCAGAAGTGATTGTCTTGATAGCTCAGTGATTTGGTCACTCATCTAAAACGTGGGAGAACCAGG
Organism: Climacteris rufus; assembly: GCA_013398175.1. Classification (NCBI taxonomy): domain Eukaryota; kingdom Metazoa; phylum Chordata; class Aves; order Passeriformes; family Climacteridae; genus Climacteris; species Climacteris rufus. Next base: position 188,828 of record VZRZ01002082.1, on the reverse strand, counting down.
GTCATGCCCCTGATCTAAATCAAGCAAAGCAAGTAGCTAAATGCACGTCTCCAGTACTCTGGTTGAAGCTCTCACCAAGAACAATGTTGTAAAACCCTTCCTTTTCATGAAAAAGTTCTCTCTGGAACTGAGAAACCACTACACAGGAAATGATCTAGTTGAAAATACTTCAAAAGGGCTTTGGCTGTCAGACTGCAGCAGGGGGGAAGGCGACAAAAAGGGGCAGTTGGGAAATGCCCAGGGTTGTATACTCCACACAGCCTGTCCTTGACCTGTGATTTGGGACCTGCAAGCAGCAGTCCTTCCTTTCAGCCTGCTCAGCTGCAGCAGAAGGCACAGGCACTCACTTATGGGGGGAGCATTGCTTCTTGTGCAGAATCACTGCAAGATTTTAGAAACATGGAAGTCAATTGCATGGGGTGCTGGAAGCACAATGCAAATTAACTGCAAATTCTCTATTCTTCCATAGTCTATGGAAACAATGAATTCTATCTATATAGTAATTAATACTTGAAATTAGGGCTTTCTTGGGGAAAAAAAAGCCTTGTTTAGTGAGTGCTTTTCATTTGTCCACTTTAGTTCTTTCAATATTTATTGATCAGACATGTAATGAAGACAGCTGGGTCATGCAGTTAGGAAGAAACACTGATGTGTTCCTGAGAGCACAGTGAATATCCTGTTCAATGAGAATTTGTATAGACTGTGACACCAGATAAAGGGGAACAATACAGAAATGCTGTGTGAGAGACCTATAGATGTGCATGTGATAGGTACAACATGAAGAACAGAAACAGCAAATCCCACATGGAACCTGATTACTTGTCTTCCTGGTCTGGGCTTGTTTCAACATAAAATACTTGAAAGTAACAAGCTAAAAACTTCCTGTAGAAAACCTACAATAGAGAAGCTTTTTCTTAATACTTCTTTCTAACCTTGATTAATTAGAGACTGGCTTGTGGCCTGATGCACAGAGATTTGTTTTACTTCTAAAATCTTCTAATATCCTAATATTGCTGGATATTTGTCTTAGCTGTATAAATACAAATTGTATTTGAATCCTGATATATTCTTGGTCAATAAGATATAATGACAATGAATCTTACAGACTAACCTGTCATAGCTTGAACTCAGTTCTTCTTATCCTTTTTTTAATCTTATGAAATATGCACTTTTTAAAAAAATTATGTACACGATTGTAAAGAAAAGTAGCCAAAGTGTTGCATTTTATGAGCAACTAAGTGTCACAATAATGACACGAAAAGAAGGACACGGACACCTGTTAAGAGAACAACCAACAACTGCAGCGGACGCCTGCCCGACTTTATTTTATATGTGTCTTAGAAATCATAGTGGATTGGAGGAACAGCCTCACTGCCCCTCAATCACACTGGTCAAAGGAAATGTCCGTTAAACTTCTGTGCCCAGGAGAAAGGAATGTAAATAATGAGCTACCATTACAAAAACATGGTCATGTTTACAGAGAATGCATGGGAAACAGATACGTAAGAATGAAAACATCAGAACTGCAAAACTCAGGGCAACAACTAAGTGCTTCAGGAGTACAAGTTATACAGCAGACAAGTTACATATCTTGCAAATGTCATCCTAAAACTTTATTTTTTTCAGAACACTTTAAAATATTTCTTCTAGTCAGTTATAACAAATGTACATGGACAGATTAATAAACCATACTTCTAGCTTCTTCAATTAAGGAAGATCCTATTCCTTACTGAAGACTCACAGCCATGTGAAATGTATTGAAATGATTCAGATCCAACTGAATTTGCTTCAAGCAAGCATTTAGCTATTAAGCACTGAAAGTTTAGGCTTGATCTTGCATCAGCATCTTGTGAGGTAACACCATCTACACTAGCGGGCAAAATACTATATTGATGATTCTTAAGAGATCCTGACCTTAAGAAAGCAGTAGGATCAAATGTGTTTTTAGAAGAGTTCTTCCTTTTCTTTTTAGGTACTTCTATAGCTGAGCATCAAGCCTGTGTACGAGGTGTACCTTGCACACATCTCTCTTGTATTGCACAGAAGTGTTACTACATCCATTTCACAAATGAGAAACTGGGAATCAGTGGTTTGGCTAGAGACATTCAATAGGTTCTTGATGAACATCTCTCTCTTCATCAGCACTGTAACTTCCTTTTAAATGAGCCTCTCTCCTGTACTTTAGTCAGAACCCTTCTGCATTTCAAAACAAAAACCTGTTGCTGATGTTCTGCCTATCCCTTTCCCACTGCAATCACAAACCCTCAGCCTGTCATTACAAATCACTTGGGTTTTCTCTACTTTTACAATCTTTTCCAAATCCTCTTAAACTTTTTGCAGCTTCTGGACCTAAAATACATTGCCTTGTCAGCAGATGACTAGGATTCAGATTCCCAGAGCAATTTTTCATTTGCCAGAAATGGAGAAGTCTCTGTAGTGCAGTGACAAGGCAGAACCCTCTCCTGTCCTGTTATGGTGTAAAGCTGTGACAGTGATGTGGCTTGGGAGTATTTTCCTTGGTAAAACTAGGTCCTCTTTAGAAGGCAGTTATTACTGTAGCTACACCCAGGCGCCTGCATGCGATCAAGTAAACACTGTTGTTCAGAGAGCTGTTGTAAATAAACTAAGTTGTCATAACCAACTGGGGCAGGCACCAAGACAACAGCAAGTGTGAAGTAAAACATGTCAGACTAAACCACTGTCATGGTATTACAACAGCAGCTCTACTTAGAGAGTCTGAACATGCCATTTCCAGCCTTTGAATGTTCTCTGTTGCAGGGCTGGATTGAAAAACAAAGGTCTAAGCCTATTAACTCACCTGCTACAATAGCATCATCTAAACGGCCACCTGAAATTTGACAGGTATGTGCAATGGAGATGTAGGACATTGCAATGCTTTTTTTTTTTAATTGCAATATACTGAAATATGCTTCTCACAATAAGGCAATATACCACAAAGTAGATTATATTGTTCAGCTGTCAGGAGGCTGTGTGGAAATGGAAAACTTATGAATGCTCTCCAGTGTCTCCTCATCCTTTGTTACACCACAGCACCAAGCATTTATGTGGTTATATTACAGAGGGTAAAAGCATCACTGTCTGCACTGCTTGGCTGTTAAGCTGTTTTACTCATAACAGATATTCTGTTACATGATACAACCATTGGGTTATTTTACAGTTTTTTCAATACAGCCCACTGAATGAGAAAAGGCTAACGAGGTTGCTAGAAAATTATATCTACCACCTCTCCAAGGACAAATGCAGATAGAGGCATCTAATTTATCTACTAATTAGTATTTCTCTGCTGAGTTATGTGAACAATACTGAGTCAAATGTAAAAGGAGCCATTGCAGCCTTTTACTTTGCAGAAGCTCTACAATCCCAACATGACTACATGGTTCAGAAAAGCAAGAGAGGAAGTAATGAAGCCTGTCAGTACTCTGTGGTAATGGACAATTTGCTGATTTGCCTTTGGCTACCACAGCACGGTCCATTTTCAAGTAAAAAAAAAAAAGCATTCTTCATAGTTTCCTTCCACACACCAGTGCAGGTTGGTGCTGGACAAGGTGCATGCTTGTTAAAAGTGTGCCCTTACCTGGAGTTAGATGACAAGGTAATTAGCAGAAGGTAAGGACAGACTGATTATAGGAACCTGTCCATCTCACTTAAACATAAGGCTTTGTTACATTTTAGGCACCTAATGAGGCACCCTACAGACTGTGAGTTTCTAATATAACTAAGGGAGAGAAGTAGATTATTGTGTTTACCTTCTGAAGGATCTAAGGGGCACACCCTGACTGCCTACCTAAAATTGCTGGAAAGAAGCTCCCTTTGGAAGCCTCCAAGGGCACCTCGTTATCTGTGTTGCACATATGGGGAGTGTGAGCACTTATACAGCTGCTTCATTAAACTGGTGAAAGCTAAGCATGAGTCAGCTCTACAAATTAGGTGTACAGAGTCCCATCCCTTGTTTTTCCCAGAAAAGTAAAAGTTGGGGTGATAGGTTGAGGTGAATGACCCTTGTTCTGCCAGTAAGCTCCAGCACATATATTCCTCATGTGCTGTCCCAGTTACACTGGCACTGAATGCAGAACAGCAGACTGCTACAATCACATTCCACCACTGCTTTTCTTGCAAACAGCTCCTACATTCAGCATCCCACAAATATAAATTCTTGCACCACCTAATCCTGAACTTACATTCCATCCTAAGAGATCACTGTGACATGATAGGAATTTATACTGGTAGCTACACAATAAAGATGTGGTACTGCCCACTTTATTTTATATCCTTGATGTCCTTGTCAATAGCTGGAATTTGGATGGAAATCTACCCAATCAAATATAGCCCAGGAATGCTCTGAAGACTAATGAAGAATGAATGACTCACAAGTTGTAAAACAGGATCAGAATGTGAAACACTACAAGAACACAGGGAGATCATTACAAATCAAAATAATTTTCTGCTTTGTTCCTGCTTTGGGAGGAGAGAAAGGCACGAAACCACCTAAGAACAAGAAGAAATAAAAGAGGAAAAGAAGGGAGA